>JBBAXF010000079.1:0-287000 GCA_037837765.1 Delichon dasypus | reverse complement strand
AGAAGTGAGGGAGTTCCCTGGATGTGAGCCAGCATTAACTCGATTTGGACTTCACATAAGCAACATTTTCACATTACTGTAATTATTTTACCTTGAAGGCAGCTTTAACTATGACAAATTCACTCGGGAAGGAAATAATTTAATGACTGAATCCTTTTTGTAAGTAACAAAAGCATGTCCTCTTGACAGTTTTCTTTCAAAGAATGTTTGAGCTGTGTGATGTTCTAGGAGAGAAATCAGTTTTGTCTATTTTTCAAATGCAAGAGAGACAAGCTCTAAAGGCACAGTCAACATACTAAATAGAAAAGATAAAGAATTACTCCTACCAGTGCTAAGGACACTGATAAGTACACTTGTGACTTTGTCACAAGACAAAGCCTTGGTACAGAAATAAATCTAAAGCAAGCAAGAGGACCGCCATGCACTACCCCATAACTCGGGCACTGGATTAAAGTGCCAATATTCTTTCATTGCCACCACTACCAAGGACATCAGTTACATAAGAATGTGACAAAAATGGGGGAACAGATAGATATCCTTCTACAAATGAAGAAAAAGGGGGTTGTTTTCCATCTGTAATGTTGAAAAATGGAATAATGAACTACCTGACAAAAAGGATTAGTAGCCATTGCTCTATCTTTTGCAATCACTTTCTACCCCTGTCTGCTCACTAACATCAGGGCAATGCAGAGAACAGGTGGGTTGTCTTTTCACACAGATATCTGCGGTGGGTTGTCTTTTCACACAGATATCTGCATCTGCACAATGTGCAGGAGCTGCAAATACAGGAGCAGCCCAAGCACCTATTTAATGTGATCTGGTTTTGACAGTGATTTGTTCCAGATGCTGCAAAGGAAATTTCCACAAAACCCACAAATTAAGTAGTCAGAGAAGAACTGACGTATAAGGAGAGATTCTTCCCAAATTTACTGTTTAGCTGGTTCATGCCCTGAAGAATGGCATCTTACGTCCTTTCCAAATTCACTCTCTTCCATCATGTCAATAATGTATATCCTGTTTAGTGAAGCCTGTCTCTTTTTTCTGTAGTCTGCTACATACTTCCCCCATCCCCAGGGCTTTAGCAGTCTCTGCACCAAGGACCCTCTGGCACCACAGCTGCACAGCCTCTGCTCAGACTGCAGAAAATGAGTGGTAAGTCCATACAGAGACAAGGAAAATAAATATTCTAGGTATGGTGTGTCAGGATTATTAGCAGCTCAAGGATTCAAGAGGGAAAACACTGGCACAAGAAGGTATATAGTCTTAAATTAAAACAAAGACGAAGGCTCCTTGGCCCAGAGACTATTCAGGAGTTTCTTGGTCACATCACCAGTGCCATGAATGTCAGTGGACCTGGTGGAAGGTGGCAGCTCAGCAGCCCTTGGCATCCATTGCAGGGAGCCATGAGACAGCCTGCCCTCCCCATTGTCACTGATGCCTGGCTGAACAACAACAACCTTGGGTGCCATATCTGGAGCAGTGAGTATATCCTTAACCTCAGAGGTCATTGAATCCAAGCTGACTTTATGAGTCAATAAGCATTTTCTTAATACCTGTAAGCTGGACCTGTCATGCTTGTGTAGATCACAGGGTATGGACAACATGCCCAAACAACCAACCTAAAATAGGGCCCATAACAACCAGTGTGCGCTTATTGCTGAAACCTACTGGACTTTTAATCTCAGTCCTTATTGAACAATCAAAACCATGTGTTATAATATCACTGGTGATGACCATGTAAACTGGGAGAAATTGCACCTTTATGGGTCTATGTTGCAGGTGCCTGATTGAAGAAAATGCTTATACTGCAACTATTTGACCCTTGGCATTTTCAGCAGATTCACCATAAGTCACCAGTTGCAGCATGTGTGTACCGTTTATTGAGTAGATAGCCCAAAACCATGTTTATTTTGTTTTTACAAGCATTTTTATTCCGTTACACTGACAAAGCAGTCAGCTGGATAATATTTCATGAGGTCATCTTTTGCATCGTTTTTTCCATTAGTAACAAGAATTTCCACAACAGAATATTGTTGATAATTACATTCACTCAGCCAATTTAACCACCTAAAGGCTGAGTCTAATTTAAGCTAATTTACTTGGCTTTGCATAAGCAACATTTTCACATTACTGTAATTATTTTACCTTGAAGGCATCTTTAACTACGACAAATTCACGCAGGAAGGAAATCATTTAATGACTCTCTAGTCCTCCCTCTCTGCTGAGTACAGAGGTAGTCAAAATGACAGATTTAAAATGGTTGCCTACCCCTTCTTTTATGCAGTGTACATACAAAGTTCTTTGCAGATGCACTGAAAAGAAATGGCATTACGTAGACACAGCTTGAAATCACAGTTAGCTGATGTGAATGAGCGGTTAAGGTCACCTAAAGAATCACTATCAAGGGTATTAGCAAAATCACATGTAATATAAGTTTGCAAAAGCATGACAAAACTTGATGGCAAGTTTCACTCTACTGCTTACAACACAAATGAAGTACACAAAGGAAAATTATCTTAGGATCAATTTGCATGGAGACCCAGGGACACAAAAGGGCAAGGGGGTAAGGGAGGTCCTTCCACTAAGACACAAGGCTCAGAGTTGACGGCTTACTTTCTAAACTCCTGATGGAGCCTGTGTGTGGTTGAGTCCAAACTTCACCTCAGACTTGGTCAACATATCTAAAGGCTTATATCTAAAGGGTTTAACAACCCTTAATAACTTACTAACTTAAAAATGATGATACAATAGGATTTACAGTAATCACAGAAGTAGCTTAACTACAAATCAGAGATGGCAACATTCACACTACACTTGCTATAATGTATTTACATCAATTCACACACAACAATTATGTACAAAGGTACCTGTTAAAAATCCTCTTCAAGTTTGGTGGAATAACTCAAATAATAAAAAGAATTGTGACGGGTATTACTAGTCCAGGCTCCATTGTTAGCTTTCAGCAATGGTCCCCCAATTATCTTGAGGTTTAGAGCTGGCAAACTCTGAGATGCATCCCACTCAGAGGGAGATGCTGCAGCCCAGGAAACTCAAAGAGCCTCACTCAGGACTACAGTTTCTAGAGTGACCAAAGGTTTGGCTGTAATCATCTGTCAATCTCCATCCTGGCTGCAAACTATCCAAGATGGTAATTACCGAACTTTGCTCAGTAACAATAATATTGTTCCACTTGGGCTATCTGTTAGAAAACAGAAGTTTCTAAGGCAACAGCAGTTCCTGAGAACAGACAGTGTTTCTGATAGGCTCACAGAGAGTTTACCTGCCCAAGAGTCATTAATCAAGATGGAGGCCTAAGGAGAATTCCTAAGGTCACAGAGCAGTCTAGGGAGGAGGAGGGATACATCACCACAGCTGAGACATATTATTTCAGATGTAGGAAGAAAACTTGACAGTTTCTACTCCAAATCAAAGCCCAGGTCTCTGTCTTTTGCATTGCTAGGTTTAAAGTTAAATGAAGTTGGTAAGCACAATGAGTCTTTTGCATGGCTGTTCAGGTCAAGGTATTTCAGTTTCTTTTGTAAAGGGGAGAGGTTGGGGTATGGAATTTCAGTAGGAGCCATCATCACCAAAAGCCAAGACAAGAAGTGAGGGATGCTGTAAATATGTTTTTGCAACTGGTCATCACATTTAAGAGGGATACACAAAAATTGGAAAGTGTAACAACAAGTACAGTCAAAGGTCCAAAATCAAAAATATATTAAAAAGTGCGGTTGTTTACCTTAGTAAGGGGAAGACTGGTAGGGGACAGTGGTGCCTGATGATTTTCAGTAACCATCGTGAAGGAAAAGCAATGATAATTATAAAGGAAATTTCAGGGTAGACATCAGGAAAAACCTCAGGGTGAAGAAGTTCATGGGAGAAATTGCCAAATTTTCATGACTGGAGCTTATTAAAACTAAGACAAATGTCAGTCAGGAATTACTTAAGTATAGGGTGCTCTATTCTAGGAAGACAGAAATACAACAAATACATCCTTCATCCGTAATATTTCATTATCTATATTGTTTCTTATTTATAAGAAATTCAATTAATTCCAATGTTTCTTATGTTATGAACCTCATGAAGTTCAAAAAAGAGAATTGTAAAGTCCTGTACCGGGGGAAATAACAACCCCAGGCACCAGACCCTTAAGATTAGCTCAGTTGATGAGAGCATGGTGCTAATAACACCAAAGTTGTGGGTTCACTACCTGTATGGACCATTCACTTATGACTTGGCCTCAGTGATCCTTGTGGGTCCCTTCCAACACAAAACTGATTCTGTGATTCTGTAACAAGAAGCATCTGTACCTGGTGGGGCCACCCAGCTGGGAAGCACCTTTGGCAAAAATGACCTCCGTGTCCTGGTGGACGAGGTTCATCGTGAGCCAAGAATGTGTCCATGCCACAAAGGTGACTACTGTTATCCTGAGCTAGGATGCAGGAATGCTGCCACAGGTAGGGGCAGTAATCTCTCCCCTCTGCTCAGCGCTGGTGGGGCCACACTTGGAGGAATACGTGTCAGTGCTGGGACCCTGCTTAGCTTCCACTAGGAATCAATGAGCTACATTAGCCTTTCTGTGAGGAGGAAAGCTTGAATAGTAATCCTTAAGAAAATCAAGTCTCAGGACATTCTGGGAGTGAGAGTGTATGGAATGGAGGGGGGAACAAACACAAGGCTTTTATTTTATTGCTGGGCCCTATGGGACAGACACCTTTTGAAATGGATGCTTGTGTCAGAAAAAAGGGTTAAGTACGATAGGGTGGGTCTCAGAATACAGCTTGGGCTCAAACAACAGGTCCTTTTCACTTTCTGACAGCAGAATTTTTGTTCCTGTGGACTTAGAAGCAGTTAGGAAGCACAGTGCATCCCCAAATGAACAGTGCCATTAAGAGGAATAGACTTGAAATTTGTACAAACCTTCTCATTTTCAAAATAAAGAAATCTTATCTCTAATCTAGCAAAATAACAATATGCTTGGCTAAATACAATTTATAACACAACTGATATCTGAGCGGAGTTACTTTTTTCAGCCCAAATTATTTTTAAAAGTCGGTCACTTGCAGGTTTCCATATATTAGTTACTGCTACCTGTGAAGCCATGGTCTGTTTATTTAAGCAGGAGTTCAGAGATTCACAGTGCAGCTCAGAAGTGAAGCATGAGCTGTATCAATTTCAACAGAGCTACTGGCAGGGAAAGTCAATCACTCTGCTGACAGGAGCTATAGACAGCCTTCTTGCACAAGGCAGGCTGCAGTGCTCTGCCTGGTTACTGCGCCTTGCAGGGGACGCCTATGCAGTAGTTTCCTCCTATTTTCAGGGACATTTTAGCTGACATCAATTTCATCAATGTCTATTTTCCTTTGAAATTTTAAGTTATATAGCAGACTCCAACAGGCATTTTGGAAAATACCTGGTGAGCTCTCTTGGGATTTACAGTAATGTGCTGTCATGGTTTTGGCTGGGGTAGATTTTTTCGCAGTAGCTAATACAGGGTTGTGTTTTGGATTTTTGCTGAATACAATGTTAATAACATCGGGATGGTTTTGCTCTTGGTAAGAAGGAGGAAGGGAGGACATTCAGGGTCATGGTATCTGTCTTCCCAAGTCCTATGTGCTTTCCTGGAGATGGCTGAACACCTGCCTGTCCATGGGAAGTGATCAGTGAATTTCTTGTTTTGCTTTGCTTATGTGTGTGGCTTTTGCCTTCCCTGTTAAACTGTCTTTATCTCAACTCATGAGGTTTTTTTCACTTTTATTCTTCTGATTCTCTCCCCCATCTCAGTGCTAGGGTGTGAGTAAGCAGCTGCATGGGGCTGAGTGTGCTGCAAGGTTTCTCTTGGGCCTCCATCTTTCATGTTTTTCTATCCAAACTTTTCTAAGATCAAGGTCACAAACAAACTTTTGTGTAAGCCTAATTTTATATATAAAATGATCCAGAGGTACACTGAGGGCCACAGTCCCCAGTCCAGATGGGCAGCAGCTGTCACAGTGTGATGGTTGAATCAGGCAAGCCCAAATGACAAAGAAAGAAGTATATCTAAAACATTTTCTCTTGTATGAGTTTATTTTAATGGCTTTAGGCACCAAACCTAATTCCTGTTTAAAGTGTCATGATTAATGCAGGATTAAAAAAATCAACCACCTTTAGAGGTCTTTCATATAAAGGCCAAATTTTTGAGCTCTCAAACCTGGACCAGGAAAACCTTGGATTCCAGTCATATGGCAGCTGGACAGGGGCTACACTCACTACATCTCGCTCTCTTAGCATGTTTATGAGGGTTTCTTTTCAATATGCATTACCAAGAAGGTAGTAGATCAAAAAAGATAATGGCATGTAATAGCATAGACCTTGTATCCTAATTACCTATCTGCATATATATTTTCTTTCACCTCTGAGGTGAGATGTATTCTTGGAAGACTGTAAAATTATTTCAAAAATGAGGTCTGTGATGCCAAACTCTACCCATCCACCCCACTCTATAGGATGTTGATGGTCCTCAATCCACCCTGCATAGCTATAACTTTGCCAGCTTCATGGGCAGCATAGCCAGGGCAAATTAGAAGCCAAGGGGCAATGATGGGCATGGCACCTTATACAGAATATGGTGATACAATCAGAAGACAAAAGCCAGTCAGGTGATAAAGAAACAGAAAATGTGCTAGAAACTTACACAGTGCAAGGGTGAAAAGGGTGAGGAGTTAAATTCTCATACCACAGCCCACTCTTGTCATGTTATATGAGATGTCTGCCCCCAAGGACGGTAAGACAAGAACAGTGAGCACCATGTGCCCCAGCAGTCATCATCTGGTGACCTTTCAACCTCACACAAATGATGAGGCAGCATCTTGGCAGTTCTTTAGGCTTACTTGCCCAGTGCTTTGAGTTATAATTTGGAAAACTGAAATCTAGTTCATATTCCTCTTGAGACTGATTTAACTTGTATCTTTCATTCCTCCTGTATATCTTCCTGGTACATTGGTAAAAACATGAATCAGATTACTTGGGCAGAGGGAAAGTTTGACCAAATGATGTCTTAATTAATTTATTTCCTTATGAAAATTCATTTATTATTAAACATATACAGCAACTTCAATACACATGAATTTCCCTCCAAGCTCATTATGTTGTATAAACACAAACACAAAAATACTAAAGAAATCTAGAAGGCAAATGTAAAAAACCACAGCATTATGGAGTAAGCAGCTACTGGGATCAACCTTTTTAATCAAATAACTCATAACTGCTACTCTTTCCAGTAGTTATTTAAAACAAGCCTATAGAATTTTATTATATAGTACATCATATGTTGAGAGCAATAGAAATGACTATGTAGGCATGGAAAGATTCATCACTACTCTCAGGACTGTGTATTAATTACTCTATTACTAAATTATTCGTTTTCTATTAATATCTGACTTCTCCACAGGGAATATGAAAATTTTAGCCATTCTTGATTAAAATGCTAAGTAAAACCACAGAAAACAAATGGTTGTGTTATTTTTATAGTACAATTAACAACTTTGTATACTTTTGCATTTTGTCAGTTGTTACAGTCTACACTTTTAGTCCCAAATAAATTTTCCTTAATTAATTGGAGGCTTAGTAAATACATACTCCAACTATCTGGCAAAGCATTTGACTAAACTCCAAGCAGCCAAAGTATGTTCTCTAGCTCTTCTCCCTCTACTCTGCTTCCCAAACAAATCTGCTTCAGTTTTCCAAGCAAAGTATCAAGTTCCCCTGTGGCGTTCGAGTCCCTGCTCCAGTCGCTCCAATATGACAACATAATTCAGCGAGTCCACTTCATTCTCACCCCACAGGAGAGGCTCAGAAGTAAGACTGGACAGGGTGTGCTTTGGTCAGGCCACACGGTGCGGGGGAAGAACTGCTCAATTGTGGCTGAAAGTAGTTGTCCTCACAGGAATTAACACACTCCAGCTCCAGATTTCAGTGTTCTCATGAATAGTTTTAAGGGAATTTCAGAGAAAATTAGATCTTCACTAGAAAGTGCTGCAGCAGAGCCCAGAAAGGACTTTTATGCTGGCTGCCACAAGTGAAACAGGGAGGGAGGGAGGGAGGGAGGGAGAGAAGGAAAAAAAGGAAAGGAGGAAGGAAGGAGCAAAGGAACTGTAGCCTTTTATAAAAATATCAAGAGTTTATTTTAACATTGTTTTTTACTCAGTAAGGTAAAAAAATTTGCACTTATTTGTCTGTACTTAAATACAAGGTTTTGTTTGCAGCAGATTTATTCAGTTTAATTATGTGAGAATGAAAGGAAAATTCTATAGATTTCGAAGCAAATTCACGAATTATCCTTGTGAGAGTTTTCTTGACAATTATGCCTGCGAGTTTTCTGATTGCCCTAATACAAAATATCCAGCTTCCCTCTTGGAGAGAATCTTTTTCTGCCATCTTCATTTAAATTTAAACAGTTTTATTGATGTTTGTGTAAAGAAGTAAATAAGAAAGGTTCCATTTTAATAGAACAGATTAGTTTTTGTAAATATACTTACAAAAGTGTCTGGGATAAATACCCATGATGTGGTATTCCTCATTTAATCTGTTTTCCATCAACAAGTGTCTGCAAGGACAGCCATCAGAATGCAAGACTTATAATGTGGAGAACTAATACTTCCAAAAATAAGGATACAGAGATGTTGACCACTCAACATGGCAAATTTACACCTTCTATCTAATAGAATATGTTTAAAATAAAGTTATATCAGTCTTACATAAGACATTAACTTACTTCAACAATAGTTTGGACATGACTCATCGTACACAATACTTATTTTCCCACTTTTAACAATGTGACAATTATGAATTATTCTAGTGCCTGAAAAATTTCTCAAGTAATACAAACATGGCAACTAAGCAAATATATTAGCTGCCTAGCTACAGGGATACACATGCAAATGCTTTCTTTTTCTGATTCCTGCCACAGTAAGTTTCAACTGCTATTACACTGGTAAGTGCATCTTACTGAGTGTCAAGTTTGGACCACAAAATAGATAAAGTCACATGAGATATTTCTCAAATAATTTATTTCCTATAAAGCCTCCAGTGACTCCAAAGAGAAATTGAAAAATATGAAGGAAACTAAATGTTGAATAGTAGTGTATCTATGAACAAAATAATCAAATTATTTGTAAAACCCATAATTGCCTCTGAGTACAATATCAACTATAGCTTACTGCATTCTGGTGATTCCACTTCCTTAATGGCACTGGTTTAACATTAGGAAGGCCTTACACTTCACAAGAACATTTTCTTCTAATTTCACATAAGGATTAAAATACAGTTCTGCACAAAGTCTGAGCAGCACTTACAGATGAAACTGGACAGCAAGAACAATTTCACAGCCTGGGTAGCTTGGTTTTAATTAATTGTATGCATTTTCATAACAAGTTCTCAGGACAAGAGTACTGAAAGTGTTTGTCTTCTTTCCTCTGATATTCTTAGACCCCCCTGTCGAACAGCAGGCAATATTCACCACAGAAATGATGGCTGCTGCTATCTCCTTTTTCCCCCCGTCTAACAAACATTTCACAGTTTAAAGAAAACAGTTAATTGGAAATTTTGATTTCAGAGGATTGTCAACTTCCATATTTCTATCTTATCTGCTTAAGTCTACCCAGAAACCCTGTCAAAATTTTCATTCACAAAGAACACAGAAGTAAAAAACCCGACACTCTTATAAAATGTTAAAGTAAACATATGAAGACAGTTGGAATGCTGCCAAACACCTGGCACAAACCCCAAGATCAGAAGAGAATATTAGCCCTGAAGACACTGTGAATTTGTTTGATGTAGATGCAGGTGAAAAAAATAAAAGGAAAAGGAAAAGGAAAAGGAAAAGGAAAAGGAAAAGGAAAAGGAAAAGAAAAAGAAAAAGAAAAAGAAAAAGAAAAAGAAAAAGAAAAAGAAAAAGAAAAAGGAAATAATCCTAATCCAAAACCTACCACTCACCACAAACACAATCCTAAACCTGACAATAACCTGAAACCTAACTAACCCTAACCCTAGCCCTAAATCTAAGCCTAAGCCTAACCCTAAACCGAAGCCTAACCCTAAGCAGAAGCCTAAACTGAAGAAAAAGAAAAAAGAAGAGGAAAAAAGAAAATAACCCTAACCCTAACACTAAAAGAACCCGAACCCTGACCTGAACCTTAAGAAAATACAAGAGAAGAGAAAAAAATAAAAGATCCCTGACCCTAACGCTAACCCTAACCCTAATTATAATGCTAAACCTAAGCCTAACCCTAACTATAACTCTAACACTAAGCCTAACCATAACGATAACCCTAACCCTAACTCTAACCAAAAATGTGACACTAAACGTGACCCTAACCCTAAAAGTAAGAAAAAGAAAAGAGAAAAAAAGAAAATAACCGCAATCCTAACCCAAGCCCTAACTGTAAACCTAAGCCTAAGCCTAATTCTAAGGCTAACCATAAGCCTAACACTAAGGCTAAAATTAAGAAAAAGAAAAGAAGATAAAAAAAGAAAAGAGCCCTAACCCCTAATCCTAGCCCCTAACCATGGCCTTAACCTGTTGGGGAGGAAGAAGGCAAAAAACCCTATAAATATGATTGCCTATATTCTGAGAATGAGAAACCTGTATGTGAGATAGAATTGAAAGTAAGTTTTGATGTTTGAGGTGTATTAGATACTGGATGTCTGGGAAAACAGATATGTGACCATCTGAATGTTGCCTGCAGCCAGACCCAGAAGTCAAATGGAATGTTCTGTCTCACCCATCAATGTATGGTTCATCCCACACCTGTAACCCTCCCCTGAAGTATCAGGTATCTGTAACCCCATTGGCACAAGTCCTGTTACAGCCCACCTTGAGACCCATAATCAGGGGGCTGTGAAGGTGGCTCGGCCTCTTTGCTCTTTGCACTCTTTGCTCTCTTTGCTCTCTTTGACCTCTTTGCTCTCTTTGTTCTTTGCTTGCACCCTTTCCCGAGGACTTTCCTCTCTTGGAATTTCCTCTCCCTACTTCTCCCTTCCCCCACATTCCTAGGCCTTGCCACGAGCTGCAGCCTGGCAGCTCAGAGCAAGGCCACAAATAAACCTCATCTTCTAAAACCGAACTTCAGAGAACTCTTGCCTACATTTATCTACACCGTCCTGGAGTCCTGAGCAGCGGGACAAAGCAATTTCTACATTAACCCTAACCCTAACCGTAACCCTAATGCTTATTCTAACCCTGACGCTAAACCTAACCCTAACACGAACCGGAACCCTAATAAAAAAGAGAAAAAAAGAAAAGAACATGAACACTGACCCAAACCCTAAGACAAAGAAAAGAGAAGAGAAAATAAAAAAATAACTCAAACCCTGACAAGAAAAAAAGAAAAGAAAAGAAAAGAAAAGAAAAGAAAAGAAAAGAAAAGAAAAGAAAAGAAAAGAAAAGAAAAGAAAAGAAAAGAAAAGAAAAGAAAAGAAAAGAAAAGAAAAGAAAAGAAAAGAAAAGAAAAGAAAAGAAAAGAAAAGAAAAAAAGCTAACTATAACACAAGAGAAAGGAAGGGGTAGGGGTAGGGATAGGGGTAGGGGTAGGGGTAGGGGTAGGGGTAGGGGTAGGGGAAGGGGAAGGGGAAGAGGAAGGGGAGGAGGAAGAGGAAGAGGAAGAGGAAGAGGAAGAGGAAGAGGAAGAGGAAGAGGAAGAGGAAGAGGAAGAGGAAGAGGAAGAGGAAGAGGAGGAAAACTAGGGCAAGAAGAAGAGGAGGAAAATTAGAAAGGAAAAATAAAAAGAGGAAAGCAAAAGGGAAAAGGAAGAGGAAAAGGAAAAGTCAACAAGAAGAGAAAGATGAAAAATGAGAAGGAAAACAAGAATGTGAAAAGGATATGGAAAAATGAAGACAAAAAGGAAAAGGAAACTGAAGAGGAAAAAGAAGAGGAAACGGAAACGGAAAAGGAAAAGGAAAATAAAAAGGAAAAGGAAAAGGAAAAGGAAAAGGAAAAGGAAAAGGAAAATAAGGAAACCAAGAAAAAGAAGGGCAAGAAGAAGAGGAGGAAGAAAATGAGACAGAAAAGGAAAAGGAAAAGAGGAATGCAAAAAAGAAAAGAGAAGAGAAAGAGGAAGAGGAAGAGGAAGAGGAAGAGGAAAAAATCCTAACCCTAGGCCTAACACTAACCCTAACCCTAACCCTAGCCCTAGCCCAAACACTAACCCTAACCGTAACCCTAACGCTAATCCTGACCCTAAACCTAAACCTGACTTTAAACCTAAACCTAACAATAACACGAACACTAATAAAAGGAAAGGGAAAAAAGCAAAGAAAATAAGCCCTGACCTGAACCCTAAGAAAAAGAGAAGAGAAGGGAAAGAAATAAAAGACCCCTGACCCGAACCCTAACGCTAACCCTAACCCTAACTATAGCACTAACCCTAAGCCTAACCCTAATTAATACTGTAACCCTAAGCCTAAGCCGAACGCTAACCGTGACCCTAACCCTAAAACTAAGAAAAAGAAAAGAGAAAAAAAGAAAAGAACCGCAACCCTAATGAAGAGGCTAAATCCAACCCTAACCCTAACACGAACTTTAACCCTAACCCTAACCATAACCCTAACCCTAGCCCTAACCCTAACCCCAGCCCTAACCCTAATTATCACCCTAACTCTAATCATGACCTTAACCCTAATCCTAACTGAAACCCTAACCCTAACCGCAACCCCAATGCTTAGTCTAACCCTGGACCTAAAGCTAACCCTAACCCGAACCCTAACTAAAAAAAAAGAAAAGAACTCAAACCCAGACCCGAACCCTAAGACAAAGAAAAGAGAAGAGAGAATAAAAAAAGAACCGTAATCTAACCCTAACCCTAACCCTAATCCAAAAAGAAAAGAAAAGAAAAGAAAAGAAAAGAAAAGAAAAGAAAAGAAAAGAAAAGAAAAGCTAACTATAACACAACAGAAAGAAGGGGAAGAGGAAGAGGAAGAGGAAGAAGAAAATATCTAAACCCTACCCTAACCCTAGCCCTAACCCTAACCCCAGCCCTAACCCTAACCCTAACCATCAACCTAACTCTAACCATGACCTTAACCCTAATCCTAACTGTAACCCTAACCCTAACCGTAATCCAAACAGAAAAGAAAAGAAAAGAAAAGAAAAGAAAAGAAAAGAAAAGAAAAGAAAAGAAAAGAAAAAAGAAAAGAAAAGAAAAGAAAAGAAAAGAAAAGAAAAGAAAAGAAAAGAAAAGAAAAGCTAACTATAACAGAACAGAAAGGGAAGAGGAAGAGGAAGAGGAAGAGGAAGAGGAAGAGGAAGAGGAAGAGGAAGAGGAAGAGGAAGAGGAAGAGGAGGAAAACAAGGGCAAGAAGAAGAGGAGGAGGAAAATTAGAAAGGAAAAAATAAAAGGAGGAAAGCAAAAGGGAAAAGGAAGAGGAAAGGAAAAGTCAACATGAAGAGGAAAAGGAAAAATGAGACGGAAAAGAAGAATGTGAAAAGGATATGGAAAAATGAAGAGGAAAAGGAAAAGGAAACTGAAGAGGAAAAGGAAGAGGAAAAAAGGAAAAAGAAAAGGAAATGGAAAAGGAAAATAAGGAAAACAAGAAAAAGAAGGGTAAGAAGAATAGGAGGAAGAAAATGAGAAAGAAATGGAAAAGGAAAAGAGGAATGCAAAAAAGAAAATAGAAGAGGAAGAGGAAGAGGAAGAGGAAGAGGAAGAGGAAGAGGAAGAGGAAGAGGAAGAGGAAAAAATCCTAACCCTAGGCCCAACACTAACCCTAATCCTAACCCTAGCCCTAGCCCCAACACTAACCCTAACCGTAACCCTAACGCTAATCCTGACCCTAAACCTAAACCTGACTTTAAACCTAAACCTAACACTAACACGAAACCTAATAAAAGGAAAGGGAAAAAAGTAAAGGACCTAATCCCTGACCTGAACCCTAAGTAAAAGAGAAGAGAAGGGAAATAAATAAAAGACCCCTGACCCTAACCCTAACGCTAACCCTAACCCTAACTATAGCACTAACCCTAAGCCTAACCCTAATTAATACTGTAACCCTAAGCCTAAGCCGAACGCTAACCATGACGCTAACCGTAAAACTAAGAAAAAGAAAAGAGAAGAAAAGAAAAGAACCGCAACCCTAATGAAGAGGCTAAATCCAACCCTAAACCTAACACTAACTTTAACCCTAACCCTAACCATAACCCTAACCCTAGCCCTAACCCTAACCCCAGCCCTAACCCTAATTATCACCCTAACTCTAATCATGACCTTAACCCTAATCCTAACTGGAACCCTAACTCTAACCGCAACCGCAATGCTTAGTCTAACTCTGGACCTAAAGCTAACACTAACCCGAACCCTAATTAAAAAAAAGAAAAGAACTCAAACCCTGACCCGAACCCTAAGACAAAGAAAAGAGAAGAGAGAATAAAAAAAAGAACCGTAATCTAACCCTAACCCTAATCCAAAAAGAAACGAAACGAAACGAAACGAAACGAAACGAAACGAAACGAAACGAAACGAAACGAAACGAAAAGAAAAGAAAAGAAAAGAAAAGAAAAGCTAAATATAACACAACAGAAAGGGAAGAGGAAGGGGAAGAGGAAGAGGAAGAGGAAAAAATATAAACCCTAGCCCTAACCCTAACCCTAGCCCTAACCCTAACCCCAGCCCTAACCCTAACCCTAACCATCACCCTAACTCTAACCAAGACCTTAACCCTAAGCCTAACTGTAACCCTAACCGTAACCCTAATGCTTGTCCTAACCCTGGACCTAAACCTAACCCTAACCCGAACCCTAATTTATAAAAAGAGAAAAAAAGAAAAGAACTCAAACCCTGACCTGAACCCTAAGACAAAGAAAAGAGAAGAGAAAATAAAAAAAGAACCGTAACCCTAACCCTAACCCTAACCCTAACCCTAACCATAATCCAAACCAAAAAGAAAATAAAATAAAATACAAGAAAATGAAATGAAATGAAATGAAATGAAATGAAATGAAATGAAATGAAATGAAATGCTAACTATAACACAACGGAAAGGAAGGGGAAAAGGAAGAGGAAGAGGAAGAGGAAGAGGAAGAGGAAGAGGAAGAGGAAGAGGAAGATGAAGATGAAAACAAGGGCAAGAAGAAGAGGAGGAGGAAAATTAGAAAGGAAAAAATAAAAAGAGGAAAGCAAAAGGGAAAAGGAAGAGGAAAAGGAAAAGTCAACATGAAGAGGAAAAGGAAAAATGAGAAGGAAAAGAAGAATGTGAAAAGGATATGGAAAACTGAAGAGGAAAAAAGAAAAGGAAACTAAAAAGGAAAAAGAAAAGGAAACTGAAGAGGAAAAGGAAAAGGAAAAGGAAATGGAAAAGGAAAAGGAAAAGGAACCGGAAAATAAGGAAACCAAGAAAAAGAAGGGCAAGAAGAAGAGGAGGAAGAAAATGAGAAAGAAAAGGAAAAGAGGAATGCGAAAAAGAAAAGAGAAGAGGAAAAGAGAAGAGGAAGAGGAAGAGGAAGAGGAAGAGGAAGAGGAAGAGGAAGAGGAAGAGGAAAAAATCCTAACCCTAGGCCTAACCCTAACCCTAGCCCTAACACTAACCCTAACCCTAACCCTAACGCTAACCCAGACCCTAAACCTAAACCTGACTTTAAACCTAAACCTAACACTAACACGAACCCTAATAAAAGGAAAGGGAAAAAAGCAAAGAACCTAAGCCCTGACCTGAACCCTAAGAAAAAGAGAAGAGAAGGGAAATAAATAAAAGACCCCTGAACCTAACCCTAAAGCTAACCCTAACCCTAACTACAGCACTAACCCTAAGCCTAACCCTAATTAATACTGTAACCCTAAGCCTAAGCCGAACCCTAACCGAAACCCTAACCCTAAAACTAAGAAAAAGAAAAGAGAAGAAAAGAAAAGAACCGCAATCCTAATGAAGAGGCTAAATCCAACCCTAACCCTAACACGAACTTTAACCCTAACCCTAACCATAACCCTAACCCTAGCCCTAACCCTAACCCCAGCCCTAACCCTAATTATCACCCTAACTCTAATCATGACCTTAACCCTAATCCTAACTGAAACCCTAACCCTCACCGCAACCCCAATGCTTAGTCTAACCCTGGACCTAAAGCTAACCCTAACCCGAACCCTAATTAAAAAAAAAGAAAAGAACTCAAACCCTGACCCGAACCCTAAGACAAAGAAAAGAGAAGAGAGAATAAAAAAAGAACCGTAATCTAACCCTAACCCTAACCCTAATCCAAAAAGAAAAGAAAAGAAAAGAAAAGAAAAGAAAAGAAAAGAAAAGAAAAGAAAAGAAAAGCTAACTATAACACAACAGAAAGGGAAGAGGAAGAGGAAGAGGAAGAGGAAGAAGAAAATATCTAAACCTTACCCTAACCCTAGCCCTAACCCTAACCCCAGCCCTAACCCTAACCCTAACCATCAACCTAACTCTAACCATGACCTTAACCCTAATCCTAACTGTAACCCTAACCCTAACCGTAATCCAAACAGAAAAGAAAAGAAAAGAAAAGAAAAGAAAAGAAAAGAAAAGAAAAGAAAAGAAAAGAAAAGCTAACTATAACACAACAGAAAGGGAAGAGGAAGAGGAAGAGGAAGAGGAAGAGGAAGAAGAAAATATCTAAACCCTACCCTAACCCTAGCCCTAACCCTAACCCCAGCCCTAACCCTAACCCTAACCATCAACCTAACTCTAACCATGACCTTAACCCTAATCCTAACTGGAACCATAACCCTAACCGTAATCCAAACTGAAAAGAAAAGAAAAGAAAAGAAAAGAAAAGAAAAGAAAAGAAAAGAAAAGAAAAGAAAAGAAAAGAAAAGAAAAGAAAAGAAAAGAAAAGAGAAAAGAAAAGAAAAGAAAAGCTAACTATAACAGAACAGAAAGGGAAGAGGAAGAGGAAGAGGAAGAGGAAGAGGAAGAGGAAGAGGAAGAGGAAGAGGAAGAGGAAGAGGAAGAGGAAGAGGAAGAGGAAGAGGAAGAGGAAGAGGAGGAAAACAAGGGCAAGAAGAAGAGGAGGAGGAAAATTAGAAAGGAAAAAATAAAAGGAGGAAAGCAAAAGGGAAAAGGAAGAGGAAAGGAAAAGTCAACATGAAGAGGAAAAGGAAAAATGAGACGGAAAAGAAGAATGTGAAAAGGATATGGAAAAATGAAGAGGAAAAGGAAAAGGAAACTGAAGAGGAAAAGGAAGAGGAAAAAAGGAAAAAGAAAATGAAATGGAAAAGGAAAATAAGGAAAACAAGAAAAAGAAGGGTAAGAAGAATAGGAGGAAGAAAATGAGAAAGAAATGGAAAAGGAAAAGAGGAATGCAAAAAAGAAAATAGAAGAGGAAGAGGAAGAGGAAGAGGAAGAGGAAGAGGAAGAGGAAGAGGAAGAGGAAGAGGAAAAAATCCTAACCCTAGGCCCAACACTAACCCTAATCCTAACCCTAGCCCTAGCCCCAACACTAACCCTAACCGTAACCCTAACGCTAATCCTGACCCTAAACCTAAACCTGACTTTAAACCTAAACCTAACACTAACACGAAACCTAATAAAAGGAAAGGGAAAAAAGTAAAGGACCTAATCCCTGACCTGAACCCTAAGTAAAAGAGAAGAGAAGGGAAATAAATAAAAGACCCCTGACCCTAACCCTAACGCTAACCCTAACCCTAACTATAGCACTAACCCTAAGCCTAACCCTAATTAATACTGTAACCCTAAGCCTAAGCCGAACGCTAACCATGACGCTAACCGTAAAACTAAGAAAAAGAAAAGAGAAGAAAAGAAAAGAACCGCAACCCTAATGAAGAGGCTAAATCCAACCCTAAACCTAACACTAACTTTAACCCTAACCCTAACCATAACCCTAACCCTAGCCCTAACCCTAACCCCAGCCCTAACCCTAATTATCACCCTAACTCTAATCATGACCTTAACCCTAATCCTAACTGGAACCCTAACTCTAACCGCAACCGCAATGCTTAGTCTAACTCTGGACCTAAAGCTAACACTAACCCGAACCCTAATTAAAAAAAAGAAAAGAACTCAAACCCTGACCCGAACCCTAAGACAAAGAAAAGAGAAGAGAGAATAAAAAAAGAACCGTAATCTAACCCTAACCCTAATCCAAAAAGAAAAGAAACGAAACGAAACGAAACGAAACGAAACGAAACGAAACGAAAAGAAAAGAAAAGAAAAGAAAAGAAAAGAAAAGAAAAGAAAAGAAAAGAAAAGCTAAATATAACACAACAGAAAGGGAAGAGGAAGGGGAAGAGGAAGAGGAAGAGGAAAAAATCTAAACCCTAGCCCTAACCCTAACCCTAGCCCTAACCCTAACCCCAGCCCTAACCCTAACCCTAACCATCACCCTAACTCTAACCAAGACCTTAACCCTAAGCCTAACTGTAACCCTAACCGTAACCCTAATGCTTGTCCTAACCCTGGACCTAAACCTAACCCTAACCCGAACCCTAATTTATAAAAAGAGAAAAAAAGAAAAGAACTCAAACCCTGACCTGAACCCTAAGACAAAGAAAAGAGAAGAGAAAATAAAAAAAGAACCATAACCCTAACCCTAACCCTAACCATAACCCTAACCATAATCCAAACCAAAAAGAAAATAAAATAAAATACAAGAAAATGAAATGAAATGAAATGAAATGAAATGAAATGAAATGAAATGAAATGAAATGCTAACTATAACACAACGGAAAGGAAGGGGAAGAGGAAGAGGAAGAGGAAGAGGAAGAGGAAGAGGAAGAGGAAGAGGAAGAGGAAGAGGAAGAGGAAGAGGAAGAGGAAGAGGAAGAGGAAGATGAAGATGAAAACAAGGGCAAGAAGAAGAGGAGGAGGAAAATTAGAAAGGAAAAAATAAAAAGAGGAAAGCAAAAGGGAAAAGGAAGAGGAAAAGGAAAAGTCAACATGAAGAGGAAAAGGAAAAATGAGAAGGAAAAGAAGAATGTGAAAAGGATATGGAAAACTGAAGAGGAAAAAAGAAAAGGAAACTAAAAAGGAAAAAGAAAAGGAAACTGAAGAGGAAAAGGAAAAGGAAAAGGAAATGGAAAAGGAAAAGGAAAAGGAACCGGAAAATAAGGAAACCAAGAAAAAGAAGGGCAAGAAGAAGAGGAGCAAGAAAATGAGAAAGAAAAGGAAAAGAGGAATGCGAAAAAGAAAAGAGAAGAGGAAAAGAGAAGAGGAAGAGGAAGAGGAAGAGGAAGAGGAAGAGGAAGAGGAAGAGGAAGAGGAAAAAATCCTAACCCTAGGCCTAACCCTAACCCTAGCCCTAACACTAACCCTAACCCTAACCCTAACGCTAACCCAGACCCTAAACCTAAACCTGACTTTAAACCTAAACCTAACACTAACACGAACCCTAATAAAAGGAAAGGGAAAAAAGCAAAGAACCTAAGCCCTGACCTGAACCCTAAGAAAAAGAGAAGAGAAGGGAAATAAATAAAAGACCCCTGAACCTAACCCTAAAGCTAACCCTAACCCTAACTACAGCACTAACCCTAAGCCTAACCCTAATTAATACTGTAACCCTAAGCCTAAGCCGAACCCTAACCGAAACCCTAACCCTAAAACTAAGAAAAAGAAAAGAGAAGAAAAGAAAAGAACCGCAATCCTAATGAAGAGGCTAAATCCAACCCTAACCCTAACACGAACTTTAACCCTAACCCTAACCATAACCCTAACCCTAGCCCTAACCCTAACCCCAGCCCTAACCCTAATTATCACCCTAACTCTAATCATGACCTTAACCCTAATCCTAACTGAAACCCTAACCCTCACCGCAACCCCAATGCTTAGTCTAACCCTGGACCTAAAGCTAACCCTAACCCGAACCCTAATTAAAAAAAAAGAAAAGAACTCAAACCCTGACCCGAACCCTAAGACAAAGAAAAGAGAAGAGAGAATAAAAAAAGAACCGTAATCTAACCCTAACCCTAACCCTAATCCAAAAAGAAAAGAAAAGAAAAGAAAAGAAAAGAAAAGAAAAGAAAAGAAAAGAAAAGAAAAGAAAAGAAAAGAAAAGAAAAGAAAAGAAAAGCTAACTATAACACAACAGAAAGGGAAGAGGAAGAGGAAGAGGAAGAGGAAGAAGAAAATATCTAAACCCTACCCTAACCCTAGCCCTAACACTAACCCCAGCCCTAACCCTAACCCTAACCATCAACCTAACTCTAACCATGACCTTAACCCTAATCCTAACTGTAACCCTAACCCTAACCGTAATCCAAACAGAAAAGAAAAGAAAAGAAAAGAAAAGAAAAGAAA
The DNA here is from genome assembly GCA_037837765.1 of Delichon dasypus. Lineage (NCBI taxonomy): Eukaryota > Metazoa > Chordata > Aves > Passeriformes > Hirundinidae > Delichon > Delichon dasypus. The sequence goes on along the minus strand of JBBAXF010000079.1, from coordinate 266,759 downwards.
AGAAAAGAAAAGAAAAGAAAAGAAAAGAAAAGAAAAGAAAAGAAAAGAAAAGCTAACTATAACACAACAGAAAGGGAAGAGGAAGAGGAAGAGGAAGAGGAAGAGGAAGAAGAAAATATCTAAACCCTACCCTAACCCTAGCCCTAACTCTAACCCCAGCCCTAACCCTAACCCTAACCATCAACCTAACTCTAACCATGACCTTAACCCTAATCCTAACTGGAACCATAACCCTAACCGTAATCCAAACTGAAAAGAAAAGAAAAGAAAAGAAAAGAAAAGAAAAGAAAAGAAAGGAAAAGAAAAGAAAAGAAAAGAAAAGAAAAGAAAAGAAAAGAAAAGAAAAGAGAAAAGAAAAGAAAAGCTAACTATAACAGAACAGAAAGGGAAGAGGAAGAGGAAGAGGAAGAGGAAGAGGAAGAGGAAGAGGAAGAGGAAGAGGAAGAGGAAGAGGAAGAGGAAGAGGAAGAGGAAGAGGAAGAGGAGGAAAACAAGGGCAAGAAGAAGAGGAGGAGGAAAATTAGAAAGGAAAAAATAAAAGGAGGAAAGCAAAAGGGAAAAGGAAGAGGAAAGGAAAAGTCAACATGAAGAGGAAAAGGAAAAATGAGACGGAAAAGAAGAATGTGAAAAGGATATGGAAAAATGAAGAGGAAAAGGAAAAGGAAACTGAAGAGGAAAAGGAAGAGGAAAAAAGGAAAAAGAAAATGAAATGGAAAAGGAAAATAAGGAAAACAAGAAAAAGAAGGGTAAGAAGAATAGGAGGAAGAAAATGAGAAAGAAATGGAAAAGGAAAAGAGGAATGCAAAAAAGAAAATAGAAGAGGAAGAGGAAGAGGAAGAGGAAGAGGAAGAGGAAGAGGAAGAGGAAGAGGAAGAGGAAAAAATCCTAACCCTAGGCCCAACACTAACCCTAATCCTAACCCTAGCCCTAGCCCCAACACTAACCCTAACCGTAACCCTAACGCTAATCCTGACCCTAAACCTAAACCTGACTTTAAACCTAAACCTAACACTAACACGAAACCTAATAAAAGGAAAGGGAAAAAAGTAAAGGACCTAATCCCTGACCTGAACCCTAAGTAAAAGAGAAGAGAAGGGAAATAAATAAAAGACCCCTGACCCTAACCCTAACGCTAACCCTAACCCTAACTATAGCACTAACCCTAAGCCTAACCCTAATTAATACTGTAACCCTAAGCCTAAGCCGAACGCTAACCATGACGCTAACCGTAAAACTAAGAAAAAGAAAAGAGAAGAAAAGAAAAGAACCGCAACCCTAATGAAGAGGCTAAATCCAACCCTAAACCTAACACTAACTTTAACCCTAACCCTAACCATAACCCTAACCCTAGCCCTAACCCTAACCCCAGCCCTAACCCTAATTATCACCCTAACTCTAATCATGACCTTAACCCTAATCCTAACTGGAACCCTAACTCTAACCGCAACCGCAATGCTTAGTCTAACTCTGGACCTAAAGCTAACACTAACCCGAACCCTAATTAAAAAAAAGAAAAGAACTCAAACCCTGACCCGAACCCTAAGACAAAGAAAAGAGAAGAGAGAATAAAAAAAGAACCGTAATCTAACCCTAACCCTAATCCAAAAAGAAAAGAAACGAAACGAAACGAAACGAAACGAAACGAAACGAAACGAAAAGAAAAGAAAAGAAAAGAAAAGAAAAGAAAAGAAAAGCTAAATATAACACAACAGAAAGGGAAGAGGAAGGGGAAGAGGAAGAGGAAGAGGAAAAAATCTAAACCCTAGCCCTAACCCTAACCCTAGCCCTAACCCTAACCCCAGCCCTAACCCTAACCCTAACCATCACCCTAACTCTAACCAAGACCTTAACCCTAAGCCTAACTGTAACCCTAACCGTAACCCTAATGCTTGTCCTAACCCTGGACCTAAACCTAACCCTAACCCGAACCCTAATTTATAAAAAGAGAAAAAAAGAAAAGAACTCAAACCCTGACCTGAACCCTAAGACAAAGAAAAGAGAAGAGAAAATAAAAAAAGAACCATAACCCTAACCCTAACCCTAACCATAACCCTAACCATAATCCAAACCAAAAAGAAAATAAAATAAAATACAAGAAAATGAAATGAAATGAAATGAAATGAAATGAAATGAAATGAAATGAAATGAAATGAAATGCTAACTATAACACAACGGAAAGGAAGGGGAAGAGGAAGAGGAAGAGGAAGAGGAACAGGAAGAGGAAGAGGAAGAGGAAGAGGAAGAGGAAGAGGAAGAGGAAAACAAGGGCAAGAAGAAGAGGAGGAGGAAAATTAGAAAGGAAAAAATAAAAAGAGGAAAGCAAAAGGGAAAAGGAAGAGGAAAAGGAAAAGTCAACATGAAGAGGAAAAGGAAAAATGAGAAGGAAAAGAAGAATGTGAAAAGGATATGGAAAACTGAAGAGGAAAAAAGAAAAGGAAACTAAAAAGGAAAAAGAAAAGGAAACTGAAGAGGAAAAGGAAAAGGAAAAGGAAATGGAAAAGGAAAAGGAAAAGGAACCGGAAAATAAGGAAACCAAGAAAAAGAAGGGCAAGAAGAAGAGGAGGAAGAAAATGAGAAAGAAAAGGAAAAGAGGAATGCGAAAAAGAAAAGAGAAGAGGAAAAGAGAAGAGGAAGAGGAAGAGGAAGAGGAAGAGGAAGAGGAAGAGGAAGAGGAAGAGGAAGAGGAAGAGGAAAAAATCCTAACCCTAGGCTTAACCCTAACCCTAGCCCTAACACTAACCCTAACCCTAACCCTAACGCTAACACAGACCCTAAACCTAAACCTGACTTTAAACCTAAACCTAACACTAACACGAACCCTAATAAAAGGAAAGGGAAAAAAGCAAAGAACCTAAGCCCTGACCTGAACCCTAAGAAAAAGAGAAGAGAAGGGAAATAAATAAAAGACCCCTGAACCTAACCCTAAAGCTAACCCTAACCCTAACTACAGCACTAACCCTAAGCCTAACCCTAATTAATACTGTAACCCTAAGCCTAAGCCGAACCCTTACCGAAACCCTAACCCTAAAACTAAGAAAAAGAAAAGAGAAAAAAAGAAAAGAACCGCAACCCTAATGAAGAGGCTAAATCCAACCCTAACCCTAACACGAACTTTAACCCTAACCCTAACCATAACCCTAACCCTAGCCCTAACCCTAACCCCAGCCCTAACCCTAATTATCACCCTAACTCTAATCATGACCTTAACCCTAATCCTAACTGAAACCCTAACCCTCACCGCAACCCCAATGCTTAGTCTAACCCTGGACCTAAAGCTAACCCTAACCCGAACCCTAATTAAAAAAAAAGAAAAGAACTCAAACTCTGACCCGAACCCTAAGACAAAGAAAAGAGAAGAGAGAATAAAAAAAGAACCGTAATCTAACCCTAACCCTAACCCTAATCCAAAAAGAAAAGAAAAGAAAAGAAAAGAAAAGAAAAGAAAAGAAAAGAAAAGAAAAGAAAAGAAAAGAAAAGAAAAGCTAACTATAACACAACAGAAAGAAGGGGAAGAGGAAGAGGAAGAGGAAGAGGAAGAGGAAGAGGAAGAGGAAGAAGAAAATATCTAAACCCTACCCTAACCCTAGCCCTAACCCTAACCCCAGCCCTAACCCTAACCCTAACCATCAACCTAACTCTAACCATGACCTTAACCCTAATCCTAACTGTAACCCTAACCCTAACCGTAATCCAAACAGAAAAGAAAAGAAAAGAAAAGAAAAGAAAAGAAAAGAAAAGAAAAGAAAAGAAAAGAAAAGAAAAGAAAAGAAAAGAAAAGAAAAGCTAACTATAACACAACAGAAAGGGAAGAGGAAGAGGAAGAGGAAGAGGAAGAAGAAAATATCTAAACCCTACCCTAACCCTAGCCCTAACCCTAACCCCAGCCCTAACCCTAACCCTAACCATCAACCTAACTCTAACCATGACCTTAACCCTAATCCTAACTGGAACCATAACCCTAACCGTAATCCAAACTGAAAAGAAAAGAAAAGAAAATAAAAGAAAAGAAAAGAAAAGAAAAGAAAAGAAAAGAAAAGAAAAGAAAAGAAAAGAAAAGAAAAGAGAAAAGAAAAGAAAAGAAAAGAAAAGAAAAGAAAAGAAAAGAAAAGAAAAGCTAACTATAACAGAACAGAAAGGGAAGAGGAAGAGGAAGAGGAAGAGGAAGAGGAAGAGGAAGAGGAAGAGGAAGAGGAAGAGGAGGAAAACAAGGGCAAGAAGAAGAGGAGGAGGAAAATTAGAAAGGAAAAAATAAAAATAGGAAAGCAAAAGGGAAAAGGAAGAGGAAAAGGAAAAGTCAACATGAAGAGGAAAAGGAAAAATGAGAAGGAAAAGAAGAATGTGAAAAGGATATGGAAAAATGAAGAGGAAAAGGAAAAGGAAACTGAAGAGGAAAAGGAAGAGGAAAAAAGGAAAAAGAAAAGGAAAAGGAACCGGAAAATAAGGAAACCAAGAAAAAGAAGGGTAAGAAGAATAGGAGGAAGAAAATGAGAAAGAAATGGAAAAGGAAAAGAGGAATGCAAAAAAGAAAATAGAAGAGGAAGAGGAAGAGGAAGAGGAAGAGGAAGAGGAAGAGGAAGAGGAAGAGGAAAAAATCCTAACCCTAGGCCCAACACTAACCCTAATCCTAACCCTAGCCCTAGCCCCAACACTAACCCTAACCGTAACCCTAACGCTAATCCTGACCCTAAACCTAAACCTGACTTTAAACCTAAACCTAACACTAACACGAAACCTAATAAAAGGAAAGGGAAAAAAGTAAAGGACCTAATCCCTGACCTGAACCCTAAGTAAAAGAGAAGAGAAGGGAAATAAATAAAAGACCCCTGACCCTAACCCTAACGCTAACCCTAACCCTAACTATAGCACTAACCCTAAGCCTAACCCTAATTAATAATGTAACCCTAAGCCTAAGCCGAACACTAAACATGACGCTAACCGTAAAACTAAGAAAAAGAAAAGAGAAGAAAAGAAAAGAACCGCAACCCTAATGAAGAGGCTAAATCCAACCCTAAACCTAACACTAACTTTAACCCTAACCCTAACCATAACCCTAACCCTAGCCCTAACCCTAACCCCAGCCCTAACCCTAATTATCACCCTAACTCTAATCATGACCTTAACCCTAATCCTAACTGGAACCCTAACTCTAACCGCAACCGCAATGCTTAGTCTAACTCTGGACCTAAAGCTAACCCTAACCCGAACCCTAATTAAAAAAAAGAAAAGAACTCAAACCCTGACCCGAACCCTAAGACAAAGAAAAGAGAAGAGAGAATAAAAAAAGAACCGTAATCTAACCCTAACCCTAATCCAAAAAGAAACGAAACGAAACGAAACGAAACGAAACGAAACGAAACGAAAAGAAAAGAAAAGAAAAGAAAAGAAAAGAAAAGAAAAGCTAAATATAACACAACAGAAAGGGAAGAGGAAGGGGAAGAGGAAGAGGAAGAGGAAAAAATATAAACCCTAGCCCTAACCCTAACCCTAGCCCTAACCCTAACCCCAGCCCTAACCCTAACCCTAACCATCACCCTAACTCTAACCAAGACCTTAACCCTAAGCCTAACTGTAACCCTAACCGTAACCCTAATGCTTGTCCTAACCCTGGACCTAAACCTAACCCTAACCCGAACCCTAATTTATAAAAAGAGAAAAAAAGAAAAGAACTCAAACCCTGACCTGAACCCTAAGACAAAGAAAAGAGAAGAGAAAATAAAAAAAGAACCGTAACCCTAACCCTAACCCTAACCCTAACCCTAACCATAATCCAAACCAAAAAGAAAATAAAATAAAATACAAGAAAATGAAATGAAATGAAATGAAATGAAATGAAATGAAATGAAATGAAATGAAATGAAATGCTAACTATAACACAACGGAAAGGAAGGGGAAAAGGAAGAGGAAGAGGAAGAGGAAGAGGAAGAGGAAGAGGAAGAGGAAGAGGAAGAGGAAGAGGAAGAGGAAGAGGAAGATGAAAACAAGGGCAAGAAGAAGAGGAGGAGGAAAATTAGAAAGGAAAAAATAAAAAGAGGAAAGCAAAAGGGAAAAGGAAGAGGAAAAGGAAAAGTCAACATGAAGAGGAAAAGGAAAAATGAGAAGGAAAAGAAGAATGTGAAAAGGATATGGAAAACTGAAGAGGAAAAAAGAAAAGGAAACTAAAAAGGAAAAAGAAAAGGAAACTGAAGAGGAAAAGGAAAAGGAAAAGGAAATGGAAAAGGAAAAGGAAAAGGAACCGGAAAATAAGGAAACCAAGAAAAAGAAGGGCAAGAAGAAGAGGAGGAAGAAAATGAGAAAGAAAAGGAAAAGAGGAATGCGAAAAAGAAAAGAGAAGAGGAAAAGAGAAGAGGAAGAGGAAGAGGAAGAGGAAGAGGAAGAGGAAGAGGAAGAGGAAGAGGAAGAGGAAAAAATCCTAACCCTAGGCCTAACCCTAACCCTAGCCCTAACACTAACCCTAACCCTAACCCTAACGCTAACCCAGACCCTAAACCTAAACCTGACTTTAAACCTAAACCTAACACTAACACGAACCCTAATAAAAGGAAAGGGAAAAAAGCAAAGAACCTAAGCCCTGACCTGAACCCTAAGAAAAAGAGAAGAGAAGGGAAATAAATAAAAGACCCCTGAACCTAACCCTAAAGCTAACCCTAACCCTAACTACAGCACTAACCCTAAGCCTAACCCTAATTAATACTGTAACCCTAAGCCTAAGCCGAACCCTAACCGAAACCCTAACCCTAAAACTAAGAAAAAGAAAAGAGAAGAAAAGAAAAGAACCGCAATCCTAATGAAGAGGCTAAATCCAACCCTAACCCTAACACGAACTTTAACCCTAACCCTAACCATAACCCTAACCCTAGCCCTAACCCTAACCCCAGCCCTAACCCTAATTATCACCCTAACTCTAATCATGACCTTAACCCTAATCCTAACTGAAACCCTAACCCTCACCGCAACCCCAATGCTTAGTCTAACCCTGGACCTAAAGCTAACCCTAACCCGAACCCTAATTAAAAAAAAAGAAAAGAACTCAAACCCTGACCCGAACCCTAAGACAAAGAAAAGAGAAGAGAGAATAAAAAAAGAACCGTAATCTAACCCTAACCCTAACCCTAATCCAAAAAGAAAAGAAAAGAAAAGAAAAGAAAAGAAAAGAAAAGAAAAGAAAAGAAAAGAAAAGAAAAGAAAAGCTAACTATAACACAACAGAAAGGGAAGAGGAAGAGGAAGAGGAAGAGGAAGAAGAAAATATCTAAACCCTACCCTAACCCTAGCCCTAACCCTAACCCCAGCCCTAACCCTAACCCTAACCATCAACCTAACTCTAACCATGACCTTAACCCTAATCCTAACTGTAACCCTAACCCTAACCGTAATCCAAACAGAAAAGAAAAGAAAAGAAAAGAAAAGAAAAGAAAAGAAAAGAAAAGAAAAGAAAAGAAAAGAAAAGAAAAGAAAAGCTAACTATAACACAACAGAAAGGGAAGAGGAAGAGGAAGAGGAAGAGGAAGAGGAAGAAGAAAATATCTAAACCCTACCCTAACCCTAGCCCTAACCCTAACCCCAGCCCTAACCCTAACCCTAACCATCAACCTAACTCTAACCATGACCTTAACCCTAATCCTAACTGGAACCATAACCCTAACCGTAATCCAAACTGAAAAGAAAAGAAAAGAAAAGAAAAGAAAAGAAAAGAAAAGAAAAGAAAAGAAAAGAAAAGAGAAAAGAAAAGAAAAGAAAAGCTAACTATAACAGAACAGAAAGGGAAGAGGAAGAGGAAGAGGAAGAGGAAGAGGAAGAGGAAGAGGAAGAGGAAGAGGAAGAGGAAGAGGAGGAAAACAAGGGCAAGAAGAAGAGGAGGAGGAAAATTAGAAAGGAAAAAATAAAAGGAGGAAAGCAAAAGGGAAAAGGAAGAGGAAAGGAAAAGTCAACATGAAGAGGAAAAGGAAAAATGAGACGGAAAAGAAGAATGTGAAAAGGATATGGAAAAATGTAGAGGAAAAGGAAAAGGAAACTGAAGAGGAAAAGGAAGAGGAAAAAAGGAAAAAGAAAATGAAATGGAAAAGGAAAATAAGGAAAACAAGAAAAAGAAGGGTAAGAAGAATAGGAGGAAGAAAATGAGAAAGAAATGGAAAAGGAAAAGAGGAATGCAAAAAAGAAAATAGAAGAGGAAGAGGAAGAGGAAGAGGAAGAGGAAGAGGAAGAGGAAGAGGAAGAGGAAGAGGAAAAAATCCTAACCCTAGGCCCAACACTAACCCTAATCCTAACCCTAGCCCTAGCCCCAACACTAACCCTAACCGTAACCCTAACGCTAATCCTGACCCTAAACCTAAACCTGACTTTAAACCTAAACCTAACACTAACACGAAACCTAATAAAAGGAAAGGGAAAAAAGTAAAGGACCTAATCCCTGACCTGAACCCTAAGTAAAAGAGAAGAGAAGGGAAATAAATAAAAGACCCCTGACCCTAACCCTAACGCTAACCCTAACCCTAACTATAGCACTAACCCTAAGCCTAACCCTAATTAATACTGTAACCCTAAGCCTAAGCCGAACGCTAACCATGACGCTAACCGTAAAACTAAGAAAAAGAAAAGAGAAGAAAAGAAAAGAACCGCAACCCTAATGAAGAGGCTAAATCCAACCCTAAACCTAACACTAACTTTAACCCTAACCCTAACCATAACCCTAACCCTAGCCCTAACCCTAACCCCAGCCCTAACCCTAATTATCACCCTAACTCTAATCATGACCTTAACCCTAATCCTAACTGGAACCCTAACTCTAACCGCAACCGCAATGCTTAGTCTAACTCTGGACCTAAAGCTAACACTAACCCGAACCCTAATTAAAAAAAAGAAAAGAACTCAAACCCTGACCCGAACCCTAAGACAAAGAAAAGAGAAGAGAGAATAAAAAAAGAACCGTAATCTAACCCTAACCCTAATCCAAAAAGAAAAGAAACGAAACGAAACGAAACGAAACGAAACGAAACGAAACGAAACGAAAAGAAAAGAAAAGAAAAGAAAAGAAAAGAAAAGAAAAGAAAAGAAAAGCTAAATATAACACAACAGAAAGGGAAGAGGAAGGGGAAGAGGAAGAGGAAGAGGAAAAAATCTAAACCCTAGCCCTAACCCTAACCCTAGCCCTAACCCTAACCCCAGCCCTAACCCTAACCCTAACCATCACCCTAACTCTAACCAAGACCTTAACCCTAAGCCTAACTGTAACCCTAACCGTAACCCTAATGCTTGTCCTAACCCTGGACCTAAACCTAACCCTAACCCGAACCCTAATTTATAAAAAGAGAAAAAAAGAAAAGAACTCAAACCCTGACCTGAACCCTAAGACAAAGAAAAGAGAAGAGAAAATAAAAAAAGAACCATAACCCTAACCCTAACCCTAACCATAACCCTAACCATAATCCAAACCAAAAAGAAAATAAAATAAAATACAAGAAAATGAAATGAAATGAAATGAAATGAAATGAAATGAAATGAAATGAAATGAAATGAAATGCTAACTATAACACAACGGAAAGGAAGGGGAAGAGGAAGAGGAAGAGGAACAGGAAGAGGAAGAGGAAGAGGAAGAGGAAGAGGAAGAGGAAGAGGAAGAGGAAGAGGAAGAGGAAAACAAGGGCAAGAAGAAAAGGAGGAGGAAAATTAGAAAGGAAAAAATAAAAAGAGGAAAGCAAAAGGGAAAAGGAAGAGGAAAAGGAAAAGTCAACATGAAGAGGAAAAGGAAAAATGAGAAGGAAAAGAAGAATGTGAAAAGGATATGGAAAACTGAAGAGGAAAAAAGAAAAGGAAACTAAAAAGGAAAAAGAAAAGGAAACTGAAGAGGAAAAGGAAAAGGAAAAGGAAATGGAAAAGGAAAAGGAAAAGGAACCGGAAAATAAGGAAACCAAGAAAAAGAAGGGCAAGAAGAAGAGGAGGAAGAAAATGAGAAAGAAAAGGAAAAGAGGAATGCGAAAAAGAAAAGAGAAGAGGAAAAGAGAAGAGGAAGAGGAAGAGGAAGAGGAAGAGGAAGAGGAAGAGGAAGAGGAAGAGGAAGAGGAAAAAATCCTAACCCTAGGCTTAACCCTAACCCTAGCCCTAACACTAACCCTAACCCTAACCCTAACGCTAACCCAGACCCTAAACCTAAACCTGACTTTAAACCTAAACCTAACACTAACACGAACCCTAATAAAAGGAAAGGGAAAAAAGCAAAGAACCTAAGCCCTGACCTGAACCCTAAGAAAAAGAGAAGAGAAGGGAAATAAATAAAAGACCCCTGAACCTAACCCTAAAGCTAACCCTAACCCTAACTACAGCACTAACCCTAAGCCTAACCCTAATTAATACTGTAACCCTAAGCCTAAGCCGAACCCTAACCGAAACCCTAACCCTAAAACTAAGAAAAAGAAAAGAGAAAAAAAGAAAAGAACCGCAACCCTAATGAAGAGGCTAAATCCAACCCTAACCCTAACACGAACTTTAACCCTAACCCTAACCATAACCCTAACCCTAGCCCTAACCCTAACCCCAGCCCTAACCCTAATTATCACCCTAACTCTAATCATGACCTTAACCCTAATCCTAACTGAAACCCTAACCCTCACCGCAACCCCAATGCTTAGTCTAACCCTGGACCTAAAGCTAACCCTAACCCGAACCCTAATTAAAAAAAAAGAAAAGAACTCAAACCCTGACCCGAACCCTAAGACAAAGAAAAGAGAAGAGAGAATAAAAAAAGAACCGTAATCTAACCCTAACCCTAACCCTAATCCAAAAAGAAAAGAAAAGAAAAGAAAAGAAAAGAAAAGAAAAGAAAAGAAAAGAAAAGAAAAGAAAAGCTAACTATAACACAACAGAAAGGGAAGAGGAAGAGGAAGAGGAAGAGGAAGAAGAAAATATCTAAACCCTACCCTAACCCTAGCCCTAACCCTAACCCCAGCCCTAACCCTAACCCTAACCATCAACCTAACTCTAACCATGACCTTAACCCTAATCCTAACTGTAACCCTAACCCTAACCGTAATCCAAACAGAAAAGAAAAGAAAAGAAAAGAAAAGAAAAGAAAAGAAAAGAAAAGAAAAGAAAAGAAAAGAAAAGAAAAGAAAAGAAAAGAAAAGAAAAGAAAAGCTAACTATAACACAACAGAAAGGGAAGAGGAAGAGGAAGAGGAAGAGGAAGAGGAAGAAGAAAATATCTAAACCCTACCCTAACCCTAGCCCTAACCCTAACCCCAGCCCTAACCCTAACCCTAACCATCAACCTAACTCTAACCATGACCTTAACCCTAATCCTAACTGGAACCATAACCCTAACCGTAATCCAAACTGAAAAGAAAAGAAAAGAAAAGAAAAGAAAAGAAAAGAAAAGAAAAGAAAAGAAAAGAAAAGAGAAAAGAAAAGAAAAGAAAAGCTAACTATAACAGAACAGAAAGGGAAGAGGAAGAGGAAGAGGAAGAGGAAGAGGAAGAGGAAGAGGAAGAGGAAGAGGAAGAGGAGGAAAACAAGGGCAAGAAGAAGAGGAGGAGGAAAATTAGAAAGGAAAAAATAAAAGGAGGAAAGCAAAAGGGAAAAGGAAGAGGAAAGGAAAAGTCAACATGAAGAGGAAAAGGAAAAATGAGACGGAAAAGAAGAATGTGAAAAGGATATGGAAAAATGAAGAGGAAAAGGAAAAGGAAACTGAAGAGGAAAAGGAAGAGGAAAAAAGGAAAAAGAAAATGAAATGGAAAAGGAAAATAAGGAAAACAAGAAAAAGAAGGGTAAGAAGAATAGGAGGAAGAAAATGAGAAAGAAATGGAAAAGGAAAAGAGGAATGCAAAAAAGAAAATAGAGGAAGAGGAAGAGGAAGAGGAAGAGGAAGAGGAAGAGGAAGAGGAAGAGGAAGAGGAAAAAATCCTAACCCTAGGCCCAACACTAACCCTAATCCTAACCCTAGCCCTAGCCCCAACACTAACCCTAACCGTAACCCTAACGCTAATCCTGACCCTAAACCTAAACCTGACTTTAAACCTAAACCTAACACTAACACGAAACCTAATAAAAGGAAAGGGAAAAAAGTAAAGGACCTAATCCCTGACCTGAACCCTAAGTAAAAGAGAAGAGAAGGGAAATAAATAAAAGACCCCTGACCCTAACCCTAACGCTAACCCTAACCCTAACTATAGCACTAACCCTAAGCCTAACCCTAATTAATACTGTAACCCTAAGCCTAAGCCGAACGCTAACCATGACGCTAACCGTAAAACTAAGAAAAAGAAAAGAGAAGAAAAGAAAAGAACCGCAACCCTAATGAAGAGGCTAAATCCAACCCTAAACCTAACACTAACTTTAACCCTAACCCTAACCATAACCCTAACCCTAGCCCTAACCCTAACCCCAGCCCTAACCCTAATTATCACCCTAACTCTAATCATGACCTTAACCCTAATCCTAACTGGAACCCTAACTCTAACCGCAACCGCAATGCTTAGTCTAACTCTGGACCTAAAGCTAACACTAACCCGAACCCTAATTAAAAAAAAGAAAAGAACTCAAACCCTGACCCGAACCCTAAGACAAAGAAAAGAGAAGAGAGAATAAAAAAAGAACCGTAATCTAACCCTAACCCTAATCCAAAAAGAAAAGAAACGAAACGAAACGAAACGAAACGAAACGAAACGAAACGAAACGAAACGAAACGAAACGAAAAGAAAAGAAAAGAAAAGAAAAGAAAAGAAAAGCTAAATATAACACAACAGAAAGGGAAGAGGAAGGGGAAGAGGAAGAGGAAGAGGAAAAAATCTAAACCCTAGCCCTAACCCTAACCCTAGCCCTAACCCTAACCCCAGCCCTAACCCTAACCCTAACCATCACCCTAACTCTAACCAAGACCTTAACCCTAAGCCTAACTGTAACCCTAACCGTAACCCTAATGCTTGTCCTAACCCTGGACCTAAACCTAACCCTAACCCGAACCCTAATTTATAAAAAGAGAAAAAAAGAAAAGAACTCAAACCCTGACCTGAACCCTAAGACAAAGAAAAGAGAAGAGAAAATAAAAAAAGAACCATAACCCTAACCCTAACCCTAACCATAACCCTAACCATAATCCAAACCAAAAAGAAAATAAAATAAAATACAAGAAAATGAAATGAAATGAAATGAAATGAAATGAAATGAAATGAAATGAAATGAAATGCTAACTATAACACAACGGAAAGGAAGGGGAAGAGGAAGAGGAAGAGGAAGAGGAAGAGGAAGAGGAAGAGGAAGAGGAAGAGGAAGAGGAAGAGGAAGAGGAAGAGGAAGAGGAAAACAAGGGCAAGAAGAAGAGGAGGAGGAAAATTAGAAAGGAAAAAATAAAAAGAGGAAAGCAAAAGGGAAAAGGAAGAGGAAAAGGAAAAGTCAACATGAAGAGGAAAAGGAAAAATGAGACGGAAAAGAAGAATGTGAAAAGGATATGGAAAACTGAAGAGGAAAAAAGAAAAGGAAACTAAAAAGGAAAAAGAAAAGGAAACTGAAGAGGAAAAGGAAAAGGAAAAGGAAATGGAAAAGGAAAAGGAAAAGGAACCGGAAAATAAGGAAACCAAGAAAAAGAAGGGCAAGAAGAAGAGGAGGAAGAAAATGAGAAAGAAAAGGAAAAGAGGAATGCGAAAAAGAAAAGAGAAGAGGAAAAGAGAAGAGGAAGAGGAAGAGGAAGAGGAAGAGGAAGAGGAAGAGGAAGAGGAAGAGGAAGAGGAAGAGGAAAAAATCCTAACCCTAGGCTTAACCCTAACCCTAGCCCTAACACTAACCCTAACCCTAACCCTAACGCTAACCCAGACCCTAAACCTAAACCTGACTTTAAACCTAAACCTAACACTAACACGAACCCTAATAAAAGGAAAGGGAAAAAAGCAAAGAACCTAAGCCCTGACCTGAACCCTAAGAAAAAGAGAAGAGAAGGGAAATAAATAAAAGACCCCTGAACCTAACCCTAAAGCTAACCCTAACCCTAACTACAGCACTAACCCTAAGCCTAACCCTAATTAATACTGTAACCCTAAGCCTAAGCCGAACCCTAACCGAAACCCTAACCCTAAAACTAAGAAAAAGAAAAGAGAAAAAAAGAAAAGAACCGCAACCCTAATGAAGAGGCTAAATCCAACCCTAACCCTAACACGAACTTTAACCCTAACCCTAACCATAACCCTAACCCTAGCCCTAACCCTAACCCCAGCCCTAACCCTAATTATCACCCTAACTCTAATCATGACCTTAACCCTAATCCTAACTGAAACCCTAACCCTCACCGCAACCCCAATGCTTAGTCTAACCCTGGACCTAAAGCTAACCCTAACCCGAACCCTAATTAAAAAAAAAGAAAAGAACTCAAACCCTGACCCGAACCCTAAGACAAAGAAAAGAGAAGAGAGAATAAAAAAAGAACCGTAATCTAACCCTAACCCTAACCCTAATCCAAAAAGAAAAGTAAAGAAAAGAAAAGAAAAGAAAAGAAAAGAAAAGAAAAGAAAAGAAAAGAAAAGCTAACTATAACACAACAGAAAGAAGGGGAAGAGGAAGAGGAAGAGGAAGAGGAAGAGGAAGAGGAAGAGGAAGAAGAAAATATCTAAACCCTACCCTAACCCTAGCCCTAACCCTAACCCCAGCCCTAACCCTAACCCTAACCATCAACCTAACTCTAACCATGACCTTAACCCTAATCCTAACTGTAACCCTAACCCTAACCGTAATCCAAACAGAAAAGAAAAGAAAAGAAAAGAAAAGAAAAGAAAAGAAAAGAAAAGAAAAGAAAAGAAAAGAAAAGAAAAGAAAAGAAAAGCTAACTATAACACAACAGAAAGGGAAGAGGAAGAGGAAGAGGAAGAGGAAGAAGAAAATATCTAAACCCTACCCTAACCCTAGCCCTAACCCTAACCCCAGCCCTAACCCTAACCCTAACCATCAACCTAACTCTAACCATGACCTTAACCCTAATCCTAACTGGAACCATAACCCTAACCGTAATCCAAACTGAAAAGAAAAGAAAAGAAAAGAAAAGAAAAGAAAAGAAAAGAAAAGAAAAGAAAAGAGAAAAGAAAAGAAAAGAAAAGAAAAGAAAAGAAAAGAAAAGAAAAGCTAACTATAACAGAACAGAAAGGGAAGAGGAAGAGGAAGAGGAAGAGGAAGAGGAAGAGGAAGAGGAAGAGGAAGAGGAAGAGGAAGAGGAAGAGGAAGAGGAAGAGGAAGAGGAGGAAAACAAGGGCAAGAAGAAGAGGAGGAGGAAAATTAGAAAGGAAAAAATAAAAATAGGAAAGCAAAAGGGAAAAGGAAGAGGAAAAGGAAAAGTCAACATGAAGAGGAAAAGGAAAAATGAGAAGGAAAAGAAGAATGTGAAAAGGATATGGAAAAATGAAGAGGAAAAGGAAAAGGAAACTGAAGAGGAAAAGGAAGAGGAAAAAAGGAAAAAGAAAAGGAAAAGGAACCGGAAAATAAGGAAACCAAGAAAAAGAAGGGTAAGAAGAATAGGAGGAAGAAAATGAGAAAGAAATGGAAAAGGAAAAGAGGAATGCAAAAAAGAAAATAGAAGAGGAAGAGGAAGAGGAAGAGGAAGAGGAAGAGGAAGAGGAAAAAATCCTAACCCTAGGCCCAACACTAACCCTAATCCTAACCCTAGCCCTAGCCCCAACACTAACCCTAACCGTAACCCTAACGCTAATCCTGACCCTAAACCTAAACCTGACTTTAAACCTAAACCTAACACTAACACGAAACCTAATAAAAGGAAAGGGAAAAAAGTAAAGGACCTAATCCCTGACCTGAACCCTAAGTAAAAGAGAAGAGAAGGGAAATAAATAAAAGACCCCTGACCCTAACCCTAACGCTAACCCTAACCCTAACTATAGCACTAACCCTAAGCCTAACCCTAATTAATAATGTAACCCTAAGCCTAAGCCGAACACTAAACATGACGCTAACCGTAAAACTAAGAAAAAGAAAAGAGAAGAAAAGAAAAGAACCGCAACCCTAATGAAGAGGCTAAATCCAACCCTAAACCTAACACTAACTTTAACCCTAACCCTAACCATAACCCTAACCCTAGCCCTAACCCTAACCCCAGCCCTAACCCTAATTATCACCCTAACTCTAATCATGACCTTAACCCTAATCCTAACTGGAACCCTAACTCTAACCGCAACCGCAATGCTTAGTCTAACTCTGGACCTAAAGCTAACACTAACCCGAACCCTAATTAAAAAAAAGAAAAGAACTCAAACCCTGACCCGAACCCTAAGACAAAGAAAAGAGAAGAGAGAATAAAAAAAGAACCGTAATCTAACCCTAACCCTAATCCAAAAAGAAACGAAACGAAACGAAACGAAACGAAACGAAACGAAACGAAACGAAACGAAACGAAACGAAAAGAAAAGAAAAGAAAAGAAAAGAAAAGCTAAATATAACACAACAGAAAGGGAAGAGGAAGGGGAAGAGGAAGAGGAAGAGGAAAAAATATAAACCCTAGCCCTAACCCTAACCCTAGCCCTAACCCTAACCCCAGCCCTAACCCTAACCCTAACCATCACCCTAACTCTAACCAAGACCTTAACCCTAAGCCTAACTGTAACCCTAACCGTAACCCTAATGCTTGTCCTAACCCTGGACCTAAACCTAACCCTAACCCGAACCCTAATTTATAAAAAGAGAAAAAAAGAAAAGAACTCAAACCCTGACCTGAACCCTAAGACAAAGAAAAGAGAAGAGAAAATAAAAAAAGAACCGTAACCCTAACCCTAACCCTAACCCTAACCCTAACCATAATCCAAACCAAAAAGAAAATAAAATAAAATACAAGAAAATGAAATGAAATGAAATGAAATGAAATGAAATGAAATGAAATGAAATGAAATGAAATGAAATGCTAACTATAACACAACGGAAAGGAAGGGGAAAAGGAAGAGGAAGAGGAAGAGGAAGAGGAAGAGGAAGAGGAAGAGGAAGAGGAAGAGGAAGAGGAAGAGGAAGAGGAAGAGGAAGAGGAAGAGGAAGAGGAAGAGGAAGAGGAAAAAATCCTAACCCTAGGCCTAACCCTAACCCTAGCCCTAACACTAACCCTAACCCTAACCCTAACGCTAACCCAGACCCTAAACCTAAACCTGACTTTAAACCTAAACCTAACACTAACACGAACCCTAATAAAAGGAAAGGGAAAAAAGCAAAGAACCTAAGCCCTGACCTGAACCCTAAGAAAAAGAGAAGAGAAGGGAAATAAATAAAAGACCCCTGAACCTAACCCTAAAGCTAACCCTAACCCTAACTACAGCACTAACCCTAAGCCTAACCCTAATTAATACTGTAACCCTAAGCCTAAGCCGAACCCTAACCGAAACCCTAACCCTAAAACTAAGAAAAAGAAAAGAGAAAAAAAGAAAAGAACCGCAACCCTAATGAAGAGGCTAAATCCAACCCTAACCCTAACACGAACTTTAACCCTAACCCTAACCATAACCCTAACCCTAGCCCTAACCCTAACCCCAGCCCTAACCCTAACCCTAACCATCACCCTAACTCTAACCAAGACCTTAACCCTAAGCCTAACTGTAACCCTAACCGTAACCCTAATGCTTGTCCTAACCCTGGACCTAAACCTAACCCTAACCCGAACCCTAATTTATAAAAAGAGAAAAAAAGAAAAGAACTCAAACCCTGACCTGAACCCTAAGACAAAGAAAAGAGAAGAGAAAATAAAAAAAGAACCATAACCCTAACCCTAACCCAAACCATAACCCTAACCATAATCCAAACCAAAAAGAAAATAAAATAAAATACAAGAAAATGAAATGAAATGAAATGAAATGAAATGAAATGAAATGAAATGAAATGCTAACTATAACACAACGGAAAGGAAGGGGAAGAGGAAGAGGAAGAGGAAGAGGAAGAGGAAGAGGAAGAGGAAGAGGAAGAGGAAGAGGAAGAGGAAGAGGAAGAGGAAGAGGAAGAGGAAGAGGAAAACAAGGGCAAGAAGAAGAGGAGGAGGAAAATTAGAAAGGAAAAAATAAAAAGAGGAAAGCAAAAGGGAAAAGGAAGAGGAAAAGGAAAAGTCAACATGAAGAGGAAAAGGAAAAATGAGAAGGAAAAGAAGAATGTGAAAAGGATATGGAAAACTGAAGAGGAAAAAAGAAAAGGAAACTAAAAAGGAAAAAGAAAAGGAAACTGAAGAGGAAAAGGAAAAGGAAAAGGAACCGGAAAATAAGGAAACCAAGAAAAAGAAGGGCAAGAAGAAGAGGAGGAAGAAAATGAGAAAGAAAAGGAAAAGAGGAATGCGAAAAAGAAAAGAGAAGAGGAAAAGAGAAGAGGAAGAGGAAGAGGAAGAGGAAGAGGAAGAGGAAAAAATCCTAACCCTAGGCCTAACCCTAACCCTAGCCCTAACACTAACCCTAACCCTAACCCTAACGCTAACCCAGACCCTAAACCTAAACCTGACTTTAAACCTAAATCTAACACTAATACGAACCCTAATAAAAGGAAAGGGAAAAAAGCAAAGAACCTAAGCCCTGACCTGAACCCTAAGAAAAAGAGAAGAGAAGGGAAATAAATAAAAGACCCCTGAACCTAACCCTAAAGCTAACCCTAACCCTAACTACAGCACTAACCCTAAGCCTAACCCTAATTAATACTGTAACCCTAAGCCTAAGCCGAACCCTAACCGAAACCCTAACCCTAAAACTAAGAAAAAGAAAAGAGAAAAAAAGAAAAGAACCGCAACCCTAATGAAGAGGCTAAATCCAACCCTAACCCTAACACGAACTTTAACCCTAACCCTAACCATAACCCTAACCCTAGCCCTAACCCTAACCCCAGCCCTAACCCTAACCCTAACCATCACCCTAACTCTAACCAAGACCTTAACCCTAAGCCTAACTGTAACCCTAACCGTAACCCTAATGCTTGTCCTAACCCTGGACCTAAACCTAACCCTAACCCGAACCCTAATTTATAAAAAGAGAAAAAAAGAAAAGAACTCAAACCCTGACCTGAACCCTAAGACAAAGAAAAGAGAAGAGAAAATAAAAAAAGAACCATAACCCTAACCCTAACCCAAACCATAACCCTAACCATAATCCAAACCAAAAAGAAAATAAAATAAAATACAAGAAAATGAAATGAAATGAAATGAAATGAAATGAAATGAAATGAAATGAAATGCTAACTATAACACAACGGAAAGGAAGGGGAAGAGGAAGAGGAAGAGGAAGAGGAAGAGGAAGAGGAAGAGGAAGAGGAAGAGGAAGAGGAAGAGGAAGAGGAAAACAAGGGCAAGAAGAAGAGGAGGAGGAAAATTAGAAAGGAAAAAATAAAAAGAGGAAAGCAAAAGGGAAAAGGAAGAGGAAAAGGAAAAGTCAACATGAAGAGGAAAAGGAAAAATGAGAAGGAAAAGAAGAATGTGAAAAGGATATGGAAAACTGAAGAGGAAAAAAGAAAAGGAAACTAAAAAGGAAAAAGAAAAGGAAACTGAAGAGGAAAAGGAAAAGGAAAAGGAACCGGAAAATAAGGAAACCAAGAAAAAGAAGGGCAAGAAGAAGAGGAGGAAGAAAATGAGAAAGAAAAGGAAAAGAGGAATGCGAAAAAGAAAAGAGAAGAGGAAAAGAGAAGAGGAAGAGGAAGAGGAAGAGGAAGAGGAAGAGGAAGAGGAAGAGGAAAAAATCCTAACCCTAGGCCTAACCCTAACCCTAGCCCTAACACTAACCCTAACCCTAACCCTAACGCTAACCCAGACCCTAAACCTAAACCTGACTTTAAACCTAAACCTAACACTAACACGAACCCTAATAAAAGGAAAGGGAAAAAAGCAAAGAACCTAAGCCCTGACCTGAACCCTAAGAAAAAGAGAAGAGAAGGGAAATAAATAAAAGACCCCTGAACCTAACCCTAAAGCTAACCCTAACCCTAACTACAGCACTAACCCTAAGCCTAACCCTAATTAATACTGTAACCCTAAGCCTAAGCCGAACCCTAACCGAAACCCTAACCCTAAAACTAAGAAAAAGAAAAGAGAAAAAAAGAAAAGAACCGCAACCCTAATGAAGAGGCTAAATCCAACCCTAACCCTAACACGAACTTTAACCCTAACCCTAACCATAACCCTAACCCTAGCCCTAACCCTAACCCCAGCCCTAACCCTAATTATCGCCCTAACTCTAATCATGACCTTAACCCTAATCCTAACTGAAACCCTAACCCTCACCGCAACCCCAATGCTTAGTCTAACCCTGGACCTAAAGCTAACCCTAACCCGAACCCTAACTAAAAAAAAAGAAAAGAACTCAAACCCAGACCCGAACCCTAAGACAAAGAAAAGAGAAGAGAGAATAAAAAAAGAACCGTAATCTAACCCTAACCCTAACCCTAATCCAAAAAGAAAAGAAAAGAAAAGAAAAGAAAAGAAAAGAAAAGAAAAGAAAAGAAAAGAAAAGAAAAGCTAACTATAACACAACAGAAAGAAGGGGAAGAGGAAGAGGAAGAAGAAAATATCTAAACCCTACCCTAACCCTAGCCCTAACCCTAACCCCAGCCCTAACCCTAACCCTAACCATCAACCTAACTCTAACCATGACCTTAACCCTAATCCTAACTGTAACCCTAACCCTAACCGTAATCCAAACAGAAAAGAAAAGAAAAGAAAAGAAAAGAAAAGAAAAGAAAAGAAAAGAAAAGAAAAGAAAAGAAAAGAAAAGCTAACTATAACACAACAGAAAGGGAAGAGGAAGAGGAAGAGGAAGAGGAAGAAGAAAATATCTAAACCCTACCCTAACCCTAGCCCTAACCCTAACCCCAGCCCTAACCCTAACCCTAACCATCAACCTAACTCTAACCATGACCTTAACCCTAATCCTAACTGGAACCATAACCCTAACCGTAATCCAAACAGAAAAGAAAAGAAAAGAAAAGAAAAGAAAAGAAAAGAAAAGAAAAGAAAAGAAAAGAAAAGAAAAGAGAAAAGAAAAGAAAAGAAAAGCTAACTATAACAGAACAGAAAGGGAAGAGGAAGAGGAAGAGGAAGAGGAAGAGGAAGAGGAAGAGGAAGAGGAAGAGGAAGAGGAAGAGGAAGAGGAAGAGGAGGAAAACAAGGGCAAGAAGAAGAGGAGGAGGAAAATTAGAAAGGAAAAAATAAAAGGAGGAAAGCAAAAGGGAAAAGGAAGAGGAAAGGAAAAGTCAACATGAAGAGGAAAAGGAAAAATGAGACGGAAAAGAAGAATGTGAAAAGGATATGGAAAACTGAAGAGGAAAAAAGAAAAGGAAACTAAAAAGGAAAAAGAAAAGGAAACTGAAGAGGAAAAGGAAAAGGAAAAGGAAATGGAAAAGGAAAAGGAAAAGGAACCGGAAAATAAGGAAACCAAGAAAAAGAAGGGCAAGAAGAAGAGGAGGAAGAAAATGAGAAAGAAAAGGAAAAGAGGAATGCGAAAAAGAAAAGAGAAGAGGAAAAGAGAAGAGGAAGAGGAAGAGGAAGAGGAAGAGGAAGAGGAAGAGGAAGAGGAAGAGGAAGAGGAAAAAATCCTAACCCTAGGCCTAACCCTAACCCTAGCCCTAACACTAACCCTAACCCTAACCCTAACGCTAACCCAGACCCTAAACCTAAACCTGACTTTAAACCTAAACCTAACACTAACACGAACCCTAATAAAAGGAAAGGGAAAAAAGCAAAGAACCTAAGCCCTGACCTGAACCCTAAGAAAAAGAGAAGAGAAGGGAAATAAATAAAAGACCCCTGAACCTAACCCTAAAGCTAACCCTAACCCTAACTACAGCACTAACCCTAAGCCTAACCCTAATTAATACTGTAACCCTAAGCCTAAGCCGAACCCTAACCGAAACCCTAACCCTAAAACTAAGAAAAAGAAAAGAGAAGAAAAGAAAAGAACCGCAATCCTAATGAAGAGGCTAAATCCAACCCTAACCCTAACACGAACTTTAACCCTAACCCTAACCATAACCCTAACCCTAGCCCTAACCCTAACCCCAGCCCTAACCCTAATTATCACCCTAACTCTAATCATGACCTTAACCCTAATCCTAACTGAAACCCTAACCCTCACCGCAACCCCAATGCTTAGTCTAACCCTGGACCTAAAGCTAACCCTAACCCGAACCCTAATTAAAAAAAAAGAAAAGAACTCAAACCCTGACCCGAACCCTAAGACAAAGAAAAGAGAAGAGAGAATAAAAAAAGAACCGTAATCTAACCCTAACCCTAACCCTAATCCAAAAAGAAAAGAAAAGAAAAGAAAAGAAAAGAAAAGAAAAGAAAAGAAAAGAAAAGAAAAGAAAAGAAAAGAAAAGAAAAGAAAAGCTAACTATAACACAACAGAAAGGGAAGAGGAAGAGGAAGAGGAAGAGGAAGAAGAAAATATCTAAACCTTACCCTAACCCTAGCCCTAACCCTAACCCCAGCCCTAACCCTAACCCTAACCATCAACCTAACTCTAACCATGACCTTAACCCTAATCCTAACTGTAACCCTAACCCTAACCGTAATCCAAACAGAAAAGAAAAGAAAAGAAAAGAAAAGAAAAGAAAAGAAAAGAAAAGAAAAGAAAAGAAAAGAAAAGAAAAGAAAAGAAAAGAAAAGAAAAGCTAACTATAACACAACAGAAAGGGAAGAGGAAGAGGAAGAGGAAGAGGAAGAGGAAGAAGAAAATATCTAAACCCTACCCTAACCCTAGCCCTAACCCTAACCCCAGCCCTAACCCTAACCCTAACCATCAACCTAACTCTAACCATGACCTTAACCCTAATCCTAACTGGAACCATAACCCTAACCGTAATCCAAACTGAAAAGAAAAGAAAAGAAAAGAAAAGAAAAGAAAAGAAAAGAAAAGAAAAGAAAAGAAAAGAAAAGAAAAGAAAAGAAAAGAGAAAAGAAAAGAAAAGAAAAGCTAACTATAACAGAACAGAAAGGGAAGAGGAAGAGGAAGAGGAAGAGGAAGAGGAAGAGGAAGAGGAAGAGGAAGAGGAAGAGGAAGAGGAAGAGGAAGAGGAAGAGGAGGAAAACAAGGGCAAGAAGAAGAGGAGGAGGAAAATTAGAAAGGAAAAAATAAAAGGAGGAAAGCAAAAGGGAAAAGGAAGAGGAAAGGAAAAGTCAACATGAAGAGGAAAAGGAAAAATGAGACGGAAAAGAAGAATGTGAAAAGGATATGGAAAAATGAAGAGGAAAAGGAAAAGGAAACTGAAGAGGAAAAGGAAGAGGAAAAAAGGAAAAAGAAAATGAAATGGAAAAGGAAAATAAGGAAAACAAGAAAAAGAAGGGTAAGAAGAATAGGAGGAAGAAAATGAGAAAGAAATGGAAAAGGAAAAGAGGAATGCAAAAAAGAAAATAGAAGAGGAAGAGGAAGAGGAAGAGGAAGAGGAAGAGGAAGAGGAAGAGGAAAAAATCCTAACCCTAGGCCCAACACTAACCCTAATCCTAACCCTAGCCCTAGCCCCAACACTAACCCTAACCGTAACCCTAACGCTAATCCTGACCCTAAACCTAAACCTGACTTTAAACCTAAACCTAACACTAACACGAAACCTAATAAAAGGAAAGGGAAAAAAGTAAAGGACCTAATCCCTGACCTGAACCCTAAGTAAAAGAGAAGAGAAGGGAAATAAATAAAAGACCCCTGACCCTAACCCTAACGCTAACCCTAACCCTAACTATAGCACTAACCCTAAGCCTAACCCTAATTAATACTGTAACCCTAAGCCTAAGCCGAACGCTAACCATGACGCTAACCGTAAAACTAAGAAAAAGAAAAGAGAAGAAAAGAAAAGAACCGCAACCCTAATGAAGAGGCTAAATCCAACCCTAAACCTAACACCAACTTTAACCCTAACCCTAACCATAACCCTAACCCTAGCCCTAACCCTAACCCCAGCCCTAACCCTAATTATCACCCTAACTCTAATCATGACCTTAACCCTAATCCTAACTGAAACCCTAACCCTCACCGCAACCCCAATGCTTAGTCTAACCCTGGACCTAAAGCTAACCCTAACCCGAACCCTAACTAAAAAAAAAGAAAAGAACTCAAACCCTGACCCGAACCCTAAGACAAAGAAAAGAGAAGAGAGAATAAAAAAAGAACCGTAATCTAACCCTAACCCTAATCCAAAAAGAAAATAAACGAAACGAAACGAAACGAAACGAAACGAAACGAAACGAAACGAAAAGAAAAGAAAAGAAAAGAAAAGAAAAGAAAAGCTAAATATAACACAACAGAAAGGGAAGAGGAAGGGGAAGAGGAAGAGGAAGAGGAAGAGGAAAAAATCTAAACCCTAGCCCTAACCCTAACCCTAGCCCTAACCCTAACCCCAGCCCTAACCCTAACCCTAACCATCACCCTAACTCTAACCAAGACCTTAACCCTAAGCCTAACTGTAACCCTAACCATAACCCTAATGCTTGTCCTAACCCTGGACCTAAACCTAACCCTAACCCGAACCCTAATTTATAAAAAGAGAAAAAAAGAAAAGAACTCAAACCCTGACCTGAACCCTAAGACAAAGAAAAGAGAAGAGAAAATAAAAAAAGAACCGTAACCCTAACCCTAACCCTAACCATAACCCTAACCATAATCCAAACCAAAAAGAAAATAAAATAAAATACAAGAAAATGAAATGAAATGAAATGAAATGAAATGAAATGAAATGAAATGAAATGCTAACTATAACACAACGGAAAGGAAGGGGAAGAGGAAGAGGAAGAGGAAGAGGAAGAGGAAGAGGAAGAGGAAGAGGAAGAGGAAGAGGAAGAGGAAGAGGAAGAGGAAGAGGAAGAGGAAGAGGAAGAGGAAAACAAGGGCAAGAAGAAGAGGAGGAGGAAAATTAGAAAGGAAAAAATAAAAAGAGGAAAGCAAAAGGGAAAAGGAAGAGGAAAAGGAAAAGTCAACATGAAGAGGAAAAGGAAAAATGAGAAGGAAAAGAAGAATGTGAAAAGGATATGGAAAACTGAAGAGGAAAAAAGAAAAGGAAACTAAAAAGGAAAAAGAAAAGGAAACTGAAGAGGAAAAGGAAAAGGAAAAGGAAATGGAAAAGGAAAAGGAAAAGGAACCGGAAAATAAGGAAACCAAGAAAAAGAAGGGCAAGAAGAAGAGGAGGAAGAAAATGAGAAAGAAAAGGAAAAGAGGAATGCGAAAAAGAAAAGAGAAGAGGAAAAGAGAAGAGGAAGAGGAAGAGGAAGAGGAAGAGGAAGAGGAAGAGGAAGAGGAAGAGGAAGAGGAAAAAATCCTAACCCTAGGCTTAACCCTAACCCTAGCCCTAACACTAACCCTAACCCTAACCCTAACGCTAACCCAGACCCTAAACCTAAACCTGACTTTAAACCTAAACCTAACACTAACACGAACCCTAATAAAAGGAAAGGGAAAAAAGCAAAGAACCTAAGCCCTGACCTGAACCCTAAGAAAAAGAGAAGAGAAGGGAAATAAATAAAAGACCCCTGAACCTAACCCTAAAGCTAACCCTAACCCTAACTACAGCACTAACCCTAAGCCTAACCCTAATTAATACTGTAACCCTAAGCCTAAGCCGAACCCTAACCGAAACCCTAACCCTAAAACTAAGAAAAAGAAAAGAGAAAAAAAGAAAAGAACCGCAACCCTAATGAAGAGGCTAAATCCAACCCTAACCCTAACACGAACTTTAACCCTAACCCTAACCATAACCCTAACCCTAGCCCTAACCCTAACCCCAGCCCTAACCCTAATTATCACCCTAACTCTAATCATGACCTTAACCCTAATCCTAACTGAAACCCTAACCCTCACCGCAACCCCAATGCTTAGTCTAACCCTGGACCTAAAGCTAACCCTAACCCGAACCCTAATTAAAAAAAAAGAAAAGAACTCAAACCCTGACCCGAACCCTAAGACAAAGAAAAGAGAAGAGAGAATAAAAAAAGAACCGTAATCTAACCCTAACCCTAACCCTAATCCAAAAAGAAAAGAAAAGAAAAGAAAAGAAAAGAAAAGAAAAGAAAAGAAAAGAAAAGAAAAGAAAAGAAAAGAAAAGAAAAGCTAACTATAACACAACAGAAAGAAGGGGAAGAGGAAGAGGAAGAGGAAGAGGAAGAGGAAGAAGAAAATATCTAAACCCTACCCTAACCCTAGCCCTAACCCTAACCCCAGCCCTAACCCTAACCCTAACCATCAACCTAACTCTAACCATGACCTTAACCCTAATCCTAACTGTAACCCTAACCCTAACCGTAATCCAAACAGAAAAGAAAAGAAAAGAAAAGAAAAGAAAAGAAAAGAAAAGAAAAGAAAAGAAAAGAAAAGAAAAGAAAAGAAAAGAAAAGAAAAGCTAACTATAACACAACAGAAAGGGAAGAGGAAGAGGAAGAGGAAGAAGAAAATATCTAAACCCTACCCTAACCCTAGCCCTAACCCTAACCCCAGCCCTAACCCTAACCCTAACCATCAACCTAACTCTAACCATGACCTTAACCCTAATCCTAACTGGAACCATAACCCTAACCGTAATCCAAACTGAAAAGAAAAGAAAAGAAAAGAAAAGAAAAGAAAAGAAAAGAAAAGAAAAGAAAAGAAAAGAAAAGAAAAGAAAAGAGAAAAGAAAAGAAAAGAAAAGAATAGAAAAGAAAAGAAAAGAAAAGAAAATAAAAGCTAACTATAACAGAACAGAAAGGGAAGAGGAAGAGGAAGAGAAAGAGGAAGAGGAAGAGGAAGAGGAAGAGGAAGAGGAAGAGGAAGAGGAAGAGGAAGAGGAGGAAAACAAGGGCAAGAAGAAGAGGAGGAGGAAAATTAGAAAGGAAAAAATAAAAATAGGAAAGCAAAAGGGAAAAGGAAGAGGAAAAGGAAAAGTCAACATGAAGAGGAAAAGGAAAAATGAGAAGGAAAAGAAGAATGTGAAAAGGATATGGAAAAATGAAGAGGAAAAGGAAAAGGAAACTGAAGAGGAAAAGGAAGAGGAAAAAAGGAAAAAGAAAAGGAAAAGGAACCGGAAAATAAGGAAACCAAGAAAAAGAAGGGTAAGAAGAATAGGAGGAAGAAAATGAGAAAGAAATGGAAAAGGAAAAGAGGAATGCAAAAAAGAAAATAGAAGAGGAAGAGGAAGAGGAAGAGGAAGAGGAAGAGGAAGAGGAAGAGGAAGAGGAAGAGGAAGAGGAAAAAATCCTAACCCTAGGCCCAACACTAACCCTAATCCTAACCCTAGCCCTAGCCCCAACACTAACCCTAACCGTAACCCTAACGCTAATCCTGACCCTAAACCTAAACCTGACTTTAAACCTAAACCTAACACTAACACGAACCCTAATAAAAGGAAAGGGAAAAAAGTAAAGGACCTAAGCCCTGACCTGAACCCTAAGTAAAAGAGAAGAGAAGGGAAATAAATAAAAGACCCCTGAACCTAACCCTAAAGCTAACCCTAACCCTAACTACAGCACTAACCCTAAGCCTAACCCTAATTAATAATGTAACCCTAAGCCTAAGCCGAACACTAAACATGACGCTAACCGTAAAACTAAGAAAAAGAAAAGAGAAGAAAAGAAAAGAACCGCAACCCTAATGAAGAGGCTAAATCCAACCCTAAACCTAACACTAACTTTAACCCTAACCCTAACCATAACCCTAACCCTAGCCCTAACCCTAACCCCAGCCCTAACCCTAATTATCACCCTAACTCTAATCATGACCTTAACCCTAATCCTAACTGGAACCCTAACTCTAACCGCAACCGCAATGCTTAGTCTAACTCTGGACCTAAAGCTAACACTAACCCGAACCCTAATTAAAAAAAAGAAAAGAACTCAAACCCTGACCCGAACCCTAAGACAAAGAAAAGAGAAGAGAGAATAAAAAAAGAACCGTAATCTAACCCTAACCCTAATCCAAAAAGAAACGAAACGAAACGAAACGAAACGAAACGAAACGAAACGAAACGAAACGAAACGAAACGAAAAGAAAAGAAAAGAAAAGAAAAGAAAAGAAAAGAAAAGAAAAGCTAAATATAACACAACAGAAAGGGAAGAGGAAGGGGAAGAGGAAGAGGAAGAGGAAAAAATATAAACCCTAGCCCTAACCCTAACCCTAGCCCTAACCCTAACCCCAGCCCTAACCCTAACCCTAACCATCACCCTAACTCTAACCAAGACCTTAACCCTAAGCCTAACTGTAACCCTAACCGTAACCCTAATGCTTGTCCTAACCCTGGACCTAAACCTAACCCTAACCCGAACCCTAATTTATAAAAAGAGAAAAAAAGAAAAGAACTCAAACCCTGACCTGAACCCTAAGACAAAGAAAAGAGAAGAGAAAATAAAAAAAGAACCGTAACCCTAACCCTAACCCTAACCATAACCCTAACCATAATCCAAACCAAAAAGAAAATAAAATAAAATACAAGAAAATGAAATGAAATGAAATGAAATGAAATGAAATGAAATGAAATGAAATGAAATGAAATGAAATGCTAACTATAACACAACGGAAAGGAAGGGGAAAAGGAAGAGGAAGAGGAAGAGGAAGAGGAAGAGGAAGAGGAAGAGGAAGAGGAAGATGAAAACAAGGGCAAGAAGAAGAGGAGGAGGAAAATTAGAAAGGAAAAAATAAAAAGAGGAAAGCAAAAGGGAAAAGGAAGAGGAAAAGGAAAAGTCAACATGAAGAGGAAAAGGAAAAATGAGAAGGAAAAGAAGAATGTGAAAAGGATATGGAAAACTGAAGAGGAAAAAAGAAAAGGAAACTAAAAAGGAAAAAGAAAAGGAAACTGAAGAGGAAAAGGAAAAGGAAAAGGAAATGGAAAAGGAAAAGGAAAAGGAACCGGAAAATAAGGAAACCAAGAAAAAGAAGGGCAAGAAGAAGAGGAGGAAGAAAATGAGAAAGAAAAGGAAAAGAGGAATGCGAAAAAGAAAAGAGGAAAAGAGAAGAGGAAGAGGAAGAGGAAGAGGAAGAGGAAGAGGAAGAGGAAGAGGAAGAGGAAGAGGAAAAAATCCTAACCCTAGGCCTAACCCTAACCCTAGCCCTAACACTAACCCTAACCCTAACCCTAACGCTAACCCAGACCCTAAACCTAAACCTGACTTTAAACCTAAACCTAACACTAACACGAACCCTAATAAAAGGAAAGGGAAAAAAGCAAAGAACCTAAGCCCTGACCTGAACCCTAAGAAAAAGAGAAGAGAAGGGAAATAAATAAAAGACCCCTGAACCTAACCCTAAAGCTAACCCTAACCCTAACTACAGCACTAACCCTAAGCCTAACCCTAATTAATACTGTAACCCTAAGCCTAAGCCGAACCCTAACCGAAACCCTAACCCTAAAACTAAGAAAAAGAAAAGAGAAAAAAAGAAAAGAACCGCAACCCTAATGAAGAGGCTAAATCCAACCCTAACCCTAACACGAACTTTAACCCTAACCCTAACCATAACCCTAACCCTAGCCCTAACCCTAACCCCAGCCCTAACCCTAACCCTAACCATCACCCTAACTCTAACCAAGACCTTAACCCTAAGCCTAACTGTAACCCTAACCGTAACCCTAATGCTTGTCCTAACCCTGGACCTAAACCTAACCCTAACCCGAACCCTAATTTATAAAAAGAGAAAAAAAGAAAAGAACTCAAACCCTGACCTGAACCCTAAGACAAAGAAAAGAGAAGAGAAAATAAAAAAAGAACCATAACCCTAACCCTAACCCAAACCATAACCCTAACCATAATCCAAACCAAAAAGAAAATAAAATAAAATACAAGAAAATGAAATGAAATGAAATGAAATGAAATGAAATGAAATGAAATGAAATGCTAACTATAACACAACGGAAAGGAAGGGGAAGAGGAAGAGGAAGAGGAAGAGGAAGAGGAAGAGGAAGAGGAAGAGGAAGAGGAAGAGGAAGAGGAAGAGGAAGAGGAAAACAAGGGCAAGAAGAAGAGGAGGAGGAAAATTAGAAAGGAAAAAATAAAAAGAGGAAAGCAAAAGGGAAAAGGAAGAGGAAAAGGAAAAGTCAACATGAAGAGGAAAAGGAAAAATGAGAAGGAAAAGAAGAATGTGAAAAGGATATGGAAAACTGAAGAGGAAAAAAGAAAAGGAAACTAAAAAGGAAAAAGAAAAGGAAACTGAAGAGGAAAAGGAAAAGGAAAAGGAACCGGAAAATAAGGAAACCAAGAAAAAGAAGGGCAAGAAGAAGAGGAGGAAGAAAATGAGAAAGAAAAGGAAAAGAGGAATGCGAAAAAGAAAAGAGAAGAGGAAAAGAGAAGAGGAAGAGGAAGAGGAAGAGGAAGAGGAAGAGGAAGAGGAAGAGGAAGAGGAAGAGGAAGAGGAAGAGGAAGAGGAAAAAATCCTAACCCTAGGCCTAACCCTAACCCTAGCCCTAACACTAACCCTAACCCTAACCCTAACGCTAACCCAGACCTTAAACCTAAACCTGACTTTAAACCTAAACCTAACACTAACACGAACCCTAATAAAAGGAAAGGGAAAAAAGCAAAGAACCTAAGCCCTGACCTGAACCCTAAGAAAAAGAGAAGAGAAGGGAAATAAATAAAAGACCCCTGAACCTAACCCTAAAGCTAACCCTAACCCTAACTACAGCACTAACCCTAAGCCTAACCCTAATTAATACTGTAACCCTAAGCCTAAGCCGAACCCTAACCGAAACCCTAACCCTAAAACTAAGAAAAAGAAAAGAGAAAAAAAGAAAAGAACCGCAACCCTAATGAAGAGGCTAAATCCAACCCTAACCCTAACACGAACTTTAACCCTAACCCTAACCATAACCCTAACCCTAGCCCTAACCCTAACCCCAGCCCTAACCCTAATTATCGCCCTAACTCTAATCATGACCTTAACCCTAATCCTAACTGAAACCCTAACCCTCACCGCAACCCCAATGCTTAGTCTAACCCTGGACCTAAAGCTAACCCTAACCCGAACCCTAACTAAAAAAAAAGAAAAGAACTCAAACCCAGACCCGAACCCTAAGACAAAGAAAAGAGAAGAGAGAATAAAAAAAGAACCGTAATCTAACCCTAACCCTAACCCTAATCCAAAAAGAAAAGAAAAGAAAAGAAAAGAAAAGAAAAGAAAAGAAAAGAAAAGAAAAGAAAAGCTAACTATAACACAACAGAAAGAAGGGGAAGAGGAAGAGGAAGAAGAAAATATCTAAACCCTACCCTAACCCTAGCCCTAACCCTAACCCCAGCCCTAACCCTAACCCTAACCATCAACCTAACTCTAACCATGACCTTAACCCTAATCCTAACTGTAACCCTAACCCTAACCGTAATCCAAACAGAAAAGAAAAGAAAAGAAAAGAAAAGAAAAGAAAAGAAAAGAAAAGAAAAGAAAAGAAAAGAAAAGAAAAGAAAAGCTAACTATAACACAACAGAAAGGGAAGAGGAAGAGGAAGAGGAAGAGGAAGAAGAAAATATCTAAACCCTACCCTAACCCTAGCCCTAACCCTAACCCCAGCCCTAACCCTAACCCTAACCATCAACCTAACTCTAACCATGACCTTAACCCTAATCCTAACTGGAACCATAACCCTAACCGTAATCCAAACAGAAAAGAAAAGAAAAGAAAAGAAAAGAAAAGAAAAGAAAAGAAAAGAAAAGAAAAGAAAAGAAAAGAAAAGAAAAGAAAAGAAAAGAAAAGAAAAGAAAAGAAAAGAGAAAAGAAAAGAAAAGCTAACTATAACAGAACAGAAAGGGAAGAGGAAGAGGAAGAGGAAGAGGAAGAGGAAGAGGAAGAGGAAGAGGAAGAGGAAGAGGAAGAGGAAGAGGAGGAAAACAAG
This sequence comes from Delichon dasypus, assembly GCA_037837765.1. Lineage (NCBI taxonomy): Eukaryota > Metazoa > Chordata > Aves > Passeriformes > Hirundinidae > Delichon > Delichon dasypus. The sequence continues at coordinate 235,021 of JBBAXF010000079.1, read as the reverse complement.
GGCAAGAAGAAGAGGAGGAGGAAAATTAGAAAGGAAAAAATAAAAGGAGGAAAGCAAAAGGGAAAAGGAAGAGGAAAGGAAAAGTCAACATGAAGAGGAAAAGGAAAAATGAGACGGAAAAGAAGAATGTGAAAAGGATATGGAAAAATGAAGAGGAAAAGGAAAAGGAAACTGAAGAGGAAAAGGAAGAGGAAAAAAGGAAAAAGAAAATGAAATGGAAAAGGAAAATAAGGAAAACAAGAAAAAGAAGGGTAAGAAGAATAGGAGGAAGAAAATGAGAAAGAAATGGAAAAGGAAAAGAGGAATGCAAAAAAGAAAATAGAAGAGGAAGAGGAAGAGGAAGAGGAAGAGGAAGAGGAAGAGGAAGAGGAAGAGGAAAAAATCCTAACCCTAGGCCCAACACTAACCCTAATCCTAACCCTAGCCCTAGCCCCAACACTAACCCTAACCGTAACCCTAACGCTAATCCTGACCCTAAACCTAAACCTGACTTTAAACCTAAACCTAACACTAACACGAAACCTAATAAAAGGAAAGGGAAAAAAGTAAAGGACCTAATCCCTGACCTGAACCCTAAGTAAAAGAGAAGAGAAGGGAAATAAATAAAAGACCCCTGACCCTAACCCTAACGCTAACCCTAACCCTAACTATAGCACTAACCCTAAGCCTAACCCTAATTAATACTGTAACCCTAAGCCTAAGCCGAACGCTAACCATGACGCTAACCGTAAAACTAAGAAAAAGAAAAGAGAAGAAAAGAAAAGAACCGCAACCCTAATGAAGAGGCTAAATCCAACCCTAAACCTAACACTAACTTTAACCCTAACCCTAACCATAACCCTAACCCTAGCCCTAACCCTAACCCCAGCCCTAACCCTAATTATCACCCTAACTCTAATCATGACCTTAACCCTAATCCTAACTGGAACCCTAACTCTAACCGCAACCGCAATGCTTAGTCTAACTCTGGACCTAAAGCTAACCCTAACCCGAACCCTAATTAAAAAAAAGAAAAGAACTCAAACCCTGACCCGAACCCTAAGACAAAGAAAAGAGAAGAGAGAATAAAAAAAGAACCGTAATCTAAAACTAACCCTAATCCAAAAAGAAAAGAAACGAAACGAAACGAAACGAAACGAAACGAAACGAAACGAAACGAAACGAAAAGAAAAGAAAAGAAAAGAAAAGCTAAATATAACAGAACAGAAAGGGAAGAGGAAGGGGAAGAGGAAGAGGAAGAGGAAGAGGAAGAGGAAAAAATCTAAACCCTAGCCCTAACCCTAACCCTAGCCCTAACCCTAACCCCAGCCCTAACCCTAACCCTAACCATCACCCTAACTCTAACCAAGACCTTAACCCTAAGCCTAACTGTAACCCTAACCGTAACCCTAATGCTTGTCCTAACCCTGGACCTAAACCTAACCCTAACCCGAACCCTAATTTATAAAAAGAGAAAAAAAGAAAAGAACTCAAACCCTGACCTGAACCCTAAGACAAAGAAAAGAGAAGAGAAAATAAAAAAAGAACCGTAACCCTAACCCTAACCCTAACCATAACCCTAACCATAATCCAAACCAAAAAGAAAATAAAATAAAATACAAGAAAATGAAATGAAATGAAATGAAATGAAATGAAATGAAATGAAATGAAATGAAATGAAATGCTAACTATAACACAACGGAAAGGAAGGGGAAGAGGAAGAGGAAGAGGAAGAGGAAGAGGAAGAGGAAGAGGAAGAGGAAGAGGAAGAGGAAGAGGAAGAGGAAGAGGAAAACAAGGGCAAGAAGAAGAGGAGGAGGAAAATTAGAAAGGAAAAAATAAAAAGAGGAAAGCAAAAGGGAAAAGGAAGAGGAAAAGGAAAAGTCAACATGAAGAGGAAAAGGAAAAATGAGAAGGAAAAGAAGAATGTGAAAAGGATATGGAAAACTGAAGAGGAAAAAAGAAAAGGAAACTAAAAAGGAAAAAGAAAAGGAAACTGAAGAGGAAAAGGAAAAGGAAAAGGAACCGGAAAATAAGGAAACCAAGAAAAAGAAGGGCAAGAAGAAGAGGAGGAAGAAAATGAGAAAGAAAAGGAAAAGAGGAATGCGAAAAAGAAAAGAGAAGAGGAAAAGAGAAGAGGAAGAGGAAGAGGAAGAGGAAGAGGAAGAGGAAGAGGAAGAGGAAGAGGAAGAGGAAGAGGAAAAAATCGTAACCCTAGGCCTAACCCTAACCCTAGCCCTAACACTAACCCTAACCCTAACCCTAACGCTAACCCAGACCCTAAACCTAAACCTGACTTTAAACCTAAACCTAACACTAACACGAACCCTAATAAAAGGAAAGGGAAAAAAGCAAAGAACCTAAGCCCTGACCTGAACCCTAAGAAAAAGAGAAGAGAAGGGAAATAAATAAAAGACCCCTGAACCTAACCCTAAAGCTAACCCTAACCCTAACTACAGCACTAACCCTAAGCCTAACCCTAATTAATACTGTAACCCTAAGCCTAAGCCGAACCCTAACCGAAAGCCTAACCCTAAAACTAAGAAAAAGAAAAGAGAAAAAAAGAAAAGAACCGCAACCCTAATGAAGAGGCTAAATCCAACCCTAACCCTAACACGAACTTTAACCCTAACCCTAACCATAACCCTAACCCTAGCCCTAACCCTAACCCCAGCCCTAACCCTAACCCTAACCATCACCCTAACTCTAACCAAGACCTTAACCCTAAGCCTAACTGTAACCCTAACCGTAACCCTAATGCTTGTCCTAACCCTGGACCTAAACCTAACCCTAACCCGAACCCTAATTTATAAAAAGAGAAAAAAAGAAAAGAACTCAAACCCTGACCTGAACCCTAAGACAAAGAAAAGAGAAGAGAAAATAAAAAAAGAACCATAACCCTAACCCTAACCCTAACCATAACCCTAACCATAATCCAAACCAAAAAGAAAATAAAATAAAATACAAGAAAATGAAATGAAATGAAATGAAATGAAATGAAATGAAATGAAATGAAATGAAATGAAATGAAATGCTAACTATAACACAACGGAAAGGAAGGGGAAGAGGAAGAGGAAGAGGAAGAGGAAGAGGAAGAGGAAGAGGAAGAGGAAGAGGAAGAGGAAGAGGAAGAGGAAGAGGAAGAGGAAGAGGAAAACAAGGGCAAGAAGAAGAGGAGGAGGAAAATTAGAAAGGAAAAAATAAAAAGAGGAAAGCAAAAGGGGAAAGGAAGAGGAAAAGGAAAAGTCAACATGAAGAGGAAAAGGAAAAATGAGAAGGAAAAGAAGAATGTGAAAAGGATATGGAAAACTGAAGAGGAAAAAAGAAAAGGAAACTAAAAAGGAAAAAGAAAAGGAAACTGAAGAGGAAAAGGAAAAGGAAAAGGAACCGGAAAATAAGGAAACCAAGAAAAAGAAGGGCAAGAAGAAGAGGAGGAAGAAAATGAGAAAGAAAAGGAAAAGAGGAATGCGAAAAAGAAAAGAGAAGAGGAAAAGAGAAGAGGAAGAGGAAGAGGAAGAGGAAGAGGAAGAGGAAGAGGAAGAGGAAAAAATCCTAACCCTAGGCCTAACCCTAACCCTAGCCCTAACACTAACCCTAACCCTAACCCTAACGCTAACCCAGACCCTAAACCTAAACCTGACTTTAAACCTAAACCTAACACTAACACGAACCCTAATAAAAGGAAAGGGAAAAAAGCAAAGAACCTAAGCCCTGACCTGAACCCTAAGAAAAAGAGAAGAGAAGGGAAATAAATAAAAGACCCCTGAACCTAACCCTAAAGCTAACCCTAACCCTAACTACAGCACTAACCCTAAGCCTAACCCTAATTAATACTGTAACCCTAAGCCTAAGCCGAACCCTAACCGAAACCCTAACCCTAAAACTAAGAAAAAGAAAAGAGAAAAAAAGAAAAGAACCGCAACCCTAATGAAGAGGCTAAATCCAACCCTAACCCTAACACGAACTTTAACCCTAACCCTAACCATAACCCTAACCCTAGCCCTAACCCTAACCCCAGCCCTAACCCTAATTATCACCCTAACTCTAATCATGACCTTAACCCTAATCCTAACTGAAACCCTAACCCTCACCGCAACCCCAATGCTTAGTCTAACCCTGGACCTAAAGCTAACCCTAACCCGAACCCTAATTAAAAAAAAAGAAAAGAACTCAAACCCTGACCTGAACCCTAAGACAAAGAAAAGAGAAGAGAGAATAAAAAAAGAACCGTAATCTAACCCTAACCCTAACCCTAATCCAAAAAGAAAAGAAAAGAAAAGAAAAGAAAAGAAAAGAAAAGAAAAGAAAAGAAAAGAAAAGAAAAGCTAACTATAACACAACAGAAAGAAGGGGAAGAGGAAGAGGAAGAGGAAGAGGAAGAAGAAAATATCTAAACCCTACCCTAACCCTAGCCCTAACCCTAACCCCAGCCCTAACCCTAACCCTAACCATCAACCTAACTCTAACCATGACCTTAACCCTAATCCTAACTGTAACCCTAACCCTAACCGTAATCCAAGCAGAAAAGAAAAGAAAAGAAAAGAAAAGAAAAGAAAAGAAAAGAAAAGAAAAGAAAAGAAAAGAAAAGCTAACTATAACACAACAGAAAGGGAAGAGGAAGAGGAAGAGGAAGAGGAAGAAGAAAATATCTAAACCCTACCCTAACCCTAGCCCTAACCCTAACCCCAGCCCTAACCCTAACCCTAACCATCAACCTAACTCTAACCATGACCTTAATCCTAATCCTAACTGGAACCATAACCCTAACCGTAATCCAAACTGAAAAGAAAATAAAATAAAAGAAAAGAAAAGAAAAGAAAAGAAAAGAAAAGAAAAGAGAAAAGAAAAGAAAAGAAAAGAAAAGCTAACTATAACAGAACAGAAAGGGAAGAGGAAGAGGAAGAGGAAGAGGAAGAGGAAGAGGAAGAGGAAGAGGAAGAGGAAGAGGAAGAGGAAGAGGAAGAGGAAGAGGAAGAGGAGGAAAAGAAGGGCAAGAAGAAGAGGAGGAGGAAAATTAGAAAGGAAAAAATAAAAATAGGAAAGCAAAAGGGAAAAGGAAGAGGAAAAGGAAAAGTCAACATGAAGAGGAAAAGGAAAAATGAGAAGGAAAAGAAGAATGTGAAAAGGATATGGAAAAATGAAGAGGAAAAGGAAAAGGAAACTGAAGAGGAAAAGGAAGAGGAAAAAAGGAAAAAGAAAAGGAAATGGAAAAGGAAAATAAGGAAAACAAGAAAAAGAAGGGTAAGAAGAATAGGAGGAAGAAAATGAGAAAGAAATGGAAAAGGAAAAGAGGAATGCAAAAAAGAAAATAGAAGAGGAAGAGGAAGAGGAAGAGGAAGAGGAAGAGGAAGAGGAAGAGGAAAAAATCCTAACCCTAGGCCCAACACTAACCCTAATCCTAACCCTAGCCCTAGCCCCAACACTAACCCTAACCGTAACCCTAACGCTAATCCTGACCCTAAACCTAAACCTGACTTTAAACCTAAACCTAACACTAACACGAAACCTAATAAAAGGAAAGGGAAAAAAGTAAAGGACCTAATCCCTGACCTGAACCCTAAGTAAAAGAGAAGAGAAGGGAAATAAATAAAAGACCCCTGACCCTAACCCTAACGCTAACCCTAACCCTAACTATAGCACTAACCCTAAGCCTAACCCTAATTAATACTGTAACCCTAAGCCTAAGCCGAACGCTAACCATGACGCTAACCGTAAAACTAAGAAAAAGAAAAGAGAAGAAAAGAAAAGAACCGCAACCCTAATGAAGAGGCTAAATCCAACCCTAAACCTAACACTAACTTTAACCCTAACCCTAACCATAACCCTAACCCTAGCCCTAACCCTAACCCCAGCCCTAACCCTAATTATCACCCTAACTCTAATCATGACCTTAACCCTAATCCTAACTGGAACCCTAACTCTAACCGCAACCGCAATGCTTAGTCTAACTCTGGACCTAAAGCTAACACTAACCCGAACCCTAATTAAAAAAAAGAAAAGAACTCAAACCCTGACCCGAACCCTAAGACAAAGAAAAGAGAAGAGAGAATAAAAAAAGAACCGTAATCTAACCCTAACCCTAATCCAAAAAGAAAAGAAACGAAACGAAACGAAACGAAACGAAACGAAACGAAACGAAACGAAACGAAAAGAAAAGAAAAGAAAAGAAAAGAAAAGAAAAGAAAAGAAAAGCTAAATATAACACAACAGAAAGGGAAGAGGAAGGGGAAGAGGAAGAGGAAGAGGAAAAAATCTAAACCCTAGCCCTAACCCTAACCCTAGCCCTAACCCTAACCCCAGCCCTAACCCTAACCCTAACCATCACCCTAACTCTAACCAAGACCTTAACCCTAAGCCTAACTGTAACCCTAACCGTAACCCTAATGCTTGTCCTAACCCTGGACCTAAACCTAACCCTAACCCGAACCCTAATTTATAAAAAGAGAAAAAAAGAAAAGAACTCAAACCCTGACCTGAACCCTAAGACAAAGAAAAGAGAAGAGAAAATAAAAAAAGAACCGTAACCCTAACCCTAACCATAACCCTAACCATAATCCAAACCAAAAAGAAAATAAAATAAAATACAAGAAAATGAAATGAAATGAAATGAAATGAAATGAAATGAAATGAAATGAAATGAAATGCTAACTATAACACAACGGAAAGGAAGGGGAAGAGGAAGAGGAAGAGGAAGAGGAAGAGGAAGAGGAAGAGGAAGAGGAAGAGGAAGAGGAAGAGGAAAACAAGGGCAAGAAGAAGAGGAGGAGGAAAATTAGAAAGGAAAAAATAAAAAGAGGAAAGCAAAAGGGAAAAGGAAGAGGAAAAGGAAAAGTCAACATGAAGAGGAAAAGGAAAAATGAGCAGGAAAAGAAGAATGTGAAAAGGATATGGAAAACTGAAGAGGAAAAAAGAAAAGGAAACTAAAAAGGAAAAAGAAAAGGAAACTGAAGAGGAAAAGGAAAAGGAAAAGGAAAAGGAAATGGAAAAGGAAAAGGAAAAGGAACCGGAAAATAAGGAAACCAAGAAAAAGAAGGGCAAGAAGAAGAGGAGGAAGAAAATGAGAAAGAAAAGGAAAAGAGGAATGCGAAAAAGAAAAGAGAAGAGGAAAAGAGAAGAGGAAGAGGAAGAGGAAGAGGAAGAGGAAGAGGAAGAGGAAGAGGAAGAGGAAGAGGAAGAGGAAGAGGAAAAAATCCTAACCCTAGGCTTAACCCTAACCCTAGCCCTAACACTAACCCTAACCCTAACCCTAACGCTAACCCAGACCCTAAACCTAAACCTGACTTTAAACCTAAACCTAACACTAACACAAACCCTAATAAAAGGAAAGGGAAAAAAGCAAAGAACCTAAGCCCTGACCTGAACCCTAAGAAAAAGAGAAGAGAAGGGAAATAAATAAAAGACCCCTGAACCTAACCCTAAAGCTAACCCTAACCCTAACTGCAGCACTAACCCTAAGCCTAACCCTAATTAATACTGTAACCCTAAGCCTAAGCCGAACCCTAACCGAAACCCTAACCCTAAAACTAAGAAAAAGAAAAGAGAAAAAAAGAAAAGAACCGCAACCCTAATGAAGAGGCTAAATCCAACCCTAACCCTAACACGAACTTTAACCCTAACCCTAACCATAACCCTAACCCTAGCCCTAACCCTAACCCCAGCCCTAACCCTAATTATCACCCTAACTCTAATCATGACCTTAACCCTAATCCTAACTGAAACCCTAACCCTCACCGCAACCCCAATGCTTAGTCTAACCCTGGACCTAAAGCTAACCCTAACCCGAACCCTAATTAAAAAAAAAGAAAAGAACTCAAACCCAGACCCGAACCCTAAGACAAAGAAAAGAGAAGAGAGAATAAAAAAAGAACCGTAATCTAACCCTAACCCTAACCCTAATCCAAAAAGAAAAGAAAAGAAAAGAAAAGAAAAGAAAAGAAAAGAAAAGAAAAGAAAAGAAAAGCTAACTATAACACAACAGAAAGGGAAGAGGAAGAGGAAGAGGAAGAGGAAGAAGAAAATATCTAAACCCTACCCTAACCCTAGCCCTAACCCTAACCCCAGCCCTAACCCTAACCCTAACCATCAACCTAACTCTAACCATGACCTTAACCCTAATCCTAACTGGAACCATAACCCTAACCGTAATCCAAACTGAAAAGAAAAGAAAAGAAAAGAAAAGAAAAGAAAAGAAAAGAAAAGAAAAGAAAAGAAAAGAAAAGAAAAAAGAAAAGAAAAGAAAAGAAAAGAAAAGAAAAGAAAAGAAAAAAGAAAAGAAAAGAAAAGAAAAGAAAAGAAAAGAAAAGAAAAGAAAAGAAAAGAAAAGAAAAGAAAAGAAAAGCTAACTATAACAGAACAGAAAGGGAAGAGGAAGAGGAAGAGGAAGAGGAAGAGGAAGAGGAAGAGGAAGAGGAAGAGGAAGAGGAGGAAAACAAGGGCAAGAAGAAGAGGAGGAGGAAAATTAGAAAGGAAAAAATAAAAGGAGGAAAGCAAAAGGGAAAAGGAAGAGGAAAGGAAAAGTCAACATGAAGAGGAAAAGGAAAAATGAGAAGGAAAAGAAGAATGTGAAAAGGATATGGAAAAATGAAGAGGAAAAGGAAAAGGAAACTGAAGAGGAAAAGGAAGAGGAAAAAAGGAAAAAGAAAAGGAAATGGAAAAGGAAAATAAGGAAAACAAGAAAAAGAAGGGTAAGAAGAATAGGAGGAAGAAAATGAGAAAGAAATGGAAAAGGAAAAGAGGAATGCAAAAAAGAAAATAGAAGAGGAAGAGGAAGAGGAAGAGGAAGAGGAAGAGGAAGAGGAAGAGGAAGAGGAAGAGGAAAAAATCCTAACCCTAGGCCCAACACTAACCCTAATCCTAACCCTAGCCCTAGCCCCAACACTAACCCTAACCCTAACCCTAACGCTAACCCAGACCTTAAACCTAAACCTGACTTTAAACCTAAACCTAACACTAACACGAAACCTAATAAAAGGAAAGGGAAAAAAGTAAAGGACCTAATCCCTGACCTGAACCCTAAGTAAAAGAGAAGAGAAGGGAAATAAATAAAAGACCCCTGACCCTAACCCTAACGCTAACCCTAACCCTAACTATAGCACTAACCCTAAGCCTAACCCTAATTAATACTGTAACCCTAAGCCTAAGCCGAACGCTAACCATGACGCTAACCGTAAAACTAAGAAAAAGAAAAGAGAAGAAAAGAAAAGAACCGCAACCCTAATGAAGAGGCTAAATCCAACCCTAAACCTAACACTAACTTTAACCCTAACCCTAACCATAACCCTAACCCTAGCCCTAACCCTAACCCCAGCCCTAACCCTAATTATCACCCTAACTCTAATCATGACCTTAACCCTAATCCTAACTGGAACCCTAACTCTAACCGCAACCGCAATGCTTAGTCTAACTCTGGACCTAAAGCTAACCCTAACCCGAACCCTAATTAAAAAAAAGAAAAGAACTCAAACCCTGACCCGAACCCTAAGACAAAGAAAAGAGAAGAGAGAATAAAAAAAGAACCGTAATCTAACCCTAACCCTAATCCAAAAAGAAAAGAAACGAAACGAAACGAAACGAAACGAAACGAAACGAAACGAAACGAAAAGAAAAGAAAAGAAAAGAAAAGAAAAGCTAAATATAACAGAACAGAAAGGGAAGAGGAAGGGGAAGAGGAAGAGGAAGAGGAAGAGGAAAAAATCTAAACCCTAGCCCTAACCCTAACCCTAGCCCTAACCCTAACCCCAGCCCTAACCCTAACCCTAACCATCACCCTAACTCTAACCAAGACCTTAACCCTAAGCCTAACTGTAACCCTAACCGTAACCCTAATGCTTGTCCTAACCCTGGACCTAAACCTAACCCTAACCCGAACCCTAATTTATAAAAAGAGAAAAAAAGAAAAGAACTCAAACCCTGACCTGAACCCTAAGACAAAGAAAAGAGAAGAGAAAATAAAAAAAGAACCCTAACCCTAACCCTAACCCTAACCCTAACCATAATCCAAACCAAAAAGAAAATAAAATAAAATACAAGAAAATGAAAAATGAAATGAAATGAAATGAAATGAAATGAAATGAAATGAAATGAAATGCTAACTATAACACAACGGAAAGGAAGGGGAAAAGGAAGAGGAAGAGGAAGAGGAAGAGGAAGAGGAAGAGGAAGAGGAAGAGGAAGAGGAAGAGGAAGAGGAAGAGGAAAACAAGGGCAAGAAGAAGAGGAGGAGGAAAATTAGAAAGGAAAAAATAAAAAGAGGAAAGCAAAAGGGAAAAGGAAGAGGAAAAGGAAAAGTCAACATGAAGAGGAAAAGGAAAAATGAGAAGGAAAAGAAGAATGTGAAAAGGATATGGAAAACTGAAGAGGAAAAAGAAAAGGAAACTAAAAAGGAAAAAGAAAAGGAAACGGAAAAGGAAACTGAAGAGGAAAAGGAAAAGGAAAAGGAAATGGAAAAGGAAAAGGAAAAGGAACCGGAAAATAAGGAAACGAAGAAAAAGAAGGGCAAGAAGAAGAGGAGGAAGAAAATGAGAAAGAAAAGAAAAAGAGGAATGCGAAAAAGAAAAGAGAAGAGGAAAAGAGAAGAGGAAGAGGAAGAGGAAGAGGAAGAGGAAGAGGAAGAGGAAGAGGAAGAGGAAAAGGAAGAGGAAAACAAGGGCAAGAAGAAGAGGAGGAGGAAAATTAGAAAGGAAAAAAAAAAGAGGAAAGCAAAAGGGAAAAGGAAGAGGAAAAGGAAAAGTCAACATGAAGAGGAAAAGGAAAAATGAGAAGGAAAAGAAGAATGTGAAAAGGATATGGAAAAATGAAGAGGAAAAGGAAAAGGAAACTAAAAAGGAAAAAGAAAAGGAAACGGAAAAGGAAACTGAAGAGGAAAAGGAAAAGGAAAAGGAAATGGAAAAGGAAAAGGAAAAGGAACCGGAAAATAAGGAAACGAAGAAAAAGAAGGGCAAGAAGAAGAGGAGGAAGAAAATGAGAAAGAAAGGGAAAAGAGGAATGCGAAAAAGAAAAGAGAAGAGGAAAAGAGAAGAGGAAGAGGAAGAGGAAGAGGAAAAAATTCTAACCCTAGGCCTAACCCTAACCCTAGCCCTAACACTAACCCCAACCCTAACCCTAACGCTAACCCAGACCCTAAACATAAACCTGACTTTAAACCTACACCTAACACTAACACGAAACCTAATAAAAGGAAAGGGAAAAAAGCAAAGGACCTAAGCCCTGACCTGAACCCTAAGAAAAAGAGAAGAGAAGGGAAAGAAATAAAAGACCCCTGAACCTAACCCTAAAGCTAACCCTAACCCTAACTACAGCACTAACCCTAAGCCTAACCCTAATTAATACTGTAACCCTAAGCCTAAGCCGAACCCTAACCGAAACCCTAACCCTAAAACTAAGAAAAAGAAAAGAGAAAAAAAGAAAAGAACCGCAACCCTAATGAAGAGGCTAAATCCAACCCTAAACCTAACACGAACTTTAACCCTAACCCTTACCGTAACCCTAACCCTAGCCCTAACCCTAACCCCAGCCCTAACCCTAATTATCACCCTTACTCTAATCATGACCTTAACCCTAATCCTAACTGAAACCCTAACCCTCACCGCAACCCCAATGCTTAGTCTAACCCTGGACCTAAAGCTAACCCTAACCCGAACCCTAATTAAAAAAAAAGAAAAGAACTCAAACCCAGACCTGAACCCTAAGACAAAGAAAAGAGAAGAGAGAATAAAAAAAGAACCGTAATCTAACCCTAACCCTAACCCTAATCCGAAAAGAAAAGAAAAGAAAAGAAAAGAAAAGAAAAGAAAAGAAAAGAAAAGCTAACTATAACACAACAGAAAGAAGGGGAAGAGGAAGAGGAAGAGGAAGAGGAAGAAGAAAATATCTAAACCCTACCCTAACCCTAGCCCTAACCCTAACCCCAGCCCTAACCCTAACCCTAACCATCAACCTAACTCTAACCATGACCTTAACCCTAATCCTAACTGTAACCCTAACCCTAACCGTAATCCAAACAGAAAAGAAAAGAAAGAAAAGAAAAGAAAAGAAAAGAAAAGAAAAGAAAAGAAAAGAAAAGAAAAGAAAAGAAAAGAAAAGCTAACTATAACACAACAGAAAGGGAAGAGGAAGAGGAAGAGGAAGAGGAAGAAGAAAATATCTAAACCCTACCCTAACCCTAGCCCTAACCCTAACCCCAGCCCTAACCCTAACCCTAACCATCAACCTAACTCTAACCATGACCTTAACCCTAATCCTAACTGGAACCATAACCCTAACCGTAATCCAAACTGAAAAAAAGAAAAGAAAAGAAAAGAAAAGAAAAGAAAAGAAAAGAAAAGAAAAGAAAAGAAAAGAAAAGAAAAGAAAAGAAAAGAAAAGAAAAGAAAAGCTAACTATAACAGAACAGAAAGGGAAGAGGAAGAGGAAGAGGAAGAGGAAGAGGAAGAGGAAGAGGAAGAGGAAGAGGAAGAGGAAGAGGAAGAGGAAGAGGAAGAGGAGGAAAACAAGGGCAAGAAGAAGAGGAGGAGGAAAATTAGAAAGGAAAAAATAAAAATAGGAAAGCAAAAGGGAAAAGGAAGAGGAAAAGGAAAAGTCAACATGAAGAGGAAAAGGAAAAATGAGAAGGAAAAGAAGAATGTGAAAAGGATATGGAAAAATGAAGAGGAAAAGGAAAAGGAAACTGAAGAGGAAAAGGAAGAGGAAAAAAGGAAAAAGAAAAGGAAATGGAAAAGGAAAATAAGGAAATCAAGAAAAAGAAGGGTAAGAAGAATAGGAGGAAGAAAATGAGAAAGAAATGGAAAAGGAAAAGAGGAATGCAAAAAAGAAAATAGAAGAGGAAGAGGAAGAGGAAGAGGAAGAGGAAGAGGAAGAGGAAGAGGAAGAGGAAAAAATCCTAACCCTAGGCCCAACACTAACCCTAATCCTAACCCTAGCCCTAGCCCCAACACTAACCCTAACCGTAACCCTAACGCTAATCCTGACCCTAAACCTAAACCTGACTTTAAACCTAAACCTAACACTAACACGAAACCTAATAAAAGGAAAGGGAAAAAAGTAAAGGACCTAAGCCCTGACCTGAACCCTAAGTAAAAGAGAAGAGAAGGGAAATAAATAAAAGACCCCTGACCCTAACCCTAACGCTAACCCTAACCCTAACTATAGCACTAACCCTAAGCCTAACCCTAATTAATACTGTAACCCTAAGCCTAAGCCGAACGCTAACCATGACGCTAACCGTAAAACTAAGAAAAAGAAAAGAGAAGAAAAGAAAAGAACCGCAACCCTAATGAAGAGGCTAAATCCAACCCTAAACCTAACACTAACTTTAACCCTAACCCTAACCATAACCCTAACCCTAGCCCTAACCCTAACCCCAGCCCTAACCCTAATTATCACCCTAACTCTAATCATGACCTTAACCCTAATCCTAACTGAAACCCTAACTCTAACCGCAACCGCAATGCTTAGTCTAACTCTGGACCTAAAGCTAACACTAACCCGAACCCTAATTAAAAAAAAGAAAAGAACTCAAACCCTGACCCGAACCCTAAGACAAAGAAAAGAGAAGAGAGAATAAAAAAAGAACCGTAATCTAACCCTAACCCTAATCCAAAAAGAAAAGAAACGAAACGAAACGAAACGAAACGAAACGAAACGAAACGAAACGAAAAGAAAAGAAAAGAAAAGAAAAGAAAAGAAAAGAAAAGAAAAGAAAAGAAAAGCTAAATATAACAGAACAGAAAGGGAAGAGGAAGGGGAAGAGGAAGAGGAAGAGGAAGAGGAAAAAATCTAAACCCTAGCCCTAACCCTAACCCTAGCCCTAACCCTAACCCCAGCCCTAACCCTAACCCTAACCATCACCCTAACTCTAACCAAGACCTTAACCCTAAGCCTAACTGTAACCCTAACCGTAACCCTAATGCTTGTCCTAACCCTGGACCTAAACCTAACCCTAACCCGAACCCTAATTTATAAAAAGAGAAAAAAAGAAAAGAACTCAAACCCTGACCTGAACCCTAAGACAAAGAAAAGAGAAGAGAAAATAAAAAAAGAACCGTAACCCTAACCCTAACCATAACCCTAACCATAATCCAAACCAAAAAGAAAATAAAATAAAATACAAGAAAATGAAATGAAATGAAATGAAATGAAATGAAATGAAATGAAATGAAATGAAATGAAATGCTAACTATAACACAACGGAAAGGAAGGGGAAAAGGAACAGGAAGAGGAAGAGGAAGAGGAAGAGGAAGAGGAAGAGGAAGAGGAAGAGGAAGAGGAAGAGGAAGAGGAAGATGAAAACAAGGGCAAGAAGAGGAGGAGGAAAATTAGAAAGGAAAAAATAAAAAGAGGAAAGCAAAAGGGAAAAGGAAGAGGAAAAGGAAAAGTCAACATGAAGAGGAAAAGGAAAAATGAGAAGGAAAAGAAGAATGTGAAAAGGATATGGAAAACTGAAGAGGAAAAAAGAAAAGGAAACTAAAAAGGAAAAAGAAAAGGAAACTGAAGAGGAAAAGGAAAAGGAAAAGGAAATGGAAAAGGAAAAGGAAAAGGAACCGGAAAATAAGGAAACCAAGAAAAAGAAGGGCAAGAAGAAGAGGAGGAAGAAAATGAGAAAGAAAAGGAAAAGAGGAATGCGAAAAAGAAAAGAGAAGAGGAAAAGAGAAGAGGAAGAGGAAGAGGAAGAGGAAGAGGAAGAGGAAGAGGAAGAGGAAGAGGAAGAGGAAGAGGAAGAGGAAGAGGAAGAGGAAGAGGAAGAGGAAGAGGAAGAGGAAAAAATCCTAACCCTAGGCTTAACCCTAACCCTAGCCCTAACACTAACCCTAACCCTAACCCTAACGCTAACCCAGACCCTAAACATAAACCTGACTTTAAACCTAAACCTAACACTAACACGAACCCTAATAAAAGGAAAGGGAAAAAAGCAAAGAACCTAAGCCCTGACCTGAACCCTAAGAAAAAGAGAAGAGAAGGGAAATAAATAAAAGACCCCTGAACCTAACCCTAAAGCTAACCCTAACCCTAACTGCAGCACTAACCCTAAGCCTAACCCTAATTAATACTGTAACCCTAAGCCTAAGCCGAACCCTAACCGAAACCCTAACCGTGATGCTAACCGTAAAACTAAGAAAAAGAAAAGAGAAAAAAAGAAAAGAACCGCAAACCTAATGAAGAGGCTAAATCCAACCCTAACCCTAACACGAACTTTAACCCTAACCCTAACCATAACCCTAACCCTAGCCCTAACCCTAACCCCAGCCCTAACCCTAATTATCACCCTAACTCTAATCATGACCTTAACCCTAATCCTAACTGAAACCCTAACCCTCACCGCAACCCCAATGCTTAGTCTAACTCTGGACCTAAAGCTAACACTAACCCGAACCCTAATTAAAAAAAAAGAAAAGAACTCAAACCCTGACCCGAACCCTAAGACAAAGAAAAGAGAAGAGAGAATAAAAAAGGAACCGTAATCTAACTGTAACCCTAACCCTAACCCTAACCCCTAACCCTAACCCTAATCCAAAAAGAAAAGAAAAGAAAAGAAAAGAAAAGAAAAGAAAAGAAAAGAAAAGAAAAGAAAAGAAAAGAAAAGCTAACTATAACACAACAGAAAGAAGGGGAAGAGGAAGAGGAAGAGGAAGAAGAAAATATCTAAACCCTACCCTAACCCTAGCCCTAACCCTAACCCCAGCCCTATCCCTAACCCTAACCATCAACCTAACTCTAACCATGACCTTAACCCTAATCCTAACTGTAACCCTAACCCTAACCGTAATCCAAACAGAAAAGAAAAGAAAAGAAAAGAAAAGAAAAGAAAAGAAAAGAAAAGAAAAGAAAAGAAAAGAAAAGAAAAGAAAAGAAAAGCTAACTATAACACAACAGAAAGGGAAGAGGAAGAGGAAGAGGAAGAGGAAGAAGAAAATATCTAAACCCTACCCTAACCCTAGCCCTAACCCTAGCCCTAACCCTAACCCCAGCCCTAACCCTAACCCTAACCATCAACCTAACTCTAACCATGACCTTAACCCTAATCCTAACTGGAACCATAACCCTAACCGTAATCCAAACTGAAAAGAAAAGAAAAGAAAAGAAAAGAAAAGAAAAGAAAAGAAAAGAAAAGAAAAGAAAAGAAAAGAAAAGAAAAGAAAAGAGAAAAGAAAAGAAAAGAAAAGAAAAGAAAAGAAAAGAAAAGAAAAGAAAAGAAAAGCTAACTATAACAGAACAGAAAGGGAAGAGGAAGAGGAAGAGGAAGAGGAAAAGGAAGAGGAAGAGGAAGAGGAAGAGGAAGAGGAAGAGGAGGAAAACAAGGGCAAGAAGAAGAGGAGGAGGAAAATTAGAAAGGAAAAAATAAAAGGAGGAAAGCAAAAGGGAAAAGGAAGAGGAAAGGAAAAGTCAACATGAAGAGGAAAAGGAAAAATGAGAAGGAAAAGAAGAATGTGAAAAGGATATGGAAAAATGAAGAGGAAAAGGAAAAGGAAACTGAAGAGGAAAAGGAAGAGGAAAAAAGGAAAAATAAAAGGAAATGGAAAAGGAAAATAAGGAAAACAAGAAAAAGAAGGGTAAGAAGAATAGGAGGAAGAAAATGAGAAAGAAATGGAAAAGGAAAAGAGGAATGCAAAAAAGAAAATAGAAGAGGAAGAGGAAGAGGAAGAGGAAGAGGAAGAGGAAGAGGAAAAAATCCTAACCCTAGGCCCCACACTAACCCTAATCCTAACCCTAGCCCTAGCCCCAACACTAACCCTAACCGTAACCCTAACGCTAATCCTGACCCTAAACCTAAACCTGACTTTAAACCTAAACCTAACACTAACACGAAACCTAATAAAAGGAAAGGGAAAAAAGTAAAGGACCTAATCCCTGACCTGAACCCTAAGTAAAAGAGAAAAGAAGGGAAATAAATAAAAGACCCCTGACCCTAACCCTAACGCTAACCCTAACCCTAACTATAGCACTAACCCTAAGCCTAACCCTAATTAATACTGTAACCCTAAGCCTAAGCCGAACGCTAACCATGACGCTAACCGTAAAACTAAGAAAAAGAAAAGAGAAGAAAAGAAAAGAACCGCAACCCTAATGAAGAGGCTAAATCCAACCCTAAACCTAACACTAACTTTAACCCTAACCCTAACCATAACCCTAACCCTAGCCCTAACCCTAACCCCAGCCCTAACCCTAATTATCACCCTAACTGTAATCATGACCTTAACCCTAATCCTAACTGGAACCCTAACTCTAACCGCAACCGCAATGCTTAGTCTAACTCTGGACCTAAAGCTAACCCTAACCCGAACCCTAATTAAAAAAAAGAAAAGAACTCAAACCCTGACCCGAACCCTAAGACAAAGAAAAGAGAAGAGAGAATAAAAAAAGAACCGTAATCTAACCCTAACCCTAATCCAAAAAGAAAAGAAACGAAACGAAACAAAACGAAAAGAAAAGAAACGAAACGAAACGAAAAGAAAAGAAAAGAAAAGAAAAGAAAAGAAAAGAAAAGAAAAGAAAAGAAAAGAAAAGCTAAATATAACACAACAGAAAGGGAAGAGGAAGGGGAAGAGGAAGAGGAAGAGGAAGAGGAAAAAATCTAAACCCTAGCCCTAACCCTAACCCTAGCCCTAACCCTAACCCCAGCCCTAACCCTAACCCTAACCATCACCCTAACTCTAACCAAGACCTTAACCCTAAGCCTAACTGTAACCCTAACCGTAACCCTAATGCTTGTCCTAACCCTGGACCTAAACCTAACCCTAACCCGAACCCTAATTTATAAAAAGAGAAAAAAAGAAAAGAACTCAAACCCTGACCTGAACCCTAAGACAAAGAAAAGAGAAGAGAAAATAAAAAAAGAACCCTAACCCTAACCCTAACCATAACCCTAACCATAATCCAAACCAAAAAGAAAATAAAATAAAATACAAGAAAATGAAATGAAATGAAATGAAATGAAATGAAATGAAATGAAATGAAATGCTAACTATAACACAACGGAAAGGAAGGGGAAATAGAAGAGGAAGAGGAAGAGGAAGAGGAAGAGGAAGAGGAAGAGGAAGAGGAAGAGGAAGAGGAGGAAAACAAGGGCAAGAAGAAGAGGAGGAGGAAAATTAGAAAGGAAAAAATAAAAAGAGGAAAGCAAAAGGGAAAAGGAAGAGGAAAAGGAAAAGTCAACATGAAGAGGAAAAGGAAAAATGAGAAGGAAAAGAAGAATGTGAAAAGGATATGGAAAACTGAAAAGGAAAAAAGAAAAGGAAACTAAAAAGGAAAAAAAAAAGGAAACTGAAGAGGAAAAGGAAAAGGAAAAGGAAAAGGAAATGGAAAAGGAAAAGGAAAAGGAACCGGAAAATAAGGAAACCAAGAAAAAGAAGGGCAAGAAGAAGAGGAGGAAGAAAATGAGAAAGAAAAGGAAAAGAGGAATGCAAAAAAGAAAAGAGAAGAGGAAAAGATAAGAGGAAGAGGAAGAGGAAGAGGAAGAGGAAGAGGAAGAGGAAGAGGAAGAGGAAGAGGAAGAGGAAGAGGAAGAGGAAGAGGAAAAAATCCTAACCCTAGGCCTAACCCTAACCCTAGCCCTAACACTAACCCTAACCCTAACCCTAACGCTAACCCAGACCTTAAACCTAAACCTGACTTTAAACCTAAACCTAACACTAACACGAACCCTAATAAAAGGAAAGGGAAAAAAGCAAAGAACCTAAGCCCTGACCTGAACCCTAAGAAAAAGAGAAGAGAAGGGAAATAAATAAAAGACCCCTGAACCTAACCCTAAAGCTAACCCTAACCCTAACTACAGCACTAACCCTAAGCCTAACCCTAATTAATACTGTAACCCTAAGCGTAAGCCGAACCCTAACCGAAACCCTAACCGTGATGCTAACCGTAAAACTAAGAAAAAGAAAAGAGAAAAAAAGAAAAGAACCGCAACCCTAATGAAGAGGCTAAATCCAACCCTAACCCTAACACGAACTTTAACCCTAACCCTAACCATAACCCTAACCCTAGCCCTAACCCTAACCCCAGCCCTAACCCTAATTATCACCCTAACTGTAATCATGACCTTAACCCTAATCCTAACTGGAACCCTAACTCTAACCGCAACCGCAATGCTTAGTCTAACTCTGGACCTAAAGCTAACCCTAACCCGAACCCTAATTAAAAAAAAGAAAAGAACTCAAACCCTGACCCGAACCCTAAGACAAAGAAAAGAGAAGAGAGAATAAAAAAAGAACTGTAATCTAACCCTAACCCTAATCCAAAAAGAAAAGAAAAGAAACGAAACGAAACGAAACGAAACGAAACGAAACGAAACGAAACGAAAAGAAAAGAAAAGAAAAGAAAAGAAAAGAAAAGCTAAATATAACACAACAGAAAGGGAAGAGGAAGGGGAAGAGGAAGAGGAAGAGGAAAAAATCTAAACCCTAGCCCTAACCCTAACCCTAGCCCTAACCCTAACCCCAGCCCTAACCCTAACCCTAACCATCACCCTAACTCTAACCAAGACCTTAACCCTAAGCCTAACTGTAACCCTAACCGTAACCCTAATGCTTGTCCTAACCCTGGACCTAAACCTAACCCTAACCCGAACCCTAATTTATAAAAAGAGAAAAAAAGAAAAGAACTCAAACCCTGACCTGAACCCTAAGACAAAGAAAAGAGAAGAGAAAATAAAAAAAGAACCGTAACCCTAACCCTAACCCTAACCATAACCCTAACCATAATCCAAACCAAAAAGAAAATAAAATAAAATACAAGAAAATGAAATGAAATGAAATGAAATGAAATGAAATGAAATGAAATGAAATGCTAACTATAACACAACGGAAAGGAAGGGGAAAAGGAAGAGGAAGAGGAAGAGGAAGAGGAAGAGGAAGAGGAAGAGGAAGAGGAAGAGGAAGATGAAAACAAGGGCAAGAAGAAGAGGAGGAGGAAAATTAGAAAGGAAAAAATAAAAAGAGGAAAGCAAAAGGGAAAAGGAAGAGGAAAAGGAAAAGTCAACATGAAGAGGAAAAGGAAAAATGAGAAGGAAAAGAAGAATGTGAAAAGGATATGGAAAACTGAAGAGGAAAAAAGAAAAGGAAACTAAAAAGGAAAAAGAAAAGGAAACTGAAGAGGAAAAGGAAAAGGAAAAGGAAATGGAAAAGGAAAAGGAAAAGGAACCGGAAAATAAGGAAACCAAGAAAAAGAAGGGCAAGAAGAAGAGGAGGAAGAAAATGAGAAAGAAAAGGAAAAGAGGAATGCGAAAAAGAAAAGAGAAGAGGAAAAGATAAGAGGAAGAGGAAGAGGAAGAGGAAGAGGAAGAGGAAGAGGAAGAGGAAGAGGAAGAGGAAAACAAGGGCAAGAAGAAGAGGAGGAGGAAAATTAGAAAGGAAAAAAAAAAGAGGAAAGCAAAAGGGAAAAGGAAGAGGAAAAGGAAAAGTCAACATGAAGAGGAAAAGGAAAAATGAGAAGGAAAAGAAGAATGTGAAAAGGATATGGAAAAATGAAGAGGAAAAGGAAAAGGAAACTAAAAAGGAAAAAGAAAAGGAAACGGAAAAGGAAACTGAAGAGGAAAAGGAAAAGGAAAAGGAAATGGAAAAGGAAAAGGAAAAGGAACCGGAAAATAAGGAAACGAAGAAAAAGAAGGGCAAGAAGAAGAGGAGGAAGAAAATGAGAAAGAAAGGGAAAAGAGGAATGCGAAAAAGAAAAGAGAAGAGGAAAAGAGAAGAGGAAGAGGAAGAGGAAGAGGAAAAAATTCTAACCCTAGGCCTAACCCTAACCCTAGCCCTAACACTAACCCCAACCCTAACCCTAACGCTAACCCAGACCCTAAACATAAACCTGACTTTAAACCTAAACCTAACACTAACACGAACCCTAATAAAAGGAAAGGGAAAAGAGCAAAGGACCTAAGCCCTGACCTGAACCCTAAGAAAAAGAGAAGAGAAGGGAAAGAAATAAAAGACCCCTGAACCTAAACCTAAAGCTAACCCTAACCCTAACTACAGCACTAACCCTAAGCCTAACCCTAATTAATACTGTAACCCTAAGCCTAAGCCGAACCCTAACCGAAACCCAAACCGTGATGCTAACCGTAAAACTAAGAAAAAGAAAAGAGAAAAAAAGAAAAGAACCGCAACCCTAATGAAGAGGCTAAATCCAACCCTAAACCTAACACGAACTTTAACCCTAACCCTAACCATAACCCTAACCCTAGCCCTAACCCTAACCCCAGCCCTAACCCTAATTATCACCCTAACTCTAATCATGACCTTAACCCTAATCCTAACTGTAACCCTAACTCTAACCGCAACCCCAATTCTTAGTCTAACCCTGGACCTAAAGCTAACCCTAACCCGAACCCTAATTAAAAAAAAGAAAAAAACTCAAACACTGACCCGAACCCTAAGACAAAGAAAAGAGAAGAGAGAATAAAAAAAGAACCATAATCTAACCCTAACCCTAACCCTAACCCAAACAGAAAAGAAAAGAAAAGAAAAGAAAAGAAAAGAAAAGAAAAGAAAAGAAAAGAAAAGAAAAGAAAAGAAAAGAAAAGCTAACTATAACAGAACAGAAAGGGAAGAGGAAGAGGAAGAGGAAGAGGAAGAGGAAGAGGAAGAGGAGGAGGAAGAGGAAGAGGTAAAAATCTAAACCCTAGCCCTAACCCTAACCCCAGCCCTAACCCTAACCCTAACCATCACCCTAACTCTAACCATGACCTTAACCCTAAGCCTAACTGTAACCCTAACCGTAACCCTAATGCTTGTCCTTACTCTGGACCTAAACCTAACCCTAACCCGAACCCTAATTTATAAAAAGAGAAAAAAAGAAAAGAACTCAAACCCTGACCTGAACCCTAAGACAAAGAAAAGAGAAGAGAAAATAAAAAAAGAACCGTAACCCTAACCCTAACCATAACCCTAACCATAACCATAACCCTAACCATAATCCAAACCGAAGAGAAAAGAAAAGAAAAGAAAAGAAAAGAAAAGAAAAGAAAAGAAAAGAAAAGAAAAGCTAACTATAACACAACGGAAAGGAAGGGGAAGAGGAAGAGGAAGAGGAAGAGGAAGAGGAAGAGGAAGAGGAAGAGGAAGAGGAAGAGGAAGAGGAAGAGGAAGAGGAAGAGGAAGAGGAAGAGGAAGAGGAGGAAAACAAGGGCAAGAAGAAGAGGAGGAGGAAAATTAGAAAGGAAAAAATAAAAGGAGGAAAGCAAAAGGGAAAAGGAAGAGGAAAGGAAAAGTCAACATGAAGAGGAAAAGGAAAAATGAGAAGGAAAAGAAGAATGTGAAAAGGATATGGAAAAATGAAGAGGAAAAGGAAAAGGAAACTGAAGAGGAAAAGGAAGAGGAAAAAAGGAAAAAGAAAAGGAAATGGAAAAGGAAAATAAGGAAAACAAGAAAAAGAAGGGTAAGAAGAATAGGAGGAAGAAAATGAGAAAGAAATGGAAAAGGAAAAGAGGAATGCAAAAAAGAAAATAGAAGAGGAAGAGGAAGAGGAAGAGGAAGAGGAAGAGGAAGAGGAAGAGGAAAAAATCCTAACCCTAGGCCCCACACTAACCCTAATCCTAACCCTAGCCCTAGCCCCAACACTAACCCTAACCGTAACCCTAACGCTAATCCTGACCCTAAACCTAAACCTGACTTTAAACCTAAACCTAACACTAACACGAAACCTAATAAAAGGAAAGGGAAAAAAGTAAAGGACCTAAGCCCTGACCTGAACCCTAAGTAAAAGAGAAGAGAAGGGAAATAAATAAAAGACCCCTGACCCTAACCCTAACGCTAACCCTAACCCTAACTATAGCACTAACCCTAAGCCTAACCCTAATTAATACTGTAACCCTAAGCCTAAGCCGAACGCTAACCGTAAAACTAAGAAAAAGAAAAGAGAAGAAAAGAAAAGAACCGCAACCCTAATGAAGAGGCTAAATCCAACCCTAAACCTAACACTAACTTTAACCCTAACCCTAACCCTAACCCTAACCCTAGCCCTAACCCTAACCCCAGCCCTAACCCTAATTATCACCCTAACTCTAATCATGACCTTAACCCTAATCCTAACTGGAACCCTAACTCTAACCGCAACCGCAATGCTTAGTCTAACTCTGGACCTAAAGCTAACACTAACCCGAACCCTAATTAAAAAAAAGAAAAGAACTCAAACCCTGACCCGAACCCTAAGACAAAGAAAAGAGAAGAGAGAATAAAAAAAGAACCGTAATCTAACCCTAACCCTAATCCAAAAAGAAAAGAAACGAAACGAAACGAAACGAAACGAAACGAAACGAAACGAAAAGAAAAGAAAAGAAAAGAAAAGAAAAGCTAAATATAACACAACAGAAAGGGAAGAGGAAGGGGAAGAGGAAGAGGAAGAGGAAAAAATCTAAACCCTAGCCCTAACCCTAACCCTAGCCCTAACCCTAACCCCAGCCCTAACCCTAACCCTAACCATCACCCTAACTCTAACCAAGACCTTAACCCTAAGCCTAACTGTAACCCTAACCGTAACCCTAATGCTTGTCCTAACCCTGGACCTAAACCTAACCCTAACCCGAACCCTAATTTATAAAAAGAGAAAAAAAGAAAAGAACTCAAACCCTGACCTGAACCCTAAGACAAAGAAAAGAGAAGAGAAAATAAAAAAAGAACCCTAACCCTAACCCTAACCATAACCCTAACCATAATCCAAACCAAAAAGAAAATAAAATAAAATACAAGAAAATGAAATGAAATGAAATGAAATGAAATGAAATGAAATGAAATGAAATGCTAACTATAACACAACGGAAAGGAAGGGGAAAAGGAAGAGGAAGAGGAAGAGGAAGAGGAAGAGGAAGAGGAAGAGGAAGAGGAAGAGGAAGAGGAAGAGGAAGAGGAAAACAAGGGCAAGAAGAAGAGGAGGAGGAAAATTAGAAAGGAAAAAATAAAAAGAGGAAAGCAAAAGGGAAAAGGAAGAGGAAAAGGAAAAGTCAACATGAAGAGGAAAAGGAAAAATGAGAAGGAAAAGAAGAATGTGAAAAGGATATGGAAAACTGAAGAGGAAAAAAGAAAAGGAAACTAAAAAGGAAAAAGAAAAGGAAACTGAAGAGGAAAAGGAAAAGGAAAAGGAAATGGAAAAGGAAAAGGAAAAGGAACCGGAAAATAAGGAAACCAAGAAAAAGAAGGGCAAGAAGAAGAGGAGGAAGAAAATGAGAAAGAAAAGGAAAAGAGGAATGCGAAAAAGAAAAGAGAAGAGGAAAAGAGAAGAGGAAGAGGAAGAGGAAGAGGAAGAGGAAGAGGAAGAGGAAGAGGAAGAGGAAGAGGAAAAAATCCTAACCCTAGGCTTAACCCTAACCCTAGCCCTAACACTAACCCTAACCCTAACCCTAACGCTAACCCAGACCCTAAACCTAAACCTGACTTTAAACCTAAACCTAACACTAACACGAACCCTAATAAAAGGAAAGGGAAAAAAGCAAAGAACCTAAGCCCTGACCTGAACCCTAAGAAAAAGAGAAGAGAAGGGAAATAAATAAAAGACCCCTGAACCTAACCCTAAAGCTAACCCTAACCCTAACTGCAGCACTAACCCTAAGCCTAACCCTAATTAATACTGTAACCCTAAGCCTAAGCCGAACCCTAACCGAAACCCTAACCCTAAAACTAAGAAAAAGAAAAGAGAAAAAAAGAAAAGAACCGCAACCCTAATGAAGAGGCTAAATCCAACCCTAACCCTAACACGAACTTTAACCCTAACCCTAACCATAACCCTAACCCTAGCCCTAACCCTAACCCCAGCCCTAACCCTAATTATCACCCTAACTCTAATCATGACCTTAACCCTAATCCTAACTGAAACCCTAACCCTCACCGCAACCCCAATGCTTAGTCTAACCCTGGACCTAAAGCTAACCCTAACCCGAACCCTAATTAAAAAAAAAGAAAAGAACTCAAACCCAGACCCGAACCCTAAGACAAAGAAAAGAGAAGAGAGAATAAAAAAAGAACCGTAATCTAACCCTAACCCTAACCCTAATCCAAAAAGAAAAGAAAAGAAAAGAAAAGAAAAGAAAAGAAAAGAAAAGAAAAGAAAAGAAAAGCTAACTATAACACAACAGAAAGAAGGGGAAGAGGAAGAGGAAGAGGAAGAAGAAAATATCTAAACCCTACCCTAACCCTAGCCCTAACCCTAACCCCAGCCCTATCCCTAACCCTAACCATCAACCTAACTCTAACCATGACCTTAACCCTAATCCTAACTGTAACCCTAACCCTAACCGTAATCCAAACAGAAAAGAAAAGAAAAGAAAAGAAAAGAAAAGAAAAGAAAAGAAAAGAAAAGAAAAGAAAAGAAAAGAAAAGAAAAGCTAACTATAACACAACAGAAAGAAGGGGAAGAGGAAGAGGAAGAGGAAGAAGAAAATATCTAAACCCTACCCTAACCCTAGCCCTAACCCTAACCCCAGCCCTAACCCTAACCCTAACCATCAACCTAACTCTAAACATGACCTTAACCCTAATCCTAACTGTAACCCTAACCCTAACCGTAATCCAAACAGAAAAGAAAAGAAAAGAAAAGAAAAGAAAAGAAAAGAAAAGAAAAGAAAAGAAAAGAAAAGAAAAGAAAAGAAAAGAAAAGAAAAGAGAAAAGAAAAGAAAAGAAAAGAAAAGAAAAGAAAAGAAAAGAAAAGAAAAGAAAAGAAAAGAAAAGAAAAGAAAAGAAAAGAAAAGAAAAGAAAAGAAATGCTAACTATAACACAACAGAAAGGAAGGGGAAGAGGAAGAGGAAGAGGAAGAGGAAGAGGAAGAGGAAGAGGAAGAGGAAGAGGAAGAGGAAGAGGAAGAGGAAGAGGAAGAGGAAGAGGAAGAGGAAGAGGAAGAGGAAAACAAGGGCAAGAAGAAGAGGAGGAGGAAAATTAGAAAGGAAAAAATAAAAAGAGGAAAGCAAAAGGGAAAAGGAAGAGGAAAAGGAAAAGTCAACATGAAGAGGAAAAGGAAAAATGAGAAGGAAAAGAAGAATGTGAAAAGGATATGGAAAAATGAAGAGGAAAAGGAAAAGGAAACTAAAAAGGAAAAAGAAAAGGAAACGGAAAAGGAAACTGAAGAGGAAAAGGAAAAGGAAAAGGAAATGGAAAAGGAAAAGGAAAAGGAACCGGAAAATAAGGAAACGAAGAAAAAGAAGGGCAAGAAGAAGAGGAGGAAGAAAATGAGAAAGAAAGGGAAAAGAGGAATGCGAAAAAGAAAAGAGAAGAGGAAAAGAGAAGAGGAAGAGGAAGAGGAAGAGGAAAAAATTCTAACCCTAGGCCTAACCCTAACCCTAGCCCTAACACTAACCCCAACCCTAACCCTAACGCTAACCCAGACCCTAAACATAAACCTGACTTTAAACCTAAACCTAACAATAACACGAACACTAATAAAAGGAAAGGGAAAAAAGCAAAGGACCTAAGCCCTGACCTGAACCCTAAGAAAAAGAGAAGAGAAGGGAAAGAAATAAAAGACCCCTGACCCTAACCCTAACGCTAACCCTAACCCTAACTATAGCACTAACCCTAAGCCTAACCCTAATTAATACTGTAACCCTAAGCCTAAGCCGAACGCTAACCGTGACCCTAACCCTAAAACTAAGAAAAAGAAAAGAGAAAAAAAGAAAAGAACTGCAACCCTAATGAAGAGGCTAAATCCAACCCTAACCCTAACACGAACTTTAACCCTAACCCTAACCATAACCCTAACCCTAGCCCTAACCCTAACCCCAGCCCTAACCCTAATTATCACCCTAACTCTAATCATGACCTTAACCCTAATCCTAACTGAAACCCTAACCCTCACCGCAACCCCAATGCTTAGTCTAACCCTGGACCTAAAGCTAACCCTAACCCGAACCCTAATTAAAAAAAAAGAAAAGAACTCAAACCCAGACCCGAACCCTAAGACAAAGAAAAGAGAAGAGAGAATAAAAAAAGAACCGTAATCTAACCCTAACCCTAACCCTAATCCAAAAAGAAAAGAAAAGAAAAGAAAAGAAAAGAAAAGAAAAGAAAAGAAAAGAAAAGAAAAGAAAAGCTAACTATAACACAACAGAAAGAAGGAGAAGAGGAAGAGGAAGAGGAAGAGGAAGAAGAAAATATCTAAACCCTACCCTAACCCTAGCCCTAACCCTAACCCCAGCCCTAACCCTAACCCTAACCATCAACCTAACTCTAACCATGACCTTAACCCTAATCCTAACTGGAACCCTAACCCTAACCGTAATCCAAACTGAAAAGAAAAGAAAAGAAAAGAAAAGAAAAGAAAAGAAAAGAAAAGAAAAGAAAAGAAAAGAAAAGAAAAGAAAAGCTAACTATAACAGAACAGAAAGGGAAGAGGAAGAGGAAGAGGAAGAGGAGGAAAACAAGGGCAAGAAGAAGAGGAGGAGGAAAATTAGAAAGGAAAAAATAAAAGGAGGAAAGCAAAAGGGAAAAGGAAGAGGAAAGGAAAAGTCAACATGAAGAGGAAAAGGAAAAATGAGAAGGAAAAGAAGAATGTGAAAAGGATATGGAAAAATGAAGAGGAAAAGGAAAAGGAAACTGAAGAGGAAAAGGAAGAGGAAAAAAGGAAAAAGAAAAGGAAATGGAAAAGGAAAATAAGGAAAACAAGAAAAAGAAGGGTAAGAAGAATAGGAGGAAGAAAATGAGAAAGAAATGGAAAAGGAAAAGAGGAATGCAAAAAAGAAAATAGAAGAGGAAGAGGAAGAGGAAGAGGAAGAGGAAGAGGAAGAGGAAAAAAATCCTAACCCTAGGCCCAACACTAACCCTAATCCTAACCCTAGCCCTAGCCCCAACACTAACCCTAACCGTAACCCTAACGCTAATCCTGACCCTAAACCTAAACCTGACTTTAAACCTAAACCTAACACTAACACGAAACCTAATAAAAGGAAAGGGAAAAAAGTAAAGGACCTAATCCCTGACCTGAACCCTAAGTAAAAGAGAAGAGAAGGGAAATAAATAAAAGACCCCTGACCCTAACCCTAACGCTAACCCTAACCCTAACTATAGCACTAACCCTAAGCCTAACCCTAATTAATACTGTAACCCTAAGCCTAAGCCGAACGCTAACCATGACGCTAACCGTAAAACTAAGAAAAAGAAAAGAGAAGAAAAGAAAAGAACCGCAACCCTAATGAAGAGGCTAAATCCAACCCTAAACCTAACACGAACTTTAACCCTAACCCTAACCATAACCCTAACCCTAGCCCTAACCCTAACCCCAGCCCTAACCCTAATTATCACCCTAACTGTAATCATGACCTTAACCCTAATCCTAACTGGAACCCTAACTCTAACCGCAACCGCAATGCTTAGTCTAACTCTGGACCTAAAGCTAACCCTAACCCGAACCCTAATTAAAAAAAAGAAAAGAACTCAAACCCTGACCCGAACCCTAAGACAAAGAAAAGAGAAGAGAGAATAAAAAAAGAACCGTAATCTAACCCTAACCCTAATCCAAAAAGAAAAGAAACGAAACGAAACGAAACGAAACGAAACGAAACGAAACGAAACGAAAAGAAAAGAAAAGAAAAGAAAAGAAAAGAAAAGAAAAGCTAAATATAACACAACAGAAAGGGAAGAGGAAGGGGAAGAGGAAGAGGAAGAGGAAAAAATCTAAACCCTAGCCCTAACCCTAACCCTAGCCCTAACCCTAACCCCAGCCCTAACCCTAACCCTAACCATCACCCTAACTCTAACCAAGACCTTAACCCTAAGCCTAACTGTAACCCTAACCATAACCCTAATGCTTGTCCTAACCCTGGACCTAAACCTAACCCTAACCCGAACCCTAATTTATAAAAAGAGAAAAAAAGAAAAGAACTCAAACCCTGACCTGAACCCTAAGACAAAGAAAAGAGAAGAGAAAATAAAAAAAGAACCGTAACCCTAACCCTAACCCTAACCATAACCCTAACCATAATCCAAACCAAAAAGAAAATAAAATAAAATACAAGAAAATGAAATGAAATGAAATGAAATGAAATGAAATGAAATGAAATGAAATGAAATGCTAACTATAACACAACGGAAAGGAAGGGGAAAAGGAACAGGAAGAGGAAGAGGAAGAGGAAGAGGAAGAGGAAGATGAAAACAAGGGCAAGAAGAAGAGGAGGAGGAAAATTAGAAAGGAAAAAATAAAAAGAGGAAAGCAAAAGGGAAAAGGAAGAGGAAAAGGAAAAGTCAACATGAAGAGGAAAAGGAAAAATGAGAAGGAAAAGAAGAATGTGAAAAGGATATGGAAAACTGAAGAGGAAAAAAGAAAAGGAAACTAAAAAGGAAAAAGAAAAGGAAACTGAAGAGGGAAAGGAAAAGGAAAAGGAAATGGAAAAGGAAAAGGAAAAGGAACCGGAAAATAAGGAAACCAAGAAAAAGAAGGGCAAGAAGAAGAGGAGGAAGAAAATGAGAAAGAAAAGGAAAAGAGGAATGCGAAAAAGAAAAGAGAAGAGGAAAAGAGAAGAGGAAGAGGAAGAGGAAGAGGAAGAGGAAGAGGAAGAGGAAGAGGAAGAGGAAGAGGAAGAGGAAGAGGAAGAGGAAGAGGAAGAGGAAGAGGAAAACAAGGGCAAGAAGAAGAGGAGGAGGAAAATTAGAAAGGAAAAAAAAAGAGGAAAGCAAAAGGGAAGAGGAAAAGGAAAAGTCAACATGAAGAGGAAAAGGAAAAATGAGAAGGAAAAGAAGAATGTGAAAAGGATATGGAAAAATGAAGAGGAAAAGGAAAAGGAAACTAAAAAGGAAAAAGAAAAGGAAACAGAAAAGGAAACTGAAGAGGAAAAGGAAAAGGAAAAGGAAATGGAAAAGGAAAAGGAAAAGGAACCGGAAAATAAGGAAACGAAGAAAAAGAAGGGCAAGAAGAAGAGGAGGAAGAAAATGAGAAAGAAAGGGAAAAGAGGAATGCGAAAAAGAAAAGAGAAGAGGAAAAGAGAAGAGGAAGAGGAAGAGGAAGAGGAAAAAATTCTAACCCTAAGCCTAACCCTAACCCTAGCCCTAACACTAACCCCAACCCTAACCCTAACGCTAACCCAGACACTAAACATAAACCTGACTTTAAACCTAAACCTAACACTAACACGAACCCTAATAAAAGGAAAGGGAAAAAAAGCAAAGGACCTAAGCCCTGACCTGAACCCTAAGAAAAAGAGAAGAGAAGGGAAAGAAATAAAAGACCCCTGAATGTAACCCTAAAGCTAACCCTAACCCTAACTACAGCACTAACCCTAAGCCTAACCCTAATTAATACTGTAACCCTAAGCCTAAGCCGAACCCTAACCGAAACCCAAACCATGATGCTAACCGTAAAACTAAGAAAAAGAAAAGAGAAAAAAAGAAAAGAACCGCAACCCTAATGAAGAGGCTAAATCCAACCCTAACCCTAACACGAACTTTAACCCTAACCCTAACCATAACCCTAACCCTAGCCCTAACCCTAACCCCAGCCCTAACCCTAATTATCACCCTAACTCTAATCATGACCTTAACCCTAATCCTAACTGAAACCCTAACCCTCACCGCAACCCCAATGCTTAGTCTAACCCTGGACCTAAAGCTAACCCTAACCCGAACCCTAACTAAAAAAAAAGAAAAGAACTCAAACCCAGACCCGAACCCTAAGACAAAGAAAAGAGAAGAGAGAATAAAAAAAGAACCGTAATCTAACCCTAACCCTAACCCTAATCCAAAAAGAAAAGAAAAGAAAAGAAAAGAAAAGAAAAGAAAAGAAAAGAAAAGAAAAGCTAACTATAACACAACAGAAAGAAGGGGAAGAGGAAGAGGAAGAGGAAGAAGAAAATATCTAAACCCTACCCTAACCCTAGCCCTAACCCTAACCCCAGCCCTAACCCTAACCCTAACCATCAACCTAACTCTAACCATGACCTTAACCCTAATCCTAACTGGAACCATAACCCTAACCGTAATCCAAACTGAAAAGAAAAGAAAAGAAAAGAAAAGAAAATAAAAGAAAAGAAAAGAAAAGAAAAGAAAAGAAAAGAAAAGCTAACTATAACAGAACAGAAAGGGAAGAGGAAGAGGAAGAGGAAGAGGAGGAAAACAAGGGCAAGAAGAAGAGGAGGAGGAAAATTAGAAAGGAAAAAATAAAAGGAGGAAAGCAAAAGGGAAAAGGAAGAGGAAAGGAAAAGTCAACATGAAGAGGAAAAGGAAAAATGAGAAGGAAAAGAAGAATGTGAAAAGGATATGGAAAAATGAAGAGGAAAAGGAAAAGGAAACTGAAGAGGAAAAGGAAGAGGAAAAAAGGAAAAAGAAAAGGAAATGGAAAAGGAAAATAAGGAAAACAAGAAAAAGAAGGGTAAGAAGAATAGGAGGAAGAAAATGAGAAAGAAATGGAAAAGGAAAAGAGGAATGCAAAAAAGAAAATAGAAGAGGAAGAGGAAGAGGAAGAGGAAGAGGAAGAGGAAGAGGAAAAAAATCCTAACCCTAGGCCCAACACTAACCCTAATCCTAACCCTAGCCCTAGCCCCAACACTAACCCTAACCGTAACCCTAACGCTAATCCTGACCCTAAACCTAAACCTGACTTTAAACCTAAACCTAACACTAACACGAAACCTAATAAAAGGAAAGGGAAAAAAGTAAAGGACCTAATCCCTGACCTGAACCCTAAGTAAAAGAGAAGAGAAGGGAAATAAATAAAAGACCCCTGACCCTAACCCTAACGCTAACCCTAACCCTAACTATAGCACTAACCCTAAGCCTAACCCTAATTAATACTGTAACCCTAAGCCTAAGCCGAACGCTAACCATGACGCTAACCGTAAAACTAAGAAAAAGAAAAGAGAAGAAAAGAAAAGAACCGCAACCCTAATGAAGAGGCTAAATCCAACCCTAAACCTAACACGAACTTTAACCCTAACCCTAACCATAACCCTAACCCTAGCCCTAACCCTAACCCCAGCCCTAACCCTAATTATCACCCTAACTGTAATCATGACCTTAACCCTAATCCTAACTGGAACCCTAACTCTAACCGCAACCGCAATGCTTAGTCTAACTCTGGACCTAAAGCTAACCCTAACCCGAACCCTAATTAAAAAAAAGAAAAGAACTCAAACCCTGACCCGAACCCTAAGACAAAGAAAAGAGAAGAGAGAATAAAAAAAGAACCGTAATCTAACCCTAACCCTAATCCAAAAAGAAAAGAAACGAAACGAAACGAAACGAAACGAAACGAAACGAAACGAAACGAAAAGAAAAGAAAAGAAAAGAAAAGAAAAGAAAAGCTAAATATAACACAACAGAAAGGGAAGAGGAAGGGGAAGAGGAAGAGGAAGAGGAAAAAATCTAAACCCTAGCCCTAACCCTAACCCTAGCCCTAACCCTAACCCCAGCCCTAACCCTAACCCTAACCATCACCCTAACTCTAACCAAGACCTTAACCCTAAGCCTAACTGTAACCCTAACCATAACCCTAATGCTTGTCCTAACCCTGGACCTAAACCTAACCCTAACCCGAACCCTAATTTATAAAAAGAGAAAAAAAGAAAAGAACTCAAACCCTGACCTGAACCCTAAGACAAAGAAAAGAGAAGAGAAAATAAAAAAAGAACCGTAACCCTAACCCTAACCATAACCATAACCCTAACCATAATCCAAACCAAAAAGAAAATAAAATAAAATACAAGAAAATGAAATGAAATGAAATGAAATGAAATGAAATGAAATGAAATGAAATGCTAACTATAACACAACGGAAAGGAAGGGGAAAAGGAAGAGGAAGAGGAAGAGGAAGAGGAAGAGGAAGAGGAAGAGGAAGATGAAAACAAGGGCAAGAAGAAGAGGAGGAGGAAAATTAGAAAGGAAAAAATAAAAAGAGGAAAGCAAAAGGGAAAAGGAAGAGGAAAAGGAAAAGTCAACATGAAGAGGAAAAGGAAAAATGAGAAGGAAAAGAAGAATGTGAAAAGGATATGGAAAACTGAAGAGGAAAAAAGAAAAGGAAACTAAAAAGGAAAAAGAAAAGGAAACTGAAGAGGGAAAGGAAAAGGAAAAGGAAATGGAAAAGGAAAAGGAAAAGGAACCGGAAAATAAGGAAACCAAGAAAAAGAAGGGCAAGAAGAAGAGGAGGAAGAAAATGAGAAAGAAAAGGAAAAGAGGAATGCGAAAAAGAAAAGAGAAGAGGAAAAGAGAAGAGGAAGAGGAAGAGGAAGAGGAAGAGGAAGAGGAAGAGGAAGAGGAAGAGGAAGAGGAAGAGGAAGAGGAAGAGGAAGAGGAAGAGGAAGAGGAAGAGGAAGAGGAAAACAAGCGCAAGAAGAAGAGGAGGAGGAAAATTAGAAAGGAAAAAAAAAGAGGAAAGCAAAAGGGAAGAGGAAAAGGAAAAGTCAACATGAAGAGGAAAAGGAAAAATGAGAAGGAAAAGAAGAATGTGAAAAGGATATGGAAAAATGAAGAGGAAAAGGAAAAGGAAACTAAAAAGGAAAAAGAAAAGGAAACAGAAAAGGAAACTGAAGAGGAAAAGGAAAAGGAAAAGGAAATGGAAAAGGAAAAGGAAAAGGAACCGGAAAATAAGGAAACGAAGAAAAAGAAGGGCAAGAAGAAGAGGAGGAAGAAAATGAGAAAGAAAGGGAAAAGAGGAATGCGAAAAAGAAAAGAGAAGAGGAAAAGAGAAGAGGAAGAGGAAGAGGAAGAGGAAAAAATTCTAACCCTAAGCCTAACCCTAACCCTAGCCCTAACACTAACCCCAACCCTAACCCTAACGCTAACCCAGACACTAAACATAAACCTGACTTTAAACCTAAACCTAACACTAACACGAACCCTAATAAAAGGAAAGGGAAAAAAAGCAAAGGACCTAAGCCCTGACCTGAACCCTAAGAAAAAGAGAAGAGAAGGGAAAGAAATAAAAGACCCCTGAATGTAACCCTAAAGCTAACCCTAACCCTAACTACAGCACTAACCCTAAGCCTAACCCTAATTAATACTGTAACCCTAAGCCTAAGCCGAACCCTAACCGAAACCCAAACCATGATGCTAACCGTAAAACTAAGAAAAAGAAAAGAGAAAAAAAGAAAAGAACCGCAACCCTAATGAAGAGGCTAAATCCAACCCTAACCCTAACACGAACTTTAACCCTAACCCTAACCATAACCCTAACCCTAGCCCTAACCCTAACCCCAGCCCTAACCCTAATTATCACCCTAACTCTAATCATGACCTTAACCCTAATCCTAACTGTAACCCTAACTCTAACCGCAACCCCAATTCTTAGTCTAACCCTGGACCTAAAGCTAACCCTAACCCAAACCCTAATTAAAAAAAAGAAAAAAACTCAAACACTGACCCGAACCCTAAGACAAAGAAAAGAGAAGAGAGAATAAAAAAAGAACCATAATCTAACCCTAACCCTAACCCTAACCCAAACAGAAAAGAAAAGAAAAGAAAAGAAAAGAAAAGAAAAGAAAAGAAAAGAAAAGAAAAGAAAAGAAAAGAAAAGCTAACTATAACAGAACAGAAAGGGAAGAGGAAGAGGAAGAGGAAGAGGAAGAGGAAGAGGAAGAGGAAGAGGAAGAGGAAGAGGAAGAGGAGGAGGAAGAGGAAGAGGTAAAAATCTAAACCCTAGCCCTAACCCTAACCCCAGCCCTAACCCTAACCCTAACCATCACCCTAACTCTAACCATGACCTTAACCCTAAGCCTAACTGTAACCCTAACCGTAACCCTAATGCTTGTCCTTACTCTGGACCTAAACCTAACCCTAACCCGAACCCTAATTTATAAAAAGAGAAAAAAAGAAAAGAACTCAAACCCTGACCTGAACCCTAAGACAAAGAAAAGAGAAGAGAAAATAAAAAAAGAACCGTAACCCTAACCCTAACCCTAACCATAACCCTAACCATAACCATAACCCTAACCATAATCCAAACCGAAGAGAAAAGAAAAGAAAAGAAAAGAAAAGAAAAGAAAAGAAAAGAAAAGAAAAGAAAAGAAATGCTAACTATAACACAACAGAAAGGAAGGGGAAGAGGAAGAGGAAGAGGAAGAGGAAGAGGAAGAGGAAGAGGAAGAGGAAGAGGAAGAGGAAGAGGAAGAGGAAGAGGAAGAGGAAGAGGAAGAGGAAGAGGAAGAGGAAGAGGAAGAGGAAGAGGAAAACAAGGGCAAGAAGAAGAGGAGGAGGAAAATTAGAAAGGAAAAAAAAAGAGGAAAGCAAAAGGGAAAAGGAAGAGGAAAAGGAAAAGTCAACATGAAGAGGAAAAGGAAAAATGAGAAGGAAAAGAAGAATGTGAAAAGGATATGGAAAAATGAAGAGGAAAAGGAAAAGGAAACTAAAAAGGAAAAAGAAAAGGAAACGGAAAAGGAAACTGAAGAGGAAAAGGAAAAGGAAAAGGAAATGGAAAAGGAAAAGGAAAAGGAACCGGAAAATAAGGAAACGAAGAAAAAGAAGGGCAAGAAGAAGAGGAGGAAGAAAATGAGAAAGAAAGGGAAAAGAGGAATGCGAAAAAGAAAAGAGAAGAGGAAAAGAGAAGAGGAAGAGGAAGAGGAAGAGGAAGAGGAAAAAATTCTAACCCTAGGCCTAACCCTAACCCTAGCCCTAACCCTAACCCCAACCCTAACCCTAACGCTAACCCAGACCCTAAACATAAACCTGACTTTAAACCTAAACCTAACAATAACACGAACACTAATAAAAGGAAAGGGAAAAAAGCAAAGGACCTAAGCCCTGACCTGAACCCTAAGAAAAAGAGAAGAGAAGGGAAAGAAATAAAAGACCCCTGACCCTAACCCTAACGCTAACCCTAACCCTAACTATAGCACTAACCCTAAGCCTAACCCTAATTAATACTGTAACCCTAAGCCTAAGCCGAACCCTAACCGTGACCCTAACCCTAAAACTAAGAAAAAGAAAAGAGAAAAAAAGAAAAGAACCGCAACCCTAATGAAGAGGCTAAATCCAACCCTAAACCTAACACTAACTTTAACCCTAACCCTAACCATAACCCTAACCCTAGCCCTAACCCTAACCCCAGCCCTAACCCTAATTATCACCCTAACTCTAATCATGACCTTAACCCTAATCCTAACTGGAACCCTAACTCTAACCGCAACCGCAATGCTTAGTCTAACTCTGGACCTAAAGCTAACACTAACCCGAACCCTAATTAAAAAAAAGAAAAGAACTCAAACCCTGACCCGAACCCTAAGACAAAGAAAAGAGAAGAGAGAATAAAAAAAGAACCGTAATCTAACCCTAACCCTAATCCAAAAAGAAAAGAAAGGAAACGAAACGAAACGAAACGAAACGAAACGAAACGAAAAGAAAAGAAAAGAAAAGAAAAGAAAAGAAAAGAAAAGAAAAGAAAAGAAAAGAAAAGCTAAATATAACAGAACAGAAAGGGAAGAGGAAGAGGAAGAGGAAGAGGAAGAGGAAGAGGAAGAGGAAGAGGAAGAGGAAGAGGAAGAGGAAGAGGAGGAAAACAAGGGCAAGAAGAAGAGGAGGAGGAAAATTAGAAAGGAAAAAATAAAAATAGGAAAGCAAAAGGGAAAAGGAAGAGGAAAAGGAAAAGTCAACATGAAGAGGAAAAGGAAAAATGAGAAGGAAAAGAAGAATGTGAAAAGGATATGGAAAAATGAAGAGGAAAAGGAAAAGGAAACTGAAGAGGAAAAGGAAGAGGAAAAAAGGAAAAAGAAAAGGAAATGGAAAAGGAAAATAAGGAAAACAAGAAAAAGAAGGGTAAGAAGAATAGGAGGAAGAAAATGAGAAAGAAATGGAAAAGGAAAAGAGGAATGCAAAAAAGAAAATAGAAGAGGAAGAGGAAGAGGAAGAGGAAGAGGAAGAGGAAGAGGAAGAGGAAGAGGAAAAAATCCTAACCCTAGGCCTAACACTAACCCTAATCCTAACCCTAGCCCTAGCCCCAACACTAACCCTAACCGTAACCCTAACGCTAATCCTGACCCTAAACCTAAACCTGACTTTAAACCTAAACCTAACACTAACACGAAACCTAATAAAAGGAAAGGGAAAAAAGTAAAGGACCTAAGCCCTGACCTGAACCCTAAGTAAAAGAGAAGAGAAGGGAAATAAATAAAAGACCCCTGACCCGAACCCTAACGCTAACCCTAACCCTAACTATAGCACTAACCCTAAGCCTAACCCTAATTAATACTGTAACCCTAAGCCTAAGCCGAACGCTAACCATGACGCTAACCGTAAAACTAAGAAAAAGAAAAGAGAAGAAAAGAAAAGAACCGCAACCCTAATGAAGAGGCTAAATCCAACCCTAAACCTAACACTAACTTTAACCCTAACCCTAACCATAACCCTAACCCTAGCCCTAACCCTAACCCCAGCCCTAACCCTAATTATCACCCTAACTGTAATCATGACCTTAACCCTAATCCTAACTGGAACCCTAACTCTAACCGCAACCGCAATGCTTAGTCTAACTCTGGACCTAAACTAACACTAACCCGAACCCTAATTAAAAAAAAGAAAAGAACTCAAACCCTGACCCGAACCCTAAGACAAAGAAAAGAGAAGAGAGAATAAAAAAAGAACCGTAATCTAACCCTAACCCTAATCCAAAAAGAAAAGAAACGAAACGAAACGAAACGAAACGAAACGAAACGAAACGAAAAGAAAAGAAAAGAAAAGAAAAGAAAAGAAAAGAAAAGAAAAGAAAAGCTAAATATAACACAACAGAAAGGGAAGAGGAAGGGGAAGTGGAAGAGGAAGAGGAAAAAATCTAAACCCTAGCCCTAACCCTAACCCTAGCCCTAACCCTAACCCCAGCCCTAACCCTAACCCTAACCATCACCCTAACTCTAACCAAGACCTTAACCCTAAGCCTAACTGTAACCCTAACCGTAACCCTAATGCTTGTCCTAACCCTGGACCTAAACCTAACCCTAACCCGAACCCTAATTTATAAAAAGAGAAAAAAAGAAAAGAACTCAAACCCTGACCTGAACCCTAAGACAAAGAAAAGAGAAGAGAAAATAAAAAAAGAACCGTAACCCTAACCCTAACCATAACCCTAACCATAATCCAAACCAAAAAGAAAATAAAATAAAATACAAGAAAATGAAATGAAATGAAATGAAATGAAATGAAATGAAATGAAATGAAATGAAATGAAATGAAATGCTAACTATAACACAACGGAAAGGAAGGGGAAAAGGAAGAGGAAGAGGAAGAGGAAGAGGAAGAGGAAGAGGAAGAGGAAGAGGAAGAGGAAGATGAAAACAAGGGCAAGAAGAAGAGGAGGAGGAAAATTAGAAAGGAAAAAATAAAAAGAGGAAAGCAAAAGGGAAAAGGAAGAGGAAAAGGAAAAGTCAACATGAAGAGGAAAAGGAAAAATGAGAAGGAAAAGAAGAATGTGAAAAGGATATGGAAAACTGAAGAGGAAAAAAGAAAAGGAAACTAAAAAGGAAAAAGAAAAGGAAACTGAAGAGGAAAAGGAAAAGGAAAAGGAAATGGAAAAGGAAAAGGAAAAGGAACCGGAAAATAAGGAAACCAAGAAAAAGAAGGGCAAGAAGAAGAGGAGGAAGAAAATGAGAAAGAAAAGGAAAAGAGGAATGCGAAAAAGAAAAGAGAAGAGGAAAAGAGAAGAGGAAGAGGAAGAGGAAGAGGAAGAGGAAGAGGAAGAGGAAGAGGAAGAGGAAGAGGAAGAGGAAGAGGAAGAGGAAGAGGAAAACAAGGGCAAGAAGAGGAGGAGGAAAATTAGAAAGGAAAAAAAACGAGGAAAGCAAAAGGGAAAAGGAAGAGGAAAAGGAAAAGTCAACATGAAGAGGAAAAGGAAAAATGAGAAGGAAAAGAAGAATGTGAAAAGGATATGGAAAAATGAAGAGGAAAAGGAAAAGGAAACTAAAAAGGAAAAAGAAAAGGAAACGGAAAAGGAAACTGAAGAGGAAAAGGAAAAGGAAAAGGAAATGGAAAAGGAAAAGGAAAAGGAACCGGAAAATAAGGAAACGAAGAAAAAGAAGGGCAAGAAGAAGAGGAGGAAGAAAATGAGAAAGAAAGGGAAAAGAGGAATGCGAAAAAGAAAAGAGAAGAGGAAAAGAGAAGAGGAAGAGGAAGAGGAAGAGGAAGAGGAAAAAATTCTAACCCTAGGCCTAACCCTAACCCTAGCCCTAACCCTAACCCCAACCCTAACCCTAACGCTAACCCAGACCCTAAACATAAACCTGACTTTAAACCTAAACCTAACAATAACACGAACACTAATAAAAGGAAAGGGAAAAAAGCAAAGGACCTAAGCCCTGACCTGAACCCTAAGAAAAAGAGAAGAGAAGGGAAAGAAATAAAAGACCCCTGACCCTAACCCTAACGCTAACCCTAACCCTAACTATAGCACTAACCCTAAGCCTAACCCTAATTAATACTGTAACCCTAAGCCTAAGCCGAACCCTAACCGTGACCCTAACCCTAAAACTAAGAAAAAGAAAAGAGAAAAAAAGAAAAGAACCGCAACCCTAATGAAGAGGCTAAATCCAACCCTAAACCTAACACTAACTTTAACCCTAACCCTAACCATAACCCTAACCCTAGCCCTAACCCTAACCCCAGCCCTAACCCTAATTATCACCCTAACTCTAATCATGACCTTAACCCTAATCCTAACTGGAACCCTAACTCTAACCGCAACCGCAATGCTTAGTCTAACTCTGGACCTAAAGCTAACACTAACCCGAACCCTAATTAAAAAAAAGAAAAGAACTCAAACCCTGACCCGAACCCTAAGACAAAGAAAAGAGAAGAGAGAATAAAAAAAGAACCGTAATCTAACCCTAACCCTAATCCAAAAAGAAAAGAAACGAAACGAAACGAAACGAAACGAAACGAAACGAAACGAAAAGAAAAGAAAAGAAAAGAAAAGAAAAGAAAAGAAAAGAAAAGCTAAATATAACAGAACAGAAAGGGAAGAGGAAGAGGAAGAGGAAGAGGAAGAGGAAGAGGAAGAGGAAGAGGAAGAGGAAGAGGAGGAAAACAAGGGCAAGAAGAAGAGGAGGAGGAAAATTAGAAAGGAAAAAATAAAAATAGGAAAGCAAAAGGGAAAAGGAAGAGGAAAAGGAAAAGTCAACATGAAGAGGAAAAGGAAAAATGAGAAGGAAAAGAAGAATGTGAAAAGGATATGGAAAAATGAAGAGGAAAAGGAAAAGGAAACTGAAGAGGAAAAGGAAGAGGAAAAAAGGAAAAAGAAAAGGAAATGGAAAAGGAAAATAAGGAAAACAAGAAAAAGAAGGGTAAGAAGAATAGGAGGAAGAAAATGAGAAAGAAATGGAAAAGGAAAAGAGGAATGCAAAAAAGAAAATAGAAGAGGAAGAGGAAGAGGAAGAGGAAGAGGAAGAGGAAGAGGAAGAGGAAGAGGAAGAGGAAAAAATCCTAACCCTAGGCCTAACACTAACCCTAATCCTAACCCTAGCCCTAGCCCCAACACTAACCCTAACCGTAACCCTAACGCTAATCCTGACCCTAAACCTAAACCTGACTTTAAACCTAAACCTAACACTAACACGAAACCTAATAAAAGGAAAGGGAAAAAAGTAAAGGACCTAAGCCCTGACCTGAACCCTAAGTAAAAGAGAAGAGAAGGGAAATAAATAAAAGACCCCTGACCCGAACCCTAACGCTAACCCTAACCCTAACTATAGCACTAACCCTAAGCCTAACCCTAATTAATACTGTAACCCTAAGCCTAAGCCGAACGCTAACCATGACGCTAACCGTAAAACTAAGAAAAAGAAAAGAGAAGAAAAGAAAAGAACCGCAACCCTAATGAAGAGGCTAAATCCAACCCTAAACCTAACACTAACTTTAACCCTAACCCTAACCATAACCCTAACCCTAGCCCTAACCCTAACCCCAGCCCTAACCCTAATTATCACCCTAACTGTAATCATGACCTTAACCCTAATCCTAACTGGAACCCTAACTCTAACCGCAACCGCAATGCTTAGTCTAACTCTGGACCTAAAGCTAACACTAACCCGAACCCTAATTAAAAAAAAGAAAAGAACTCAAACCCTGACCCGAACCCTAAGACAAAGAAAAGAGAAGAGAGAATAAAAAAAGAACCGTAATCTAACCCTAACCCTAATCCAAAAAGAAAAGAAACGAAACGAAACGAAACGAAACGAAACGAAACGAAACGAAAAGAAAAGAAAAGAAAAGAAAAGAAAAGAAAAGAAAAGAAAAGAAAAGAAAAGAAAAGCTAAATATAACACAACAGAAAGGGAAGAGGAAGGGGAAGAGGAAGAGGAAGAGGAAAAAATCTAAACCCTAGCCCTAACCCTAACCCTAGCCCTAACCCTAACCCCAGCCCTAACCCTAACCCTAACCATCACCCTAACTCTAACCAAGACCTTAACCCTAAGCCTAACTGTAACCCTAACCGTAACCCTAATGCTTGTCCTAACCCTGGACCTAAACCTAACCCTAACCCGAACCCTAATTTATAAAAAGAGAAAAAAAGAAAAGAACTCAAACCCTGACCTGAACCCTAAGACAAAGAAAAGAGAAGAGAAAATAATAAAAGAACCGTAACCCTAACCCTAACCATAACCCTAACCATAATCCAAACCAAAAAGAAAATAAAATAAAATACAAGAAAATGAAATGAAATGAAATGAAATGAAATGAAATGAAATGAAATGAAATGAAATGAAATGCTAACTATAACACAACGGAAAGGAAGGGGAAAAGGAAGAGGAAGAGGAAGAGGAAGAGGAAGAGGAAGAGGAAGAGGAAGAGGAAGAGGAAGAGGAAGAGGAAGATGAAAACAAGGGCAAGAAGAAGAGGAGGAGGAAAATTAGAAAGGAAAAAATAAAAAGAGGAAAGCAAAAGGGAAAAGGAAGAGGAAAAGGAAAAGTCAACATGAAGAGGAAAAGGAAAAATGAGAAGGAAAAGAAGAATGTGAAAAGGATATGGAAAACTGAAGAGGAAAAAAGAAAAGGAAACTAAAAAGGAAAAAGAAAAGGAAACTGAAGAGGAAAAGGAAAAGGAAAAGGAAATGGAAAAGGAAAAGGAAAAGGAACCGGAAAATAAGGAAACCAAGAAAAAGAAGGGCAAGAAGAAGAGGAGGAAGAAAATGAGAAAGAAAAGGAAAAGAGGAATGCGAAAAAGAAAAGAGAAGAGGAAAAGAGAAGAGGAAGAGGAAGAGGAAGAGGAAGAGGAAGAGGAAGAGGAAGAGGAAGAGGAAGAGGAAAACAAGGGCAAGAAGAGGAGGAGGAAAATTAGAAAGGAAAAAAAAAGAGGAAAGCAAAAGGGAAGAGGAAAAGGAAAAGTCAACATGAAGAGGAAAAGGAAAAATGAGAAGGAAAAGAAGAATGTGAAAAGGATATGGAAAAATGAAGAGGAAAAGGAAAAGGAAACTAAAAAGGAA
Source organism: Delichon dasypus (assembly GCA_037837765.1). Taxonomy (NCBI): domain Eukaryota; kingdom Metazoa; phylum Chordata; class Aves; order Passeriformes; family Hirundinidae; genus Delichon; species Delichon dasypus. Next base: position 192,758 of record JBBAXF010000079.1, on the reverse strand, counting down.
AAAGAAAAGGAAACAGAAAAGGAAACTGAAGAGGAAAAGGAAAAGGAAAAGGAAATGGAAAAGGAAAAGGAAAAGGAACCGGAAAATAAGGAAACGAAGAAAAAGAAGGGCAAGAAGAAGAGGAGGAAGAAAATGAGAAAGAAAGGGAAAAGAGGAATGCGAAAAAGAAAAGAGAAGAGGAAAAGAGAAGAGGAAGAGGAAGAGGAAGAGGAAAAAATTCTAACCCTAAGCCTAACCCTAACCCTAGCCCTAACACTAACCCCAACCCTAACCCTAACGCTAACCCAGACACTAAACATAAACCTGACTTTAAACCTAAACCTAACACTAACACGAACCCTAATAAAAGGAAAGGGAAAAAAAGCAAAGGACCTAAGCCCTGACCTGAACCCTAAGAAAAAGAGAAGAGAAGGGAAAGAAATAAAAGACCCCTGAACGTAACCCTAAAGCTAACCCTAACCCTAACTACAGCACTAACCCTAAGCCTAACCCTAATTAATACTGTAACCCTAAGCCTAAGCCGAACCCTAACCGAAACCCAAACCATGATGCTAACCGTAAAACTAAGAAAAAGAAAAGAGAAAAAAAGAAAAGAACCGCAACCCTAATGAAGAGGCTAAATCTAACCCTAACCCTAACACGAACTTTAACCCTAACCCTAACCATAACCCTAACCCTAGCCCTAACCCTAACCCCAGCCCTAACCCTAATTATCACCCTAACTCTAATCATGACCTTAACCCTAATCCTAACTGTAACCCTAACTCTAACCGCAACCCCAATTCTTAGTCTAACCCTGGACCTAAAGCTAACCCTAACCCAAACCCTAATTAAAAAAAAGAAAAAAACTCAAACACTGACCCGAACCCTAAGACAAAGAAAAGAGAAGAGAGAATAAAAAAAGAACCATAATCTAACCCTAACCCTAACCCTAACCCAAACAGAAAAGAAAAGAAAAGAAAAGAAAAGAAAAGAAAAGAAAAGAAAAGAAAAGAAAAGAAAAGAAAAGAAAAGAAAAGCTAACTATAACAGAACAGAAAGGGAAGAGGAAGAGGAAGAGGAAGAGGAAGAGGAAGAGGAAGAGGAAGAGGAAGAGGAAGAGGAAGAGGAGGAGGAAGAGGAAGAGGAAAAAATCTAAACCCTAGCCCTAACCCTAACCCCAGCCCTAACCCTAACCCTAACCATCACCCTAACTCTAACCATGACCTTAACCCTAAGCCTAACTGTAACCCTAACCGTAACCCTAATGCTTGTCCTTACTCTGGACCTAAACCTAACCCTAACCCGAACCCTAATTTATAAAAAGAGATAAAAAGAAAAGAACTCAAACCCTGACCTGAACCCTAAGACAAAGAAAAGAGAAGAGAAAATAAAAAAAGAACCGTAACCCTAACCCTAACCCTAACCATAACCCTAACCATAACCATAACCCTAACCATAATCCAAACCGAAGAGAAAAGAAAAGAAAAGAAAAGAAAAGAAAAGAAAAGAAAAGAAAAGAAAAGAAAAGAAAAGAAAAGAAAAGAAATGCTAACTATAACACAACAGAAAGGAAGGGGAAGAGGAAGAGGAAGAGGAAGAGGAAGAGGAAGAGGAAGAGGAAGAGGAAGAGGAAGAGGAAGAGGAAGAGGAAGAGGAAGAGGAAGAGGAAGAGGAAGAGGAAGAGGAAGAGGAAGAGGAAGAGGAAAACAAGGGCAAGAAGAAGAGGAGGAGGAAAATTAGAAAGGAAAAAAAAAGAGGAAAGCAAAAGGGAAAAGGAAGAGGAAAAGGAAAAGTCAACATGAAGAGGAAAAGGAAAAATGAGAAGGAAAAGAAGAATGTGAAAAGGATATGGAAAAATGAAGAGGAAAAGGGAAAGGAAACTAAAAAGGAAAAAGAAAAGGAAACGGAAAAGGAAACTGAAGAGGAAAAGGAAAAGGAAAAGGAAATGGAAAAGGAAAAGGAAAAGGAACCGGAAAATAAGGAAACGAAGAAAAAGAAGGGCAAGAAGAAGAGGAGGAAGAAAATGAGAAAGAAAGGGAAAAGAGGAATGCGAAAAAGAAAAGAGAAGAGGAAAAGAGAAGAGGAAGAGGAAGAGGAAGAGGAAGAGGAAAAAATTCTAACCCTAGGCCTAACCCTAACCCTAGCCCTAACCCTAACCCCAACCCTAACCCTAACGCTAACCCAGACCCTAAACATAAACCTGACTTTAAACCTAAACCTAACAATAACACGAACACTAATAAAAGGAAAGGGAAAAAAGCAAAGGACCTAAGCCCTGACCTGAACCCTAAGAAAAAGAGAAGAGAAGGGAAAGAAATAAAAGACCCCCGACCCTAACCCTAACGCTAACCCTAACCCTAACTATAGCACTAACCCTAAGCCTAACCCTAATTAATACTGTAACCCTAAGCCTAAGCCGAACCCTAACCGTGACCCTAACCCTAAAACTAAGAAAAAGAAAAGAGAAAAAAAGAAAAGAACCGCAACCCTAATGAAGAGGCTAAATCCAACCCTAAACCTAACACTAACTTTAACCCTAACCCTAACCATAACCCTAACCCTAGCCCTAACCCTAACCCCAGCCCTAACCCTAATTATCACCCTAACTCTAATCATGACCTTAACCCTAATCCTAACTGGAACCCTAACTCTAACCGCAACCGCAATGCTTAGTCTAACTCTGGACCTAAAGCTAACACTAACCCGAACCCTAATTAAAAAAAAGAAAAGAACTCAAACCCTGACCCGAACCCTAAGACAAAGAAAAGAGAAGAGAGAATAAAAAAAGAACCGTAATCTAACCCTAACCCTAATCCAAAAAGAAAAGAAACGAAACGAAACGAAACGAAACGAAACGAAACGAAACGAAACGAAACGAAAAGAAAAGAAAAGAAAAGAAAAGAAAAGAAAAGAAAAGAAAAGCTAAATATAACACAACAGAAAGGGAAGAGGAAGGGGAAGAGGAAGAGGAAGAGGAAAAAATCTAAACCCTAGCCCTAACCCTAACCCTAGCCCTAACCCTAACCCCAGCCCTAACCCTAACCCTAACCATCACCCTAACTCTAACCAAGACCTTAACCCTAAGCCTAACTGTAACCCTAACCGTAACCCTAATGCTTGTCCTAACCCTGGACCTAAACCTAACCCTAACCCGAACCCTAATTTATAAAAAGAGAAAAAAAGAAAAGAACTCAAACCCTGACCTGAACCCTAAGACAAAGAAAAGAGAAGAGAAAATAAAAAAAGAACCGTAACCCTAACCCTAACCCTAACCATAACCCTAACCATAATCCAAACCAAAAAGAAAATAAAATAAAATACAAGAAAATGAAATGAAATGAAATGAAATGAAATGAAATGAAATGAAATGCTAACTATAACACAACGGAAAGGAAGGGGAAAAGGAAGAGGAAGAGGAAGAGGAAGAGGAAGAGGAAGAGGAAGAGGAAGAGGAAGAGGAAGAGGAAGAGGAAGAGGAAGAGGAGGAAAACAAGGGCAAGAAGAAGAGGAGGAGGAAAATTAGAAAGGAAAAAATAAAAAGAGGAAAGCAAAAGGGAAAAGGAAGAGGAAAAGGAAAAGTCAACATGAAGAGGAAAAGGAAAAATGAGAAGGAAAAGAAGAATGTGAAAAGGATATGGAAAAATGAAGAGGAAAAGGAAAAGGAAACTGAAGAGGAAAAGGAAGAGGAAAAAAGGAAAAAGAAAAGGAAATGGAAAAGGAAAATAAGGAAATCAAGAAAAAGAAGGGTAAGAAGAATAGGAGGAAGAAAATGAGAAAGAAATGGAAAAGGAAAAGAGGAATGCAAAAAAGAAAATAGAAGAGGAAGAGGAAGAGGAAGAGGAAGAGGAAGAGGAAGAGGAAGAGGAAGAGGAAGAGGAAGAGGAAGAGGAAAAAATCCTAACCCTAGGCCCAACACTAACCCTAATCCTAACCCTAGCCCTAGCCCCAACACTAACCCTAACCGTAACCCTAACGCTAATCCTGACCCTAAACCTAAACCTGACTTTAAACCTAAACCTAACACTAACACGAAACCTAATAAAAGGAAAGGGAAAAAAGTAAAGGACCTAATCCCTGACCTGAACCCTAAGTAAAAGAGAAGAGAAGGGAAATAAATAAAAGACCCCTGACCCTAACCCTAACGCTAACCCTAACCCTAACTATAGCACTAACCCTAAGCCTAACCCTAATTAATATTGTAACCCTAAGCCTAAGCCGAACGCTAACCATGACGCTAACCGTAAAACTAAGAAAAAGAAAAGAGAAGAAAAGAAAAGAACCGCAACCCTAATGAAGAGGCTAAATCCAACCCTAAACCTAACACTAACTTTAACCCTAACCCTAACCATAACCCTAACCCTAGCCCTAACCCTAACCCCAGCCCTAACCCTAATTATCACCCTAACTCTAATCATGACCTTAACCCTAATCCTAACTGGAACCCTAACTCTAACCGCAACCGCAATGCTTAGTCTAACTCTGGACCTAAAGCTAACACAAACCCGAACCCTAATTAAAAAAAAGAAAAGAACTCAAACCCTGACCCGAACCCTAAGACAAAGAAAAGAGAAGAGAGAATAAAAAAAAGAACCGTAATCTAACCCTAACCCTAATCCAAAAAGAAACGAAACGAAACGAAACGAAACGAAACGAAACGAAACGAAACGAAACGAAACGAAACGAAAAGAAAAGAAAAGAAAAGAAAAGAAAAGAAAAGCTAAATATAACACAACAGAAAGGGAAGAGGAAGGGGAAGAGGAAGAGGAAGAGGAAAAAATCTAAACCCTAGCCCTAACCCTAACCCTAGCCCTAACCCTAACCCCAGCCCTAACCCTAACCCTAACCATCACCCTAACTCTAACCAAGACCTTAACCCTAAGCCTAACTGTAACCCTAACCGTAACCCTAATGCTTGTCCTAACCCTGGACCTAAACCTAACCCTAACCCGAACCCTAATTTATAAAAAGAGAAAAAAAGAAAAGAACTCAAACCCTGACCTGAACCCTAAGACAAAGAAAAGAGAAGAGAAAATAAAAAAAGAACCGTAACCCTAACCCTAACCCTAACCATAACCCTAACCATAATCCAAACCAAAAAGAAAATAAAATAAAATACAAGAAAATGAAATGAAATGAAATGAAATGAAATGAAATGAAATGAAATGAAATGAAATGAAATGAAATGCTAACTATAACACAACGGAAAGGAAGGGGAAAAGGAAGAGGAAGAGGAAGAGGAAGAGGAAGAGGAAGAGGAAGAGGAAGAGGAAGAGGAAGAGGAAGAGGAAGAGGAAGATGAAAACAAGGGCAAGAAGAAGAGGAGGAGGAAAATTAGAAAGGAAAAAATAAAAAGAGGAAAGCAAAAGGGAAAAGGAAGAGGAAAAGGAAAAGTCAACATGAAGAGGAAAAGGAAAAATGAGAAGGAAAAGAAGAATTTGAAAAAGATATGGAAAACTGAAGAGGAAAAAAGAAAAGGAAACTAAAAAGGAAAAAGAAAAGGAAACTGAAGAGGAAAAGGAAAAGGAAAAGGAAAAGGAAAAGGAAAAGGAAATGGAAAAGGAAAAGGAAAAGGAACCGGAAAATAAGGAAACCAAGAAAAAGAAGGGCAAGAAGAAGAGGAGGAAGAAAATGAGAAAGAAAAGGAAAAGAGGAATGCGAAAAAGAAAAGAGAAGAGGAAAAGAGAAGAGGAAGAGGAAGAGGAAGAGGAAGAGGAAGAGGAAGAGGAAGAGGAAGAGGAAGAGGAAGAGGAAGAGGAAAACAAGGGCAAGAAGAAGAGGAGGAGGAAAATTAGAAAGGAAAAAAAAAGAGGAAAGCAAAAGGGAAAAGGAAGAGGAAAAGGAAAAGTCAACATGAAGAGGAAAAGGAAAAATGAGAAGGAAAAGAAGAATGTGAAAAGGATATGGAAAAATGAAGAGGAAAAGGAAAAGGAAACTAAAAAGGAAAAAGAAAAGGAAACGGAAAAGGAAACTGAAGAGGAAAAGGAAAAGGAAAAGGAAATGGAAAAGGAAAAGGAAAAGGAACCGGAAAATAAGGAAACGAAGAAAAAGAAGGGCAAGAAGAAGAGGAGGAAGAAAATGAGAAAGAAAGGGAAAAGAGGAATGCGAAAAAGAAAAGAGAAGAGGAAAAGAGAAGAGGAAGAGGAAGAGGAAGAGGAAGAGGAAAAAATTCTAACCCTAGGCCTAACCCTAACCCTAGCCCTAACCCTAACCCCAACCCTAACCCTAACGCTAACCCAGACCCTAAACATAAACCTGACTTTAAACCTAAACCTAACAATAACACGAACACTAATAAAAGGAAAGGGAAAAAAGCAAAGGACCTAAGCCCTGACCTGAACCCTAAGAAAAAGAGAAGAGAAGGGAAAGAAATAAAAGACCCCTGACCCTAACCCTAACGCTAACCCTAACCCTAACTATAGCACTAACCCTAAGCCTAACCCTAATTAATACTGTAACCCTAAGCCTAAGCCGAACCCTAACCGTGACCCTAACCCTAAAACTAAGAAAAAGAAAAGAGAAAAAAAGAAAAGAACCGCAACCCTAATGAAGAGGCTAAATCCAACCCTAAACCTAACACTAACTTTAACCCTAACCCTAACCATAACCCTAACCCTAGCCCTAACCCTAACCCCAGCCCTAACCCTAATTATCACCCTAACTCTAATCATGACCTTAACCCTAATCCTAACTGGAACCCTAACTCTAACCGCAACCGCAATGCTTAGTCTAACTCTGGACCTAAAGCTAACCCTAACCCGAACCCTAATTAAAAAAAAGAAAAGAACTCAAACCCTGACCCGAACCCTAAGACAAAGAAAAGAGAAGAGAGAATAAAAAAAGAACCGTAATCTAACCCTAACCCTAATCCAAAAAGAAAAGAAACGAAACGAAACGAAACGAAACGAAACGAAACGAAACGAAACGAAACGAAAAGAAAAGAAAAGAAAAGAAAAGAAAAGAAAAGAAAAGAAAAGCTAAATATAACACAACAGAAAGGGAAGAGGAAGGGGAAGAGGAAGAGGAAGAGGAAAAAATCTAAACCCTAGCCCTAACCCTAACCCTAGCCCTAACCCTAACCCCAGCCCTAACCCTAACCCTAACCATCACCCTAACTCTAACCAAGACCTTAACCCTAAGCCTAACTGTAACCCTAACCGTAACCCTAATGCTTGTCCTAACCCTGGACCTAAACCTAACCCTAACCCGAACCCTAATTTATAAAAAGAGAAAAAAAGAAAAGAACTCAAACCCTGACCTGAACCCTAAGACAAAGAAAAGAGAAGAGAAAATAAAAAAAGAACCGTAACCCTAACCCTAACCCTAACCATAACCCTAACCATAATCCAAACCAAAAAGAAAATAAAATAAAATACAAGAAAATGAAATGAAATGAAATGAAATGAAATGAAATGAAATGAAATGAAATGCTAACTATAACACAACGGAAAGGAAGGGGAAAAGGAAGAGGAAGAGGAAGAGGAAGAGGAAGAGGAAGAGGAAGAGGAAGAGGAAGAGGAAGAGGAAGAGGAAGAGGAGGAAAACAAGGGCAAGAAGAAGAGGAGGAGGAAAATTAGAAAGGAAAAAATAAAAAGAGGAAAGCAAAAGGGAAAAGGAAGAGGAAAAGGAAAAGTCAACATGAAGAGGAAAAGGAAAAATGAGAAGGAAAAGAAGAATGTGAAAAGGATATGGAAAAATGAAGAGGAAAAGGAAAAGGAAACTGAAGAGGAAAAGGAAGAGGAAAAAAGGAAAAAGAAAAGGAAATGGAAAAGGAAAATAAGGAAATCAAGAAAAAGAAGGGTAAGAAGAATAGGAGGAAGAAAATGAAAAAGAAATGGAAAAGGAAAAGAGGAATGCAAAAAAGAAAATAGAAGAGGAAGAGGAAGAGGAAGAGGAAGAGGAAGAGGAAGAGGAAGAGGAAGAGGAAGAGGAAGAGGAAAAAATCCTAACCCTAGGCCCAACACTAACCCTAATCCTAACCCTAGCCCTAGCCCCAACACTAACCCTAACCGTAACCCTAACGCTAATCCTGACCCTAAACCTAAACCTGACTTTAAACCTAAACCTAACACTAACACGAAACCTAATAAAAGGAAAGGGAAAAAAGTAAAGGACCTAATCCCTGACCTGAACCCTAAGTAAAAGAGAAGAGAAGGGAAATAAATAAAAGACCCCTGACCCTAACCCTAACGCTAACCCTAACCCTAACTATAGCACTAACCCTAAGCCTAACCCTAATTAATATTGTAACCCTAAGCCTAAGCCGAACGCTAACCATGACGCTAACCGTAAAACTAAGAAAAAGAAAAGAGAAGAAAAGAAAAGAACCGCAACCCTAATGAAGAGGCTAAATCCAACCCTAAACCTAACACTAACTTTAACCCTAACCCTAACCATAACCCTAACCCTAGCCCTAACCCTAACCCCAGCCCTAACCCTAATTATCACCCTAACTGTAATCATGACCTTAACCCTAATCCTAACTGGAACCCTAACTCTAACCGCAACCGCAATGCTTAGTCTAACTCTGGACCTAAAGCTAACCCTAACCCGAACCCTAATTAAAAAAAAGAAAAGAACTCAAACCCTGACCCGAACCCTAAGACAAAGAAAAGAGAAGAGAGAATAAAAAAAAGAACCGTAATCTAACCCTAACCCTAATCCAAAAAGAAACGAAACGAAACGAAACGAAACGAAACGAAACGAAACGAAACGAAACGAAAAGAAAAGAAAAGAAAAGAAAAGAAAAGAAAAGCTAAATATAACACAACAGAAAGGGAAGAGGAAGGGGAAGAGGAAGAGGAAGAGGAAAAAATCTAAACCCTAGCCCTAACCCTAACCCTAGCCCTAACCCTAACCCCAGCCCTAACCCTAACCCTAACCATCACCCTAACTCTAACCAAGACCTTAACCCTAAGCCTAACTGTAACCCTAACCGTAACCCTAATGCTTGTCCTAACCCTGGACCTAAACCTAACCCTAACCCGAACCCTAATTTATAAAAAGAGAAAAAAAGAAAAGAACTCAAACCCTGACCTGAACCCTAAGACAAAGAAAAGAGAAGAGAAAATAAAAAAAGAACCGTAACCCTAACCCTAACCCTAACCATAACCCTAACCATAATCCAAACCAAAAAGAAAATAAAATAAAATACAAGAAAATGAAATGAAATGAAATGAAATGAAATGAAATGAAATGAAATGAAATGAAATGCTAACTATAACACAACGGAAAGGAAGGGGAAAAGGAAGAGGAAGAGGAAGAGGAAGAGGAAGAGGAAGAGGAAGAGGAAGAGGAAGAGGAAGAGGAAGATGAAAACAAGGGCAAGAAGAAGAGGAGGAGGAAAATTAGAAAGGAAAAAATAAAAAGAGGAAAGCAAAAGGGAAAAGGAAGAGGAAAAGGAAAAGTCAACATGAAGAGGAAAAGGAAAAATGAGAAGGAAAAGAAGAATTTGAAAAGGATATGGAAAACTGAAGAGGAAAAAAGAAAAGGAAACTAAAAAGGAAAAAGAAAAGGAAACTGAAGAGGAAAAGGAAAAGGAAAAGGAAAAGGAAAAGGAAAAGGAAATGGAAAAGGAAAAGGAAAAGGAACCGGAAAATAAGGAAACCAAGAAAAAGAAGGGCAAGAAGAAGAGGAGGAAGAAAATGAGAAAGAAAAGGAAAAGAGGAATGCGAAAAAGAAAAGAGAAGAGGAAAAGAGAAGAGGAAGAGGAAGAGGAAGAGGAAGAGGAAGAGGAAGAGGAAGAGGAAGAGGAAGAGGAAGAGGAAGAGGAAAAAATCCTAACCCTAGGCCTAACCCTAACCCTAGCCCTAACACTAACCCTAACCCTAACCCTAACGCTAACCCAGACCTTAAACCTAAACCTGACTTTAAACCTAAACCTAACACTAACACGAAACCTAATAAAAGGAAAGGGAAAAAAGTAAAGGACCTAAGCCCTGACCTGAACCCTAAGAAAAAGAGAAGAGAAGGGAAATAAATAAAAGACCCCTGAACCTAACCCTAAAGCTAACCCTAACCCTAACTACAGCACTAACCCTAAGCCTAACCCTAATTAATACTGTAACCCTAAGCCTAAGCCGAACCCTAACCGAAACCCTAACCCTAAAACTAAGAAAAAGAAAAGAGAAAAAAAGAAAAGAACTGCAACCCTAATGAAGAGGCTAAATCCAACCCTAACCCTAACACGAACTTTAACCCTAACCCTAACCATAACCCTAACCCTAGCCCTAACCCTAACCCCAGCCCTAACCCTAATTATCACCCTAACTCTAATCATGACCTTAACCCTAATCCTAACTGAAACCCTAACCCTCACCGCAACCCCAATGCTTAGTCTAACCCTGGACCTAAAGCTAACCCTAACCCGAACCCTAATTAAAAAAAAAGAAAAGAACTCAAACCCAGACCCGAACCCTAAGACAAAGAAAAGAGAAGAGAGAATAAAAAAAGAACCGTAATCTAACCCTAACCCTAACCCTAATCCAAAAGGAAAAGAAAAGAAAAGAAAAGAAAAGAAAAGAAAAGAAAAGAAAAGAAAAGAAAAGCTAACTATAACACAACAGAAAGAAGGGGAAGAGGAAGAGGAAGAGGAAGAAGAAAATATCTAAACCCTACCCTAACCCTAGCCCTAACCCTAACCCCAGCCCTAACCCTAACCCTAACCATCAACCTAACTCTAACCATGACCTTAACCCTAATCCTAACTGGAACCATAACCCTAACCGTAATCCAAACTGAAAAGAAAAGAAAAGAAAAGAAAAGAAAAGAAAAGAAAAGAAAAGAAAAGAAAAGAAAAGAAAAGAAAAGAAAAGAGAAAAGAAAAGAAAAGAAAAGAAAAGAAAAGAAAAGAAAAGAAAAGAAAAGAAAAGCTAACTATAACAGAACAGAAAGGGAAGAGGAAGAGGAAGAGGAAGAGGAAGAGGAAGAGGAAGAGGAGGAAAACAAGGGCAAGAAGAAGAGGAGGAGGAAAATTAGAAAGGAAAAAATAAAAATAGGAAAGCAAAAGGGAAAAGGAAGAGGAAAAGGAAAAGTCAACATGAAGAGGAAAAGGAAAAATGAGAAGGAAAAGAAGAATGTGAAAAGGATATGGAAAAATGAAGAGGAAAAGGAAAAGGAAACTGAAGAGGAAAAGGAAGAGGAAAAAAGGAAAAAGAAAAGGAAAAGGAACCGGAAAATAAGGAAACCAAGAAAAAGAAGGGTAAGAAGAATAGGAGGAAGAAAATGAGAAAGAAATGGAAAAGGAAAAGAGGAATGCAAAAAAGAAAATAGAAGAGGAAGAGGAAGAGGAAGAGGAAGAGGAAGAGGAAGAGGAAGAGGAAGAGGAAAAAATCCTAACCCTAGGCCCAACACTAACCCTAATCCTAACCCTAGCCCTAGCCCCAACACTAACCCTAACCGTAACCCTAACGCTAATCCTGACCCTAAACCTAAACCTGACTTTAAACCTAAACCTAACACTAACACGAAACCTAATAAAAGGAAAGGGAAAAAAGTAAAGGACCTAATCCCTGACCTGAACCCTAAGTAAAAGAGAAGAGAAGGGAAATAAATAAAAGACCCCTGACCCTAACCCTAACGCTAACCCTAACCCTAACTATAGCACTAACCCTAAGCCTAACCCTAATTAATACTGTAACCCTAAGCCTAAGCCGAACGCTAACCATGACGCTAACCGTAAAACTAAGAAAAAGAAAAGAGAAGAAAAGAAAAGAACCGCAACCCTAATGAAGAGGCTAAATCCAACCCTAACCCTAACACGAACTTTAACCCTAACCCTAACCATAACCCTAACCCTAGCCCTAACCCTAACCCCAGCCCTAACCCTAATTATCACCCTAACTGTAATCATGACCTTAACCCTAATCCTAACTGGAACCCTAACTCTAACCGCAACCGCAATGCTTAGTCTAACTCTGGACCTAAAGCTAACACTAACCCGAACCCTAATTAAAAAAAAGAAAAGAACTCAAACCCTGACCCGAACCCTAAGACAAAGAAAAGAGAAGAGAGAATAAAAAAAGAACCGTAATCTAACCCTAACCCAAATCCAAAAAGAAAAGAAACGAAACGAAACGAAACGAAACGAAACGAAACGAAACGAAAAGAAAAGAAAAGAAAAGAAAAGAAAAGAAAAGAAAAGAAAAGAAAAGCTAAATATAACACAACAGAAAGGGAAGAGGAAGGGGAAGAGGAAGAGGAAGAGGAAAAAATCTAAACCCTAGCCCTAACCCTAACCCTAGCCCTAACCCTAACCCCAGCCCTAACCCTAACCCTAACCATCACCCTAACTCTAACCAAGACCTTAACCCTAAGCCTAACTGTAACCCTAACCGTAACCCTAATGCTTGTCCTAACCCTGGACCTAAACCTAACCCTAACCCGAACCCTAATTTATAAAAAGAGAAAAAAAGAAAAGAACTCAAACCCTGACCTGAACCCTAAGACAAAGAAAAGAGAAGAGAAAATAAAAAAAGAACCGTAACCCTAACCCTAACCATAACCCTAACCATAATCCAAACCAAAAAGAAAATAAAATAAAATACAAGAAAATGAAATGAAATGAAATGAAATGAAATGAAATGAAATGAAATGCTAACTATAACACAACGGAAAGGAAGGGGAAAAGGAAGAGGAAGAGGAAGAGGAAGAGGAAGAGGAAGAGGAAGAGGAAGATGAAAACAAGGGCAAGAAGAAGAGGAGGAGGAAAATTAGAAAGGAAAAAATAAAAAGAGGAAAGCAAAAGGGAAAAGGAAGAGGAAAAGGAAAAGTCAACATGAAGAGGAAAAGGAAAAATGAGAAGGAAAAGAAGAATGTGAAAAGGATATGGAAAACTGAAGAGGAAAAAAGAAAAGGAAACTAAAAAGGAAAAAGAAAAGGAAACTGAAGAGGAAAAGGAAAAGGAAAAGGAAATGGAAAAGGAAAAGGAAAAGGAACCGGAAAATAAGGAAACCAAGAAAAAGAAGGGCAAGAAGAAGAGGAGGAAGAAAATGAGAAAGAAAAGGAAAAGAGGAATGCGAAAAAGAAAAGAGAAGAGGAAAAGAGAAGAGGAAGAGGAAGAGGAAGAGGAAGAGGAAGAGGAAGAGGAAGAGGAAGATGAAAACAAGGGCAAGAAGAAGAGGAGGAGGAAAATTAGAAAGGAAAAAATAAAAAGAGGAAAGCAAAAGGGAAAAGGAAGAGGAAAAGGAAAAGTCAACATGAAGAGGAAAAGGAAAAATGAGAAGGAAAAGAAGAATGTGAAAAGGATATGGAAAAATGAAGAGGAAAAGGAAAAGGAAACTAAAAAGGAAAAAGAAAAGGAAACGGAAAAGGAAACTGAAGAGGAAAAGGAAAAGGAAAAGGAAATGGAAAAGGAAAAGGAAAAGGAACCGGAAAATAAGGAAACGAAGAAAAAGAAGGGCAAGAAGAAGAGGAGGAAGAAAATGAGAAAGAAAGGGAAAAGAGGAATGCGAAAAAGAAAAGAGAAGAGGAAAAGAGAAGAGGAAGAGGAAGAGGAAAAAATTCTAACCCTAGGCCTAACCCTAACCCTAGCCCTAACACTAACCCCAACCCTAACCCTAACGCTAACCCAGACCCTAAACATAAACCTGACTTTAAACCTAAACCTAACACTAACACGAACCCTAATAAAAGGAAAGGGAAAAAAGCAAAGGACCTAAGCCCAGACCTGAACCCTAAGAAAAAGAGAAGAGAAGGGAAAGAAATAAAAGACCCCTGAACCTAACCCTAAAGCTAACCCTAACCCTAACTACAGCACTAACCCTAAGCCTAACCCTAACTAATACTGTAACCCTAAGCCTAAGCCGAACCCTAACCGAAACCCTAACCCTAAAACTAAGAAAAAGAAAAGAGAAAAAAAGAAAAGAACCGCAACCTTAATGAAGAGGCTAAATCCAACCCTAACCCTAACACGAACTTTAACCCTAACCCTAACCATAACCCTAACCCTAGCCCTAACCCTAACCCCAGCCCTAACCCTAATTATCACCCTAACTCTAATCATGACCTTAACCCTAATCCTAACTGAAACCCTAACCCTCACCGCAACCCCAATGCTTAGTCTAACCCTGGACCTAAAGCTAACCCTAACCCGAACCCTAATTAAAAAAAAAGAAAAGAACTCAAACCCAGACCTGAACCCTAAGACAAAGAAAAGAGAAGAGAGAATAAAAAAAGAACCGTAATCTAACCCTAACCCTAACCCTAATCCAAAAAGAAAAGAAAAGAAAAGAAAAGAAAAGAAAAGAAAAGAAAAGAAAAGAAAAGAAAAGCTAACTATAACACAACAGAAAGAAGGGGAAGAGGAAGAGGAAGAGGAAGAAGAAAATATCTAAACCCTACCCTAACCCTAGCCCTAACCCTAACCCCAGCCCTAACCCTAACCCTAACCATCAACCTAACTCTAACCATGACCTTAACCCTAATCCTAACTGGAACCATAACCCTAACCGTAATCCAAACTGAAAAGAAAAGAAAAGAAAAGAAAAGAAAAGAAAAGAAAAGAAAAGAAAAGAAAAGAAAAGAAAAGAGAAAAGAAAAGAAAAGAAAAGAAAAGAAAAGAAAAGAAAAGAAAAGAAAAGAAAAGAAAAGAAAAGAAAAGAAAAGAAAAGTTAACTATAACAGAACAGAAAGGGAAGAGGAAGAGGAAGAGGAAGAGGAAGAGGAAGAGGAAGAGGAAGAGGAAGAGGAGGAAAACAAGGGCAAGAAGAAGAGGAGGAGGAAAATTAGAAAGGAAAAAATAAAAATAGGAAAGCAAAAGGGAAAAGGAAGAGGAAAAGGAAAAGTCAACATGAAGAGGAAAAGGAAAAATGAGAAGGAAAAGAAGAATGTGAAAAGGATATGGAAAAATGAAGAGGAAAAGGAAAAGGAAACTGAAGAGGAAAAGGAAGAGGAAAAAAGGAAAAAGAAAAGGAAATTGAAAAGGAAAATAAGGAAAACAAGAAAAAGAAGGGTAAGAAGAATAGGAGGAAGAAAATGAGAAAGAAATGGAAAAGGAAAAGAGGAATGCAAAAAAGAAAATAGAAGAGGAAGAGGAAGAGGAAGAGGAAGAGGAAGAGGAAGAGGAAGAGGAAGAGGAAGAGGAAGAGGAAGAGGAAGAGGAAAAAATCCTAACCCTAGGCCTAACCCTAACCCTAGCCCTAACACTAACCCTAACCCTAACCCTAACGCTAACCCAGACCTTAAACCTAAACCTGACTTTAAACCTAAACCTAACACTAACACGAAACCTAATAAAAGGAAAGGGAAAAAAGTAAAGGACCTAAGCCCTGACCTGAACCCTAAGAAAAAGAGAAGAGAAGGGAAATAAATAAAAGACCCCTGAACCTAACCCTAAAGCTAACCCTAACCCTAACTACAGCACTAACCCTAAGCCTAACCCTAATTAATACTGTAACCCTAAGCCTAAGCCGAACCCTAACCGAAACCCTAACCCTAAAACTAAGAAAAAGAAAAGAGAAAAAAAGAAAAGAACTGCAACCCTAATGAAGAGGCTAAATCCAACCCTAACCCTAACACGAACTTTAACCCTAACCCTAACCATAACCCTAACCCTAGCCCTAACCCTAACCCCAGCCCTAACCCTAATTATCACCCTAACTCTAATCATGACCTTAACCCTAATCCTAACTGAAACCCTAACCCTCACCGCAACCCCAATGCTTAGTCTAACCCTGGACCTAAAGCTAACCCTAACCCGAACCCTAATTAAAAAAAAAGAAAAGAACTCAAACCCAGACCCGAACCCTAAGACAAAGAAAAGAGAAGAGAGAATAAAAAAAGAACCGTAATCTAACCCTAACCCTAACCCTAATCCAAAAGGAAAAGAAAAGAAAAGAAAAGAAAAGAAAAGAAAAGAAAAGAAAAGAAAAGAAAAGAAAAGAAAAGAAAAGAAAAGCTAACTATAACACAACAGAAAGAAGGGGAAGAGGAAGAGGAAGAGGAAGAAGAAAATATCTAAACCCTACCCTAACCCTAGCCCTAACCCTAACCCCAGCCCTAACCCTAACCCTAACCATCAACCTAACTCTAACCATGACCTTAACCCTAATCCTAACTGGAACCATAACCCTAACCGTAATCCAAACTGAAAAGAAAAGAAAAGAAAAGAAAAGAAAAGAAAAGAAAAGAAAAGAAAAGAAAAGAAAAGAGAAAAAAAAAGAAAAGAAAAGAAAAGAAAAGAAAAGAAAAGAAAAGAAAAGAAAAGAAAAGCTAACTATAACAGAACAGAAAGGGAAGAGGAAGAGGAAGAGGAAGAGGAAGAGGAAGAGGAAGAGGAGGAAAACAAGGGCAAGAAGAAGAGGAGGAGGAAAATTAGAAAGGAAAAAATAAAAATAGGAAAGCAAAAGGGAAAAGGAAGAGGAAAAGGAAAAGTCAACATGAAGAGGAAAAGGAAAAATGAGAAGGAAAAGAAGAATGTGAAAAGGATATGGAAAAATGAAGAGGAAAAGGAAAAGGAAACTGAAGAGGAAAAGGAAGAGGAAAAAAGGAAAAAGAAAAGGAAAAGGAACCGGAAAATAAGGAAACCAAGAAAAAGAAGGGTAAGAAGAATAGGAGGAAGAAAATGAGAAAGAAATGGAAAAGGAAAAGAGGAATGCAAAAAAGAAAATAGAAGAGGAAGAGGAAGAGGAAGAGGAAGAGGAAGAGGAAGAGGAAGAGGAAGAGGAAGAGGAAGAGGAAGAGGAAGAGGAAAAAATCCTAACCCTAGGCCCAACACTAACCCTAATCCTAACCCTAGCCCTAGCCCCAACACTAACCCTAACCGTAACCCTAACGCTAATCCTGACCCTAAACCTAAACCTGACTTTAAACCTAAACCTAACACTAACACGAAACCTAATAAAAGGAAAGGGAAAAAAGTAAAGGACCTAATCCCTGACCTGAACCCTAAGTAAAAGAGAAGAGAAGGGAAATAAATAAAAGACCCCTGACCCTAACCCTAACGCTAACCCTAACCCTAACTATAGCACTAACCCTAAGCCTAACCCTAATTAATACTGTAACCCTAAGCCTAAGCCGAACGCTAACCATGACGCTAACCGTAAAACTAAGAAAAAGAAAAGAGAAGAAAAGAAAAGAACCGCAACCCTAATGAAGAGGCTAAATCCAACCCTAAACCTAACACTAACTTTAACCCTAACCCTAACCATAACCCTAACCCTAGCCCTAACCCTAACCCCAGCCCTAACCCTAATTATCACCCTAACTCTAATCATGACCTTAACCCTAATCCTAACTGGAACCCTAACTCTAACCGCAACCGCAATGCTTAGTCTAACTCTGGACCTAAAGCTAACACTAACCCGAACCCTAATTAAAAAAAAGAAAAGAACTCAAACCCTGACCCGAACCCTAAGACAAAGAAAAGAGAAGAGAGAATAAAAAAAGAACCGTAATCTAACCCTAACCCTAATCCAAAAAGAAAAGAAACGAAACGAAACGAAACGAAACGAAACGAAACGAAACGAAAAGAAAAGAAAAGAAAAGAAAAGAAAAGAAAAGAAAAGCTAAATATAACACAACAGAAAGGGAAGAGGAAGGGGAAGAGGAAGAGGAAGAGGAAAAAATCTAAACCCTAGCCCTAACCCTAACCCTAGCCCTAACCCTAACCCCAGCCCTAACCCTAACCCTAACCATCACCCTAACTCTAACCAAGACCTTAACCCTAAGCCTAACTGTAACCCTAACCGTAACCCTAATGCTTGTCCTAACCCTGGACCTAAACCTAACCCTAACCCGAACCCTAATTTATAAAAAGAGAAAAAAAGAAAAGAACTCAAACCCTGACCTGAACCCTAAGACAAAGAAAAGAGAAGAGAAAATAAAAAAAGAACCGTAACCCTAACCCTAACCATAACCCTAACCATAATCCAAACCAAAAAGAAAATAAAATAAAATACAAGAAAATGAAATGAAATGAAATGAAATGAAATGAAATGAAATGAAATGAAATGCTAACTATAACACAACGGAAAGGAAGGGGAAAAGGAAGAGGAAGAGGAAGAGGAAGAGGAAGAGGAAGAGGAAGAGGAAGAGGAAGAGGAAGAGGAAAACAAGGGCAAGAAGACGAGGAGGAGGAAAATTAGAAAGGAAAAAATAAAAAGAGGAAAGCAAAAGGGAAAAGGAAGAGGAAAAGGAAAAGTCAACATGAAGAGGAAAAGGAAAAATGAGAAGGAAAAGAAGAATGTGAAAAGCATATGGAAAACTGAAAAGGAAAAAAGAAAAGGAAACTAAAAAGGAAAAAGAAAAGGAAACTGAAGAGGAAAAGGAAAAGGAAAAGGAAATGGAAAAGGAAAAGGAAAAGGAACCGGAAAATAAGGAAACCAAGAAAAAGAAGGGCAAGAAGAAGAGGAGGAAGAAAATGAGAAAGAAAAGGAAAAGAGGAATGCGAAAAAGAAAAGAGAAGAGGAAAAGAGAAGAGGAAGAGGAAGAGGAAGAGGAAGAGGAAGAGGAAGAGGAAGAGGAAGAGGAAGAGGAAGAGGAAGAGGAAGAGGAAGAGGAAGATGAAAACAAGGGCAAGAAGAAGAGGAGGAGGAAAATTAGAAAGGAAAAAATAAAAAGAGGAAAGCAAAAGGGAAAAGGAAGAGGAAAAGGAAAAGTCAACATGAAGAGGAAAAGGAAAAATGAGAAGGAAAAGAAGAATGTGAAAAGGATATGGAAAAATGAAGAGGAAAAGGAAAAGGAAACTAAAAAGGAAAAAGAAAAGGAAACGGAAAAGGAAACTGAAGAGGAAAAGGAAAAGGAAAAGGAAATGGAAAAGGAAAAGGAAAAGGAACCGGAAAATAAGGAAACGAAGAAAAAGAAGGGCAAGAAGAAGAGGAGGAAGAAAATGAGAAAGAAAGGGAAAAGAGGAATGCGAAAAAGAAAAGAGAAGAGGAAAAGAGAAGAGGAAGAGGAAGAGGAAAAAATTCTAACCCTAGGCCTAACCCTAACCCTAGCCCTAACACTAACCCCAACCCTAACCCTAACGCTAACCCAGACCCTAAACATAAACCTGACTTTAAACCTAAACCTAACACTAACACGAACCCTAATAAAAGGAAAGGGAAAAAAGCAAAGGACCTAAGCCCTGACCTGAACCCTAAGAAAAAGAGAAGAGAAGGGAAAGAAATAAAAGACCCCTGAACCTAACCCTAAAGCTAACCCTAACCCTAACTACAGCACTAACCCTAAGCCTAACCCTAACTAATACTGTAACCCTAAGCCTAAGCCGAACCCTAACCGAAACCCTAACCCTAAAACTAAGAAAAAGAAAAGAGAAAAAAAGAAAAGAACCGCAACCCTAATGAAGAGGCTAAATCCAACCCTAACCCTAACACGAACTTTAACCCTAACCCTAACCATAACCCTAACCCTAGCCCTAACCCTAACCCCAGCCCTAACCCTAATTATCACCCTAACTCTAATCATGACCTTAACCCTAATCCTAACTGAAACCCTAACCCTCACCGCAACCCCAATGCTTAGTCTAACCCTGGACCTAAAGCTAACCCTAACCCGAACCCTAATTAAAAAAAAAGAAAAGAACTCAAACCCAGACCTGAACCCTAAGACAAAGAAAAGAGAAGAGAGAATAAAAAAAGAACCGTAATCTAACCCTAACCCTAACCCTAATCCAAAAAGAAAAGAAAAGAAAAGAAAAGAAAAGAAAAGAAAAGAAAAGAAAAGAAAAGAAAAGAAAAGAAAAGCTAACTATAACACAACAGAAAGAAGGGGAAGAGGAAGAGGAAGAGGAAGAAGAAAATATCTAAACCCTACCCTAACCCTAGCCCTAACCCTAACCCCAGCCCTAACCCTAACCCTAACCATCAACCTAACTCTAACCATGACCTTAACCCTAATCCTAACTGGAACCATAACCCTAACCGTAATCCAAACTGAAAAGAAAAGAAAAGAAAAGAAAAGAAAAGAAAAGAAAAGAGAAAAGAAAAGAAAAGAAAAGAAAAGAAAAGAAAAGAAAAGAAAAGAAAAGAAAAGAAAAGTTAACTATAACAGAACAGAAAGGGAAGAGGAAGAGGAAGAGGAAGAGGAAGAGGAAGAGGAAGAGGAAGAGGAGGAAAACAAGGGCAAGAAGAAGAGGAGGAGGAAAATTAGAAAGGAAAAAATAAAAATAGGAAAGCAAAAGGGAAAAGGAAGAGGAAAAGGAAAAGTCAACATGAAGAGGAAAAGGAAAAATGAGAAGGAAAAGAAGAATGTGAAAAGGATATGGAAAAATGAAGAGGAAAAGGAAAAGGAAACTGAAGAGGAAAAGGAAGAGGAAAAAAGGAAAAAGAAAAGGAAATTGAAAAGGAAAATAAGGAAAACAAGAAAAAGAAGGGTAAGAAGAATAGGAGGAAGAAAATGAGAAAGAAATGGAAAAGGAAAAGAGGAATGCAAAAAAGAAAATAGAAGAGGAAGAGGAAGAGGAAGAGGAAGAGGAAGAGGAAGAGGAAGAGGAAAAAATCCTAACCCTAGGCCCAACACTAACCCTAATCCTAACCCTAGCCCTAGCCCCAACACTAACCCTAACCGTAACCCTAACGCTAATCCTGACCCTAAACCTAAACCTGACTTTAAACCTAAACCTAACACTAACACGAAACCTAATAAAAAGAAAGGGAAAAAATTAAAGGACCTAAGCCCTGACCTGAACCCTAAGTAAAAGAGAAGAGAAGGGAAATAAATAAAAGACCCCTGACCCTAACCCTAACGCTAACCCTAACCCTAACTATAGCACTAACCCTAAGCCTAACCCTAATTAATACTGTAACCCTAAGCCTAAGCCGAACGCTAACCATGACGCTAACCGTAAAACTAAGAAAAAGAAAAGAGAAGAAAAGAAAAGAACCGCAACCCTAATGAAGAGGCTAAATCCAACCCTAAACCTAACACTAACTTTAACCCTAACCCTAACCATAACCCTAACCATAGCCCTAACCCTAACCCCAGCCCTAACCCTAATTATCACCCTAACTCTAATCATGACCTTAACCCTAATCCTAACTGGAACCCTAACTCTAACCGCAACCGCAATGCTTAGTCTAACTCTGGACCTAAAGCTAACACTAACCCGAACCCTAATTAAAAAAAAGAAAAGAACTCAAACCCTGACCCGAACCCTAAGACAAAGAAAAGAGAAGAGAGAATAAAAAAAGAACCGTAATCTAACCCTAACCCTAATCCAAAAAGAAAAGAAACGAAACGAAACGAAACGAAACGAAACGAAACGAAACGAAAAGAAAAGAAAAGAAAAGAAAAGAAAAGAAAAGAAAAGAAAAGAAAAGAAAAGAAAAGAAAAGAAAAGCTAAATATAACACAACAGAAAGGGAAGAGGAAGGGGAAGGGGAAGAGGAAGAGGAAAAAATCTAAACCCTAGCCCTAACCCTAACCCTAGCCCTAACCCTAACCCCAGCCCTAACCCTAACCCTAACCATCACCCTAACTCTAACCAAGACCTTAACCCTAAGCCTAACTGTAACCCTAACCGTAACCCTAATGCTTGTCCTAACCCTGGACCTAAACCTAACCCTAACCCGAACCCTAATTTATAAAAAGAGAAAAAAAGAAAAGAACTCAAACCCTGACCTGAACCCTAAGACAAAGAAAAGAGAAGAGAAAATAAAAAAAGAACCGTAACCCTAACCCTAACCATAACCCTAACCATAATCCAAACCAAAAAGAAAATAAAATAAAATACAAGAAAATGAAATGAAATGAAATGAAATGAAATGAAATGAAATGAAATGCTAACTATAACACAACGGAAAGGAAGGGGAAGAGGAAGAGGAAGAGGAAGAGGAAGAGGAAGAGGAAGAGGAAGAGGAAGAGGAAGAGGAAGAGGAAGAGGAAGAGGAAGAGGAAGAGGAAGAGGAAGAGGAAGAGGAAAACAAGGGCAAGAAGAAGAGGAGGAGGAAAATTAGAAAGGAAAAAATAAAAAGAGGAAAGCAAAAGGGAAAAGGAAGAGGAAAAGGAAAAGTCAACATGAAGAGGAAAAGGAAAAATGAGAAGGAAAAGAAGAATGTGAAAAGGATATGGAAAACTGAAGAGGAAAAAAGAAAAGGAAACTAAAAAGGAAAAAGAAAAGGAAACTGAAGAGGAAAAGGAAAAGGAAAAGGAAATGGAAAAGGAAAAGGAAAAGGAACCGGAAAATAAGGAAACCAAGAAAAAGAAGGGCAAGAAGAAGAGGAGGAAGAAAATGAGAAAGAAAAGGAAAAGAGGAATGCGAAAAAGAAAAGAGAAGAGGAAAAGAGAAGAGGAAGAGGAAGAGGAAGAGGAAGAGGAAGAGGAAAAAATCCTAACCCTAGGCTTAACCCTAACCCTAGCCCTAACACTAACCCTAACCCTAACCCTAACGCTAAGCCAGACCCTAAACCTAAACCTGACTTTAAACCTAAACCTAACACTAACACGAACCCTAATAAAAGGAAAGGGAAAAAAGCAAAGAACCTAAGCCCTGACCTGAACCCTAAGAAAAAGAGAAGAGAAGGGAAATAAATAAAAGACCCCTGAACCTAACCCTAAAGCTAACCCTAACCCTAACTGCAGCACTAACCCTAAGCCTAACCCTAATTAATACTGTAACCCTAAGCCTAAGCCGAACCCTAACCGAAACCCTAATCCTAAAACTAAGAAAAAGAAAAGAGAAAAAAAGAAAAGAACCGCAACCCTAATGAAGAGGCTAAATCCAACCCTAACCCTAACACGAACTTTAACCCTAACCCTAACCATAACCCTAACCCTAGCCCTAACCCTAACCCCAGCCCTAACCCTAATTATCACCCTAACTCTAATCATGACCTTAACCCTAATCCTAACTGAAACCCTAACCCTCACCGCAACCCCAATGCTTAGTCTAACCCTGGACCTAAAGCTAACCCTAACCCGAACCCTAATTAAAAAAAAAGAAAAGAACTCAAACCCAGACCCGAACCCTAAGACAAAGAAAAGAGAAGAGAGAATAAAAAAAGAACCGTAATCTAACCCTAACCCTAACCCTAATCCAAAAAGAAAAGAAAAGAAAAGAAAAGAAAAGAAAAGAAAAGAAAAGAAAAGAAAAGAAAAGAAAAGAAAAGCTAACTATAACACAACAGAAAGAAGGGGAAGAGGAAGAGGAAGAGGAAGAAGAAAATATCTAAACCCTACCCTAACCCTAGCCCTAACCCTAACCCCAGCCCTAACCCTAACCCTAACCATCAACCTAACTCTAACCATGACCTTAACCCTAATCCTAACTGTAACCCTAACCCTAACCGTAATCCAAACTGAAAAGAAAAGAAAAGAAAAGAAAAGAAAAGAAAAGAAAAGAAAAGAAAAGAAAAGAGAAAAGAAAAGAAAAGAAAAGAAAAGAAAAGAAAAGAAAAGAAAAGAAAAGAAAAGCTAACTATAACAGAACAGAAAGGGAAGAGGAAGAGGAAGAGGAAGAGGAAGAGGAAGAGGAAGAGGAAGAGGAAGAGGAAGAGGAAGAGGAGGAAAACAAGGGCAAGAAGAAGAGGAGGAGGAAAATTAGAAAGGAAAAATAAAAATAGGAAAGCAAAAGGGAAAAGGAAGAGGAAAAGGAAAAGTCAACATGAAGAGGAAAAGGAAAAATGAGAAGGAAAAGAAGAATGTGAAAAGGATATGGAAAAATGAAGAGGAAAAGGAAAAGGAAACTGAAGAGGAAAAGGAAGAGGAAAAAAGGAAAAAGAAAAGGAAATGGAAAAGGAAAATAAGGAAAACAAGAAAAAGAAGGGTAAGAAGAATAGGAGGAAGAAAATGAGAAAGAAATGGAAAAGGAAAAGAGGAATGCAAAAAAGAAAATAGAAGAGGAAGAGGAAGAGGAAGAGGAAGAGGAAGAGGAAGAGGAAGAGGAAGAGGAAGAGGAAGAGGAAAAAATCCTAACCCTAGGCCCAACACTAACCCTAATCCTAACCCTAGCCCTAGCCCCAACACTAACCCTAACCGTAACCCTAACGCTAATCCTGACCCTAAACCTAAACCTGACTTTAAACCTAAACCTAACACTAACACGAAACCTAATAAAAGGAAAGGGAAAAAAGTAAAGGACCTAAGCCCTGACCTGAACCCTAAGTAAAAGAGAAGAGAAGGGAAATAAATAAAAGACCCCTGACCCTAACCCTAACGCTAACCCTAACCCTAACTATAGCACTAACCCTAAGCCTAACCCTAATTAAAAAAAAGAAAAGAACTCAAACCCTGACCCGAACCCTAAGACAAAGAAAAGAGAAGAGAGAATAAAAAAAGAACCGTAATCTAACCCTAACCCTAATCCAAAAAAAAAGAAACGAAACGAAACGAAACGAAACGAAACGAAACGAAACGAAACGAAACGAAAAGAAAAGAAAAGAAAAGAAAAGAAAAGAAAAGAAAAGAAAAGCTAAATATAACACAACAGAAAGGGAAGAGGAAGGGGAAGAGGAAGAGGAAGAGGAAAAAATCTAAACCCTAGCCCTAACCCTAACCCTAGCCCTAACCCTAACCCCAGCCCTAACCCTAACCCTAACCATCACCCTAACTCTAACCAAGACCTTAACCCTAAGCCTAACTGTAACCCTAACCGTAACCCTAATGCTTGTCCTAACCCTGGACCTAAACCTAACCCTAACCCGAACCCTAATTTATAAAAAGAGAAAAAAAGAAAATAACTCAAACCCTGACCTGAACCCTAAGACAAAGAAAAGAGAAGAGAAAATAAAAAAAGAACCGTAACCCTAACCCTAACCATAACCCTAACCATAATCCAAACCAAAAAGAAAATAAAATAAAATACAAGAAAATGAAATGAAATGAAATGAAATGAAATGAAATGAAATGAAATGAAATGAAATGCTAACTATAACACAACGGAAAGGAAGGGGAAAAGGAACAGGAAGAGGAAGAGGAAGAGGAAGAGGAAGAGGAAGAGGAAGAGGAAAACAAGGGCAAGAAGAAGAGGAGGAGGAAAATTAGAAAGGAAAAAATAAAAAGAGGAAAGCAAAAGGGAAAAGGAAGAGGAAAAGGAAAAGTCAACATGAAGAGGAAAAGGAAAAATGAGAAGGAAAAGAAGAATGTGAAAAGGATATGGAAAACTGAAGAGGAAAAAAGAAAAGGAAACTAAAAAGGAAAAAGAAAAGGAAACTGAAGAGGAAAAGGAAAAGGAAATGGAAAAGGAAAAGGAAAAGGAACCGGAAAATAAGGAAACCAAGAAAAAGAAGGGCAAGAAGAAGAGGAGGAAGAAAATGAGAAAGAAAAGGAAAAGAGGAATGCGAAAAAGAAAAGAGAAGAGGAAAAGAGAAGAGGAAGAGGAAGAGGAAGAGGAAGAGGAAGAGGAAGAGGAAGAGGAAGAGGAAGAGGAAGAGGAAGAGGAAAAAATCCTAACCCTAGGCTTAACCCTAACCCTAGCCCTAACACTAACCCTAACCCTAACCCTAACGCTAACCCAGACCCTAAACATAAACCTGACTTTAAACCTAAACCTAACACTAACACGAACCCTAATAAAAGGAAAGGGAAAAAAGCAAAGGACCTAAGCCCTGACCTGAACCCTAAGAAAAAGAGAAGAGAAGGGAAATAAATAAAAGACCCCTGAACCTAACCCTAAAGCTAACCCTAAACCTAACTGCAGCACTAACCCTAAGCCTAACCCTAATTAATACTGTAACCCTAAGCCTAAGCCGAACCCTAACCGAAACCCTAATCCTAAAACTAAGAAAAAGAAAAGAGAAAAAAAGAAAAGAACCGCAACCCTAATGAAGAGGCTAAATCCAACCCTAACCCTAACACGAACTTTAACCCTAACCCTAACCATAACCCTAACCCTAGCCCTAACCCTAACCCCAGCCCTAACCCTAATTATCACCCTAACTCTAATCATGACCTTAACCCTAATCCTAACTGAAACCCTAACCCTCACCGCAACCCCAATGCTTAGTCTAACCCTGGACCTAAAGCTAACCCTAACCCGAACCCTAATTAAAAAAAAAGAAAAGAACTCAAACCCAGACCCGAACCCTAAGACAAAGAAAAGAGAAGAGAGAATAAAAAAAGAACCGTAATCTAACCCTAACCCTAACCCTAATCCAAAAAGAAAAGAAAAGAAAAGAAAAGAAAAGAAAAGAAAAGAAAAGAAAAGAAAAGAAAAGAAAAGCTAACTATAACACAACAGAAAGAAGGGGAAGAGGAAGAGGAAGAGGAAGAAGAAAATATCTAAACCCTACCCTAACCCTAGCCCTAACCCTAACCCCAGCCCTATCCCTAACCCTAACCATCAACCTAACTCTAACCATGACCTTAACCCTAATCCTAACTGTAACCCTAACCCTAACCGTAATCCAAACAGAAAAGAAAAGAAAAGAAAAGAAAAGAAAAGAAAAGAAAAGAAAAGAAAAGAAAAGAAAAGAAAAGAAATGAAAAGAAAAGAAAAGCTAACTATAACACAACAGAAAGGGAAGAGGAAGAGGAAGAGGAAGAGGAAGAGGAAGAGGAAGAGGAAGAGGAAGAGGAAGAAGAAAATATCTAAACCCTACCCTAACCCTAGCCCTAACCCTAACCCCAGCCCTAACCCTAACCCTAACCATCAACCTAACTCTAACCATGACCTTAACCCTAATCCTAACTGGAACCATAACCCTAACCGTAATCCAAACTGAAAAGAAAAGAAAAGAAAAGAAAAGAAAAGAAAAGAAAAGAAAAGAAAAGAAAAGAAAAGAAAAGAAAAGAAAAGAGAAAAGAAAAGAAAAGAAAAGAAAAGAAAAGAAAAGAAAAGAAAAGAAAAGAAAAGAAAAGAAAAGCTAACTATAACAGAACAGAAAGGGAAGAGGAAGAGGAAGAGGAAGAGGAAGAGGAAGAGGAAGAGGAAGAGGAAGAGGAAGAGGAAGAGGAAGAGGAAGAGGAAGAGGAGGAAAACAAGGGCAAGAAGAAGAGGAGGAGGAAAATTAGAAAGGAAAAAATAAAAATAGGAAAGCAAAAGGGAAAAGGAAGAGGAAAGGAAAAGTCAACATGAAGAGGAAAAGGAAAAATGAGAAGGAAAAGAAGAATGTGAAAAGGATATGGAAAACTGAAGAGGAAAAAAGAAAAGGAAACTAAAAAGGAAAAAGAAAAGGAAACTGAAGAGGAAAAGGAAAAGGAAAAGGAAAAGGAAATGGAAAAGGAAAAGGAAAAGGAACCGGAAAATAAGGAAACCAAGAAAAAGAAGGGCAAGAAGAAGAGGAGGAAGAAAATGAGAAAGAAAAGGAAAAGAGGAATGCGAAAAAGAAAAGAGAAGAGGAAAAGAGAAGAGGAAGAGGAAGAGGAAGAGGAAGAGGAAGAGGAAAAAATCCTAACCCTAGGCTTAACCCTAACCCTAGCCCTAACACTAACTCTAACCCTAACCCTAACGCTAACCCAGACCCTAAACCTAAACCTGACTTTAAACCTAAACCTAACACTAACACAAACCCTAATAAAAGGAAAGGGAAAAAAGCAAAGAACCTAAGCCCTGACCTGAACCCTAAGAAAAAGAGAAGAGAAGGGAAATAAATAAAAGACCCCTGAACCTAACCCTAAAGCTAACCCTAACCCTAACTGCAGCACTAACCCTAAGCCTAACCCTAATTAATACTGTAACCCTAAGCCTAAGCCGAACCCAAACCGAAACCCTAATCCTAAAACTAAGAAAAAGAAAAGAGAAAAAAAGAAAAGAACCGCAACCCTAATGAAGAGGCTAAATCCAACCCTAACCCTAACACGAACTTTAACCCTAACCCTAACCATAACCCTAACCCTAGCCCTAACCCTAACCCCAGCCCTAACCCTAATTATCACCCTAACTCTAATCATGACCTTAACCCTAATCCTAACTGAAACCCTAACCCTCACCGCAACCCCAATGCTTAGTCTAACCCTGGACCTAAAGCTAACCCTAACCCGAACCCTAATTAAAAAAAAAGAAAAGAACTCAAACCCAGACCCGAACCCTAAGACAAAGAAAAGAGAAGAGAGAATAAAAAAAGAACCGTAATCTAACCCTAACCCTAACCCTAATCCAAAAAGAAAAGAAAAGAAAAGAAAAGAAAAGAAAAGAAAAGAAAAGAAAAGAAAAGAAAAGAAAAGAAAAGCTAACTATAACACAACAGAAAGAAGGGGAAGAGGAAGAGGAAGAGGAAGAAGAAAATATCTAAACCCTACCCTAACCCTAGCCCTAACCCTAACCCCAGCCCTAACCCTAACCCTAACCATCAACCTAACTCTAACCATGACCTTAACCCTAATCCTAACTGGAACCATAACCCTAACCGTAATCCAAACTGAAAAGAAAAGAAAAGAAAAGAAAAGAAAAGAAAAGAAAAGAAAAGAAAAGAAAAGAAAAGAAAAGAAAAGAAAAGCTAACTATAACAGAACAGAAAGGGAAGAGGAAGAGGAAGAGGAAGAGGAAGAGGAAGAGGAAGAGGAAGAGGAAGAGGAAGAGGAAGAGGAAGAGGAGGAAAACAAGGGCAAGAAGAAGAGGAGGAGGAAAATTAGAAAGGAAAAAATAAAAATAGGAAAGCAAAAGGGAAAAGGAAGAGGAAAAGGAAAAGTCAACATGAAGAGGAAAAGGAAAAATGAGAATGAAAAGAAGAATGTGAAAAGGATATGGAAAAATGAAGAGGAAAAGGAAAAGGAAACTGAAGAGGAAAAGGAAGAGGAAAAAAGGAAAAAGAAAAGGAAATGGAAAAGGAAAATAAGGAAAACAAGAAAAAGAAGGGTAAGAAGAATAGGAGGAAGAAAATGAGAAAGAAATGGAAAAGGAAAAGAGGAATGCAAAAAAGAAAATAGAAGAGGAAGAGGAAGAGGAAGAGGAAGAGGAAGAGGAAGAGGAAGAGGAAGAGGAAGAGGAAGAGGAAGAGGAAAAAATCCTAACCCTAGGCCCAACACTAACCCTAATCCTAACCCTAGCCCTAGCCCCAACACTAACCCTAACCGTAACCCTAACGCTAATCCTGACCCTAAACCTAAACCTGACTTTAAACCTAAACCTAACACCAACACGAAACCTAATAAAAGGAAAGGGAAAAAAGTAAAGGACCTAATCCCTGACCTGAACCCTAAGTAAAAGAGAAGAGAAGGGAAATAAATAAAAGACCCCTGACCCTAACCCTAACGCTAACCCTAACCCTAACTATAGCACTAACCCTAAGCCTAACCCTAATTAATACTGTAACCCTAAGCCTAAGCCGAACGCTAACCATGACGCTAACCGTAAAACTAAGAAAAAGAAAAGAGAAGAAAAGAAAAGAACCGCAACCCTAATGAAGAGGCTAAATCCAACCCTAAACCTAACACTAACTTTAACCCTAACCCTAACCATAACCCTAACCCTAGCCCTAACCCTAACCCCAGCCCTAACCCTAATTATCACCCTAACTGTAATCATGACCTTAACCCTAATCCTAACTGGAACCCTAACTCTAACCGCAACCGCAATGCTTAGTCTAACTCTGGACCTAAAGCTAACCCTAACCCGAACCCTAATTAAAAAAAAGAAAAGAACTCAAACCCTGACCCGAACCCTAAGACAAAGAAAAGAGAAGAGAGAATAAAAAAAGAACCGTAATCTAACCCTAACCCTAATCCAAAAAGAAAAGAAACGAAACGAAACGAAACGAAACGAAACGAAACGAAACGAAACGAAAAGAAAAGAAAAGAAAAGAAAAGAAAAGAAAAGAAAAGAAAAGCTAAATATAACACAACAGAAAGGGAAGAGGAAGGGGAAGAGGAAGAGGAAGAGGAAAAAATCTAAACCCTAGCCCTAACCCTAACCCTAGCCCTAACCCTAACCCCAGCCCTAACCCTAACCCTAACCATCACCCTAACTCTAACCAAGACCTTAACCCTAAGCCTAACTGTAACCCTAACCGTAACCCTAATGCTTGTCCTAACCCTGGACCTAAACCTAACCCTAACCCGAACCCTAATTTATAAAAAGAGAAAAAAAGAAAATAACTCAAACCCTGACCTGAACCCTAAGACAAAGAAAAGAGAAGAGAAAATAAAAAAAGAACCGTAACCCTAACCCTAACCATAACCCTAACCATAATCCAAACCAAAAAGAAAATAAAATAAAATACAAGAAAATGAAATGAAATGAAATGAAATGAAATGAAATGAAATGAAATGAAATGAAATGCTAACTATAACACAACGGAAAGGAAGGGGAAAAGGAACAGGAAGAGGAAGAGGAAGAGGAAGAGGAAGAGGAAAACAAGGGCAAGAAGAAGAGGAGGAGGAAAATTAGAAAGGAAAAAATAAAAAGAGGAAAGCAAAAGGGAAAAGGAAGAGGAAAAGGAAAAGTCAACATGAAGAGGAAAAGGAAAAATGAGAAGGAAAAGAAGAATGTGAAAAGGATATGGAAAACTGAAGAGGAAAAAAGAAAAGGAAACTAAAAAGGAAAAAGAAAAGGAAACTGAAGAGGAAAAGGAAAAGGAAAAGGAAATGGAAAAGGAAAAGGAAAAGGAACCGGAAAATAAGGAAACCAAGAAAAAGAAGGGCAAGAAGAAGAGGAGGAAGAAAATGAGAAAGAAAAGGAAAAGAGGAATGCGAAAAATAAAAGAGAAGAGGAAAAGAGAAGAGGAAGAGGAAGAGGAAGAGGAAGAGGAAGAGGAAGAGGAAGAGGAAGAGGAAGAGGAAGAGGAAGAGGAAGAGGAAGAGGAAGAGGAAGAGGAAGAGGAAGAGGAAAACAAGGGCAAGAAGAAGAGGAGGAGGAAAATTAGAAAGGAAAAAAAAAGAGGAAAGCAAAAGGGAAAAGGAAGAGGAAAAGGAAAAGTCAACATGAAGAGGAAAAGGAAAAATGAGAAGGAAAAGAAGAATGTGAAAAGGATATGGAAAAATGAAGAGGAAAAGGAAAAGGAAACTAAAAAGGAAAAAGAAAAGGAAACGGAAAAGGAAACTGAAGAGGAAAAGGAAAAGGAAAAGGAAATGGAAAAGGAAAAGGAAAAGGAACCGGAAAATAAGGAAACGAAGAAAAAGAAGGGCAAGAAGAAGAGGAGGAAGAAAATGAGAAAGAAAGGGGAAAGAGGAATGCGAAAAAGAAAAGAGAAGAGGAAAAGAGAAGAGGAAGAGGAAGAGGAAGAGGAAAAAATTCTAACCCTAGGCCTAACCCTAACCCTAGCCCTAACACTAACCCCAACCCTAACCCTAACGCTAACCCAGACCCTAAACATAAACCTGACTTTAAACCTAAACCTAACACTAACACGAACCCTAATAAAAGGAAAGGGAAAAAAGCAAAGGACCTAAGCCCTGACCTGAACCCTAAGAAAAAGAAAAGAGAAGAAAAGAAAAGAACCGCAACCCTAATGAAGAGGCTAAATCCAACCCTAAACCTAACACTAACTTTAACCCTAACCCTAACCATAACCCTAACCCTAGCCCTAACCCTAACCCCAGCCCTAACCCTAATTATCACCCTAACTGTAATCATGACCTTAACCCTAATCCTAACTGGAACCCTAACTCTAACCGCAACCGCAATGCTTAGTCTAACTCTGGACCTAAAGCTAACCCTAACCCGAACCCTAATTAAAAAAAAGAAAAGAACTCAAACCCTGACCCGAACCCTAAGACAAAGAAAAGAGAAGAGAGAATAAAAAAAGAACCGTAATCTAACCCTAACCCTAATCCAAAAAGAAAAGAAAAGAAAAGAAAAGAAACGAAACGAAACGAAACGAAACGAAACGAAAAGAAACGAAAAGAAAAGAAAAGAAAAGAAAAGAAAAGAAAAGAAAAGAAAAGAAAAGAAAAGAAAAGCTAACTATAACACAACAGAAAGGGAAGAGGAAGAGGAAGAGGAAGAGGAAGAGGAAGAGGAAGAGGAAGAGGAGGAGGAAGAGGAAGAGGTAAAAATCTAAACCCTAGCCCTAACCCTAACCCCAGCCCTAACCCTAACCCTAACCATCACCCTAACTCTAACCATGACCTTAACCCTAAGCCTAACTGGAACCCTAACTGTAACCCTAATGCTTGTCCTTACTCTGGACCTAAACCTAACCCTTACCCGAACCCTAATTTATAAAAAGAGAAAAAAAGAAAAGAACTCAAACCCTGACCTGAACCCTAAGACAAAGAAAAGAGAAGAGAAAATAAAAAAAGAACCGTAACCCTAACCCTAACCCTAACCCTAACCATAACCCTAACCATAACCATAACCCTAACCATAATCCAAACCGAAGAGAAAAGAAAAGAAAAGAAAAGAAAAGAAAAGAAAAGAAAAGAAAAGAAAAGAAAAGAAATGCTAACTATAACACAACAGAAAGGAAGGGGAAGAGGAAGAGGAAGAGGAAGAGGAAGAGGAAGAGGAAGAGGAAGAGGAAGAGGAAGAGGAAGAGGAAGAGGAAGAGGAAGAGGAGGATGAGGAGGAAGAGGAAGAGGAAGAGGAAGAGGAAGAGGAAGAGGAAGAGGAAGAGGAAGAGGAAGAGGAAAACAAGGGCAAGAAGAAGAGGAGGAGGAAAATTAGAAAGGAAAAAAAAAAGAGGAAAGCAAAAGGGAAAAGGAAGAGGAAAAGGAAAAGTCAACATGAAGAGGAAAAGGAAAAATGAGAAGGAAAAGAAGAATGTGAAAAGGATATGGAAAAATGAAGAGGAAAAGGAAAAGGAAACTAAAAAGGAAAAAGAAAAGGAAACGGAAAAGGAAACTGAAGAGGAAAAGGAAAAGGAAAAGGAAATGGAAAAGGAAAAGGAAAAGGAACCGGAAAATAAGGAAACGAAGAAAAAGAAGGGCAAGAAGAAGAGGAGGAAGAAAATGAGAAAGAAAGGGGAAAGAGGAATGCGAAAAAGAAAAGAGAAGAGGAAAAGAGAAGAGGAAGAGGAAGAGGAAGAGGAAAAAATTCTAACCCTAGGCCTAACCCTAACCCTAGCCCTAACACTAACCCCAACCCTAACCCTAACGCTAACCCAGACCCTAAACATAAACCTGACTTTAAACCTAAACCTAACACTAACACGAACCCTAATAAAAGGAAAGGGAAAAAAGCAAAGGACCTAAGCCCTGACCTGAACCCTAAGAAAAAGAAAAGAGAAGAAAAGAAAAGAACCGCAACCCTAATGAAGAGGCTAAATCCAACCCTAAACCTAACACTAACTTTAACCCTAACCCTAACCATAACCCTAACCCTAGCCCTAACCCTAACCCCAGCCCTAACCCTAATTATCACCCTAACTGTAATCATGACCTTAACCCTAATCCTAACTGGAACCCTAACTCTAACCGCAACCGCAATGCTTAGTCTAACTCTGGACCTAAAGCTAACCCTAACCCGAACCCTAATTAAAAAAAAGAAAAGAACTCAAACCCTGACCCGAACCCTAAGACAAAGAAAAGAGAAGAGAGAATAAAAAAAGAACCGTAATCTAACCCTAACCCTAATCCAAAAAGAAAAGAAAAGAAAAGAAAAGAAAAGAAACGAAACGAAACGAAACGAAACGAAAAGAAACGAAAAGAAACGAAAAGAAAAGAAAAGAAAAGAAAAGAAAAGAAAAGAAAAGAAAAGAAAAGAAAAGAAAAGCTAAATATAACACAACAGAAAGGGAAGAGGAAGGGGAAGAGGAAGAGGAAGAGGAAGAGGAAAAAATCTAAACCCTAGCCCTAACCCTAACCCTAGCCCTAACCCTAACCCCAGCCCTAACCCTAACCCTAACCATCACCCTAACTCTAACCAAGACCTTAACCCTAAGCCTAACTGTAACCCTAACCGTAACCCTAATGCTTGTCCTAACCCTGGACCTAAACCTAACCCTAACCCGAACCCTAATTTATAAAAAGAGAAAAAAAGAAAAGAACTCAAACCCTGACCTGAACCCTAAGACAAAGAAAAGAGAAGAGAAAATAAAAAAAGAACCGTAACCCTAACCCTAACTCTAACCATAACCCTAACCATAATCCAAACCAAAAAGAAAATAAAATAAAATACAAGAAAATGAAATGAAATGAAATGAAATGAAATGAAATGAAATGAAATGAAATGAAATGAAATGAAATGCTAACTATAACACAACGGAAAGGAAGGGGAAAAGGAAGAGGAAGAGGAAGAGGAAGAGGAAGAGGAAGAGGAAGAGGAAGAGGAAGAGGAAGAGGAAGAGGAAGATGAAAACAAGGGCAAGAAGAAGAGGAGGAGGAAAATTAGAAAGGAAAAAATAAAAAGAGGAAAGCAAAAGGGAAAAGGAAGAGGAAAAGGAAAAGTCAACATGAAGAGGAAAAGGAAAAATGAGAAGGAAAAGAAGAATGTGAAAAGAATATGGAAAACTGAAGAGGAAAAAAGAAAAGGAAACTAAAAAGGAAAAAGAAAAGGAAACTGAAGAGGAAAAGGAAAAGGAAAAGGAAATGGAAAAGGAAAAGGAAAAGGAACCGGAAAATAAGGAAACCAAGAAAAAGAAGGGCAAGAAGAAGAGGAGGAAGAAAATGAGAAAGAAAAGGAAAAGAGGAATGCGAAAAAGAAAAGAGAAGAGGAAAAGAGAAGAGGAAGAGGAAGAGGAAGAGGAAGAGGAAGAGGAAGAGGAAGAGGAAGAGGAAGAGGAAGAGGAAGAGGAAGAGGAAAAAATCCTAACCCTAGGCCTAACCCTAACCCTAGCCCCAACACTAACCCTAACCGTAACCCTAACGCTAATCCTGACCCTAAACCTAAACCTGACTTTAAACCTAAACCTAACACTAACACGAAACCTAATAAAAGGAAAGGGAAAAAAGTAAAGGACCTAATCCCTGACCTGAACCCTAAGTAAAAGAGAAGAGAAGGGAAATAAATAAAAGACCCCTGACCCTAACCCTAACGCTAACCCTAACCCTAACTATAGCACTAACCCTAAGCCTAACCCTAATTAATACTGTAACCCTAAGCCTAAGCCGAACGCTAACCATGACGCTAACCGTAAAACTAAGAAAAAGAAAAGAGAAGAAAAGAAAAGAACCGCAACCCTAATGAAGAGGCTAAATCCAACCCTAAACCTAACACTAACTTTAACCCTAACCCTAACCATAACCCTAACCCTAGCCCTAACCCTAACCCCAGCCCTAACCCTAATTATCACCCTAACTGTAATCATGACCTTAACCCTAATCCTAACTGGAACCCTAACTCTAACCGCAACCGCAATGCTTAGTCTAACTCTGGACCTAAAGCTAACCCTAACCCGAACCCTAATTAAAAAAAAGAAAAGAACTCAAACCCTGACCCGAACCCTAAGACAAAGAAAAGAGAAGAGAGAATAAAAAAAGAACCGTAATCTAACCCTAACCCTAATCCAAAAAGAAAAGAAAAGAAACGAAACAAAACGAAACGAAACGAAACGAAACGAAACGAAACGAAACGAAAAGAAAAGAAAAGAAAAGAAAAGAAAAGAAAAGAAAAGCTAAATATAACAGAACAGAAAGGGAAGAGGAAGGGGAAGAGGAAGAGGAAGAGGAAGAGGAAAAAATCTAAACCCTAGCCCTAACCCTAACCCTAGCCCTAACCCTAACCCCAGCCCTAACCCTAACCCTAACCATCACCCTAACTCTAACCAAGACCTTAACCCTAAGCCTAACTGTAACCCTAACCGTAACCCTAATGCTTGTCCTAACCCTGGACCTAAACCTAACCCTAACCCGAACCCTAATTTATAAAAAGAGAAAAAAAGAAAAGAACTCAAACCCTGACCTGAACCCTAAGACAAAGAAAAGAGAAGAGAAAATAAAAAAAGAACCGTAACCCTAACCCTAACCCTAACCATAACCCTAACCATAATCCAAACCAAAAAGAAAATAAAATAAAATACAAGAAAATGAAATGAAATGAAATGAAATGAAATGAAATGAAATGAAATGAAATGAAATGAAATGCTAACTATAACACAACGGAAAGGAAGGGGAAAAGGAACAGGAAGAGGAAGAGGAAGAGGAAGAGGAAGATGAAAACAAGGGCAAGAAGAAGAGGAGGAGGAAAATTAGAAAGGAAAAAATAAAAAGAGGAAAGCAAAAGGGAAAAGGAAGAGGAAAAGGAAAAGTCAACATGAAGAGGAAAAGGAAAAATGAGAAGGAAAAGAAGAATGTGAAAAGGATATGGAAAACTGAAGAGGAAAAAAGAAAAGGAAACTAAAAAGGAAAAAGAAAAGGAAACTGAAGAGGAAAAGGAAAAGGAAAAGGAAATGGAAAAGGAAAAGGAAAAGGAACCGGAAAATAAGGAAACCAAGAAAAAGAAGGGCAAGAAGAAGAGGAGGAAGAAAATGAGAAAGAAAAGGAAAAGAGGAATGCGAAAAAGAAAAGAGAAGAGGAAAAGAGAAGAGGAAGAGGAAGAGGAAGAGGAAGAGGAAGAGGAAGAGGAAGAGGAGGAGGAAAATTAGAAAGGAAAAAAAAAGAGGAAAGCAAAAGGGAAAAGGAAGAGGAAAAGGAAAAGTCAACATGAAGAGGAAAAGGAAAAATGAGAAGGAAAAGAAGAATGTGAAAAGGATATGGAAAAATGAAGAGGAAAAGGAAAAGGAAACTAAAAAGGAAAAAGAAAAGGAAACGGAAAAGGAAACTGAAGAGGAAAAGGAAAAGGAAAAGGAAATGGAAAAGGAAAAGGAACCGGAAAATAAGGAAACGAAGAAAAAGAAGGGCAAGAAGAAGAGGAGGAAGAAAATGAGAAAGAAAGGGAAAAGAGGAATGCGAAAAAGAAAAGAGAAGAGGAAAAGAGAAGAGGAAGAGGAAGAGGAAAAAATTCTAACCCTAAGCCTAACCCTAACCCTAGCCCTAACACTAACCCCAACCCTAACCCTAACGCTAACCCAGACCCTAAACATAAACCTGACTTTAAACCTAAACCTAACACTAACACGAACCCTAATAAAAGGAAAGGGAAAAAAGCAAAGAACCTAAGCCCTGACCTGAACCCTAAGAAAAAGAGAAGAGAAGGGAAAGAAATAAAAGACCCCTGAACCTAACCCTAAAGCTAACCCTAACCCTAACTACAGCACTAACCCTAAGCCTAACCCTAATTAATACTGTAACCCTAAGCCTAAGCCGAACACTAACCGAAACCCAAACCGTGATGCTAACCGTAAAACTAAGAAAAAGAAAAGAGAAACAAAGAAAAGAACCGCAACCCTAATGAAGAGGCTAAATCCAACCCTAACCCTAACACGAACTTTAACCCTAACCCTAACCATAACCCTAACCCTAGCCCTAACCCTAACCCCAGCCCTAACCCTAATTATCACCCTTACTCTAATCATGACCTTAACCCTAATCCTAACTAGAACCCTAACTCTAACCGCAACCCCAATTCTTAGTCTAACCCTGGACCTAAAGCTAACCCTAACCCAAACCCTAATTAAAAAAAAGAAAAAAACTCAAACACTGACCCGAACCCTAAGACAAAGAAAAGAGAAGAGAGAATAAAAAAAGAACCATAATCTAACCCTAACCCTAACCCTAACCCAAACAGAAAAGAAAAGAAAAGAAAAGAAAAGAAAAGAAAAGAAAAGAAAAGAAAAGAAAAGAAAAGCTAACTATAACACAACAGAAAGGGAAGAGGAAGAGGAAGAGGAAGAGGAAGAGGAAGAGGAAGAGGAAGAGGAGGAGGAAGAGGAAGAGGTAAAAATCTAAACCCTAGCCCTAACCCTAACCCCAGCCCTAACCCTAACCCTAACCATCACCCTAACTCTAACCATGACCTTAACCCTAAGCCTAACTGGAACCCTAACTGTAACCCTAATGCTTGTCCTTACTCTGGACCTAAACCTAACCCTTACCCGAACCCTAATTTATAAAAAGAGAAAAAAAGAAAAGAACTCAAACCCTGACCTGAACCCTAAGACAAAGAAAAGAGAAGAGAAAATAAAAAAAGAACCGTAACCCTAACCCTAACCCTAACCCTAACCATAACCCTAACCATAACCATAACCCTAACCATAATCCAAACCGAAGAGAAAAGAAAAGAAAAGAAAAGAAAAGAAAAGAAAAGAAAAGAAAAGAAAAGAAAAGAAAAGAAAAGAAAAGAAAAGAAATGCTAACTATAACACAACAGAAAGGAAGGGGAAGAGGAAGAGGAAGAGGAAGAGGAAGAGGAAGAGGAAGAGGAAGAGGAAGAGGAAGAGGAAGAGGAGGAGGAGGAGGAGGAAGAGGAAGAGGAAGAGGAAGAGGAAGAGGAAGAGGAAGAGGAAGAGGAAAACAAGGGCAAGAAGAAGAGGAGGAGGAAAATTAGAAAGGAAAAAAAAAAGAGGAAAGCAAAAGGGAAAAGGAAGAGGAAAAGGAAAAGTCAACATGAAGAGGAAAAGGAAAAATGAGAAGGAAAAGAAGAATGTGAAAAGGATATGGAAAAATGAAGAGGAAAAGGAAAAGGAAACTAAAAAGGAAAAAGAAAAGGAAACGGAAAAGGAAACTGAAGAGGAAAAGGAAAAGGAAAAGGAAATGGAAAATGAAAAGGAAAAGGAACCGGAAAATAAGGAAACGAAGAAAAAGAAGGGCAAGAAGAAGAGGAGGAAGAAAATGAGAAAGAAAAGGAAAAGAGGAATGCGAAAAAGAAAAGAGAAGAGGAAAAGAGAAGAGGAAGAGGAAGAGGAAGAGGAAGAGGAAGAGGAAGAGGAAAAAATTCTAACCCTAGGCCTAACCCTAACCCTAGCCCTAACACTAACCCCAACCCTAACCCTAACGCTAACCCAGACCCTAAACATAAACCTGACTTTAAACCTAAACCTAACACTAACACGAACCCTAATAAAAGGAAAGGGAAAAAAGCAAAGGACCTAAGCCCTGACCTGAACCCTAAGAAAAAGAGAAGAGAAGGGAAAGAAATAAAAGACCCCTGACCCTAACCCTAACGCTAACCCTAACCCTAACTACAGCACTAACCCTAAGCCTAACCCTAATTAATACTGTAACCCTAAGCCTAAGCCGAACCCTAACCGAAAGCCTAACCCTAAAACTAAGAAAAAGAAAAGAGAAAAAAAGAAAAGAACCGCAACCCTAATGAAGAGGCTAAATCCAACCCTAAACCTAACACGAACTTTAACCCTAACCCAAACCATAACCCTAACCCTAGCCCTAACCCTAACCCCAGCCCTAACCCTAATTATCACCCTAACTCTAATCATGACCTTAACCCTAATCCTAACTGTAACCCTAACTCTAACCGCAACCGCAATGCTTAGTCTAACTCTGGACCTAAAGCTAACCCTAACCCGAACCCTAATTAAAAAAAAGAAAAGAACTCAAACCCTGACCCGAACCCTAAGACAAAGAAAAGAGAAGAGAGAATAAAAAAAGAACCGTAATCTAACCCTAACCCTAATCCAAAAAGAAAAGAAACGAAACGAAACGAAACGAAACGAAACGAAACGAAACGAAAAGAAAAGAAAAGAAAAGAAAAGAAAAGAAAAGCTAAATATAACAGAACAGAAAGGGAAGAGGAAGGGGAAGAGGAAGAGGAAGAGGAAGAGGAAACAATCTAAACCCTAGCCCTAACCCTAACCCTAGCCCTAACCCTAACCCCAGCCCTAACCCTAACCCTAACCATCACCCTAACTCTAACCAAGACCTTAACCCTAAGCCTAACTGTAACCCTAACCGTAACCCTAATGCTTGTCCTAACCCTGGACCTAAACCTAACCCTAACCCGAACCCTAATTTATAAAAAGAGAAAAAAAGAAAAGAACTCAAACCCTGACCTGAACCCTAAGACAAAGAAAAGAGAAGAGAAAATAAAAAAAGAACCGTAACCCTAACCCTAACCATAACCCTAACCCTAACCATAATCCAAACCAAAAAGAAAATAAAATAAAATACAAGAAAATGAAATGAAATGAAATGAAATGAAATGAAATGAAATGAAATGAAATGAAATGCTAACTATAACACAACGGAAAGGAAGGGGGAAAGGAAGAGGAAGAGGAAGAGGAAGAGGAAGAGGAAGAGGAAGAGGAAGAGGAAGAGGAAGAGGAAGAGGAAGAGGAAGAGGAAGAGGAAGAGGAAGATGAAAACAAGGGCAAGAAGAAGAGGAGGAGGAAAATTAGAAAGGAAAAAATAAAAAGAGGAAAGCAAAAGGGAAAAGGAAGAGGAAAAGGAAAAGTCAACATGAAGAGGAAAAGGAAAAATGAGAAGGAAAAGAAGAATGTGAAAAGCATATGGAAAACTGAAGAGGAAAAAAGAAAAGGAAACTAAAAAGGAAAAAGAAAAGGAAACTGAAGAGGAAAAGGAAAAGGAAAAGGAAATGGAAAAGGAAAAGGAAAAGGAACCGGAAAATAAGGAAACCAAGAAAAAGAAGGGCAAGAAGAAGAGGAGGAAGAAAATGAGAAAGAAAAGGAAAAGAGGAATGCGAAAAAGAAAAGAGAAGAGGAAAAGATAAGAAGAAGAGGAAGAGGAAGAGGAAGAGGAAGAGGAAGAGGAAGAGGAAGAGGAAGAGGAAGAGGAAGAGGAAAACAAGGGCAAGAAGAAGAGGAGGAGGAAAATTAGAAAGGAAAAAAAAAAGAGGAAAGCAAAAGGGAAAAGGAAGAGGAAAAGGAAAAGTCAACATGAAG
This sequence comes from Delichon dasypus, assembly GCA_037837765.1. Lineage (NCBI taxonomy): Eukaryota > Metazoa > Chordata > Aves > Passeriformes > Hirundinidae > Delichon > Delichon dasypus. Next base: position 152,352 of record JBBAXF010000079.1, on the reverse strand, counting down.
AGGAAAAGGAAAAATGAGAAGGAAAAGAAGAATGTGAAAAGGATATGGAAAAATGAAGAGGAAAAGGAAAAGGAAACTAAAAAGGAAAAAGAAAAGGAAACGGAAAAGGAAACTGAAGAGGAAAAGGAAAAGGAAAAGGAAATGGAAAAGGAAAAGGAAAAGGAACCGGAAAATAAGGAAACGAAGAAAAAGAAGGGCAAGAAGAAGAGGAGGAAGAAAATGAGAAAGAAAGGGGAAAGAGGAATGCGAAAAAGAAAAGAGAAGAGGAAAAGAGAAGAGGAAGAGGAAGAGGAAGAGGAAAAAATTCTAACCCTAGGCCTAACCCTAACCCTAGCCCTAACACTAACCCCAACCCTAACCCTAACGCTAACCCAGACCCTAAACATAAACCTGACTTTAAACCTAAACCTAACACTAACACGAACCCTAATAAAAGGAAAGGGAAAAAAGCAAAGGACCTAAGCCCTGACCTGAACCCTAAGAAAAAGAAAAGAGAAGAAAAGAAAAGAACCGCAACCCTAATGAAGAGGCTAAATCCAACCCTAAACCTAACACTAACTTTAACCCTAACCCTAACCATAACCCTAACCCTAGCCCTAACCCTAACCCCAGCCCTAACCCTAATTATCACCCTAACTGTAATCATGACCTTAACCCTAATCCTAACTGGAACCCTAACTCTAACCGCAACCGCAATGCTTAGTCTAACTCTGGACCTAAAGCTAACCCTAACCCGAACCCTAATTAAAAAAAAGAAAAGAACTCAAACCCTGACCCAAACCCTAAGACAAAGAAAAGAGAAGAGAGAATAAAAAAAGAACCGTAATCTAACCCTAACCCTAATCCAAAAAGAAAAGAAACGAAACGAAACGAAACGAAACGAAACGAAACGAAACGAAACGAAACGAAACGAAAAGAAAAGAAAAGAAAAGAAAAGAAAAGAAAAGAAAAGAAAAGCTAAATATAACAGAACAGAAAGGGAAGAGGAAGGGGAAGAGGAAGAGGAAGAGGAAGAGGAAAAAATCTAAACCCTAGCCCTAACCCTAACCCTAGCCCTAACCCTAACCCCAGCCCTAACCCTAACCCTAACCATCACCCTAACTCTAACCAAGACCTTAACCCTAAGCCTAACTGTAACCCTAACCGTAACCCTAATGCTTGTCCTAACCCTGGACCTAAACCTAACCCTAACCCGAACCCTAATTTATAAAAAGAGAAAAAAAGAAAAGAACTCAAACCCTGACCTGAACCCTAAGACAAAGAAAAGAGAAGAGAAAATAAAAAAAGAACCGTAACCCTAACCCTAACCCTAACCCTAACCCTAACCATAATCCAAACCAAAAAGAAAATAAAATAAAATACAAGAAAATGAAATGAAATGAAATGAAATGAAATGAAATGAAATGAAATGAAATGAAATGCTAACTATAACACAACGGAAAGGAAGGGGAAAAGGAAGAGGAAGAGGAAGAGGAAGAGGAAGAGGAAGAGGAAGAGGAAGAGGAAGAGGAAGAGGAAGAGGAAGAGGAAGAGGAAGAGGAAGATGAAAACAAGGGCAAGAAGAAGAGGAGGAGGAAAATTAGAAAGGAAAAAATAAAAAGAGGAAAGCAAAAGGGAAAAGGAAGAGGAAAAGGAAAAGTCAACATGAAGAGGAAAAGGAAAAATGAGAAGGAAAAGAAGAATGTGAAAAGGATATGGAAAACTGAAGAGGAAAAAAGAAAAGGAAACTAAAAAGGAAAAAGAAAAGGAAACTGAAGAGGAAAAGGAAAAGGAAAAGGAAATGGAAAAGGAAAAGGAAAAGGAACCGGAAAATAAGGAAACCAAGAAAAAGAAGGGCAAGAAGAAGAGGAGGAAGAAAATGAGAAAGAAAAGGAAAAGAGGAATGCGAAAAAGAAAAGAGAAGAGGAAAAGAGAAGAGGAAGAGGAAGAGGAAGAGGAAGAGGAAGAGGAAGAGGAAGAGGAAGAGGAAGAGGAAAAAATCCTAACCCTAGGCCTAACCCTAACCCTAGCCCGAACACTAACCCTAACCCTAACCCTAACGCTAACCCAGACCCTAAACCTAAACCTGACTTTAAACCTAAACCTAACACTAACACGAAACCTAATAAAAGGAAAGGGAAAAAAGTAAAGGACCTAATCCCTGACCTGAACCCTAAGTAAAAGAGAAGAGAAGGGAAATAAATAAAAGACCCCTGACCCTAACCCTAATGCTAACCCTAACCCTAACTATAGCACTAACCCTAAGCCTAACCCTAATTAATACTGTAACCCTAAGCCTAAGCCGAACGCTAACCATGACGCTAACCGTAAAACTAAGAAAAAGAAAAGAGAAGAAAAGAAAAGAACCGCAACCCTAATGAAGAGGCTAAATCCAACCCTAAACCTAACACTAACTTTAACCCTAACCCTAACCATAACCCTAACCCTAGCCCTAACCCTAACCCCAGCCCTAACCCTAATTATCACCCTAACTGTAATCATGACCTTAACCCTAATCCTAACTGGAACCCTAACTCTAACCGCAACCGCAATGCTTAGTCTAACTCTGGACCTAAAGCTAACCCTAACCCGAACCCTAATTAAAAAAAAGAAAAGAACTCAAACCCTGACCCGAACCCTAAGACAAAGAAAAGAGAAGAGAGAATAAAAAAAGAATCGTAATCTAACCCTAACCCTAATCCAAAAAGAAACGAAACGAAACGAAACGAAACGAAACGAAACTAAACGAAACGAAACGAAACGAAAAGAAAAGAAAAGAAAAGAAAAGAAAAGAAAAGAAAAGAAAAGAAAAGAAAAGCTAAATATAACAGAACAGAAAGGGAAGAGGAAGGGGAAGAGGAAGAGGAAGAGGAAGAGGAAAAAATCTAAACCCTAGCCCTAACCCTAACCCTAGCCCTAACCCTAACCCCAGCCCTAACCCTAACCCTAACCATCACCCTAACTCTAACCAAGACCTTAACCCTAAGCCTAACTGTAACCCTAACCGTAACCCTAATGCTTGTCCTAACCCTGGACCTAAACCTAACCCTAACCCGAACCCTAATTTATAAAAAGAGAAAAAAAGAAAAGAACTCAAACCCTGACCTGAACCCTAAGACAAAGAAAAGAGAAGAGAAAATAAAAAAAGAACCGTAACCCTAACCCTAACCATAACCCTAACCATAATCCAAACCAAAAAGAAAATAAAATAAAATACAAGAAAATGAAATGAAATGAAATGAAATGAAATGAAATGCTAACTATAACACAACGGAAAGGAAGGGGAAAAGGAAGAGGAAGAGGAAGAGGAAGAGGAAGAGGAAGAGGAAGAGGAAGAGGAAGAGGAAGAGGAAGAGGAAGAGGAAAACAAGGGCAAGAAGACGAGGAGGAGGAAAATTAGAAAGGAAAAAATAAAAAGAGGAAAGCAAAAGGGAAAAGGAAGAGGAAAAGGAAAAGTCAACATGAAGAGGAAAAGGAAAAATGAGAAGGAAAAGAAGAATGTGAAAAGCATATGGAAAACTGAAAAGGAAAAAAGAAAAGGAAACTAAAAAGGAAAAAGAAAAGGAAACTGAAGAGGAAAAGGAAAAGGAAAAGGAAATGGAAAAGGAAAAGGAAAAGGAACCGGAAAATAAGGAAACCAAGAAAAAGAAGGGCAAGAAGAAGAGGAGGAAGAAAATGAGAAAGAAAAGGAAAAGAGGAATGCGAAAAAGAAAAGAGAAGAGGAAAAGATAAGAAGAAGAGGAAGAGGAAGAGGAAGAGGAAGAGGAAGAGGAAGAGGAAGAGGAAGAGGAAGAGGAAGAGGAAAAAATCCTAACCCTAGGCCTAACCCTAACCCTAGCCCTAACACTAACCCTAACCCTAACCCTAACGCTAACCCAGACCTTAAACCTAAACCTGACTTTAAACCTAAACCTAACACTAACACGAACCCTAATAAAAGGAAAGGGAAAAAAGCAAAGAACCTAAGCCCAGACCTGAACCCTAAGAAAAAGAGAAGAGAAGGGAAATAAATAAAAGACCCCTGAACCTAACCCTAAAGCTAACCCTAACCCTAACTACAGCACTAACCCTAAGCCTAACCCTAATTAATACTGTAACCCTAAGACTAAGCCGAACCCTAACCGAAACCCTAACCGTGATGCTAACCGTAAAACTAAGAAAAAGAAAAGAGAAGAAAAGAAAAGAACCGCAACCCTAATGAAGAGGCTAAATCCAACCCTAAACCTAACACGAACTTTAACCCTAACCCTAACCATAACCCTAACCCTAGCCCTAACCCTAACCCCAGCCCTAACCCTAATTATCACCCTAACTGTAATCATGACCTTAACCCTAATCCTAACTGGAACCCTAACTCTAACCGCAACCGCAATGCTTAGTCTAACTCTGGACCTAAAGCTAACCCTAACCCGAACCCTAATTAAAAAAAAGAAAAGAACTCAAACCCTGACCCAAACCCTAAGACAAAGAAAAGAGAAGAGAGAATAAAAAAAGAACCGTAATCTAACCCTAACCCTAATCCAAAAAGAAAAGAAACGAAACGAAACGAAACGAAACGAAACGAAACGAAAAGAAACGAAACGAAACGAAACGAAACGAAAAGAAAAGAAAAGAAAAGAAAAGAAAAGAAAAGAAAAGAAAAGAAAAGCTAAATATAACACAACAGAAAGGGAAGAGGAAGGGGAAGAGGAAGAGGAAGAGGAAGAGGAAAAAATCTAAACCCTAGCCCTAACCCTAACCCTAGCCCTAACCCTAACCCCAGCCCTAACCCTAACCCTAACCATCACCCTAACTCTAACCAAGACCTTAACCCTAAGCCTAACTGTAACCCTAACCGTAACCCTAATGCTTGTCCTAACCCTGGACCTAAACCTAACCCTAACCCGAACCCTAATTTATAAAAAGAGAAAAAAAGAAAAGAACTCAAACCCTGACCTGAACCCTAAGACAAAGAAAAGAGAAGAGAAAATAAAAAAAGAACCGTAACCCTAACCCTAACCCTAACCCTAACCCTAACCATAATCCAAACCAAAAAGAAAATAAAATAAAATACAAGAAAATGAAATGAAATGAAATGAAATGAAATGAAATGCTAACTATAACACAACGGAAAGGAAGGGGAAAAGGAACAGGAAGAGGAAGAGGAAGAGGAAGAGGAAGAGGAAGAGGAAGAGGAAGAGGAAGAGGAAGAGGAAGATGAAAACAAGGGCAAGAAGAAGAGGAGGAGGAAAATTAGAAAGGAAAAAATAAAAAGAGGAAAGCAAAAGGGAAAAGGAAGAGGAAAAGGAAAAGTCAACATGAAGAGGAAAAGGAAAAATGAGAAGGAAAAGAAGAATGTGAAAAGGATATGGAAAACTGAAGAGGAAAAAAGAAAAGGAAACTAAAAAGGAAAAAGAAAAGGAAACTGAAGAGGAAAAGGAAAAGGAAAAGGAAATGGAAAAGGAAAAGGAAAAGGAACCGGAAAATAAGGAAACCAAGAAAAAGAAGGGCAAGAAGAAGAGGAGGAAGAAAATGAGAAAGAAAAGGAAAAGAGGAATGCGAAAAAGAAAAGAGAAGAGGAAAAGAGAAGAGGAAGAGGAAGAGGAAGAGGAAGAGGAAGAGGAAGAGGAAGAGGAAGAGGAAAAAATCCTAACCCTAGGCCTAACCCTAACCCTAGCCCTAACACTAACCCTAACCCTAACCCTAACGCTAACCCAGACCTTAAACCTAAACCTGACTTTAAACCTAAACCTAACACTAACACGAAACCTAATAAAAGGAAAGGGAAAAAAGTAAAGGACCTAATCCCTGACCTGAACCCTAAGTAAAAGAGAAGAGAAGGGAAATAAATAAAAGACCCCTGACCCTAACCCTAACGCTAACCCTAACCCTAACTATAGCACTAACCCTAAGCCTAACCCTAATTAATACTGTAACCCTAAGCCTAAGCCGAACGCTAACCATGACGCTAACCGTAAAACTAAGAAAAAGAAAAGAGAAGAAAAGAAAAGAACCGCAACCCTAATGAAGAGGCTAAATCCAACCCTAAACCTAACACTAACTTTAACCCTAACCCTAACCATAACCCTAACCCTAGCCCTAACCCTAACCCCAGCCCTAACCCTAATTATCACCCTAACTGTAATCATGACCTTAACCCTAATCCTAACTGGAACCCTAACTCTAACCGCAACCGCAATGCTTAGTCTAACTCTGGACCTAAAGCTAACCCTAACCCGAACCCTAATTAAAAAAAAGAAAAGAACTCAAACCCTGACCCGAACCCTAAGACAAAGAAAAGAGAAGAGAGAATAAAAAAAGAATCGTAATCTAACCCTAACCCTAATCCAAAAAGAAACGAAACGAAACGAAACGAAACGAAACGAAAAGAAAAGAAAAGAAAAGAAAAGAAAAGAAAAGAAAAGAAAAGCTAAATATAACAGAACAGAAAGGGAAGAGGAAGGGGAAGAGGAAGAGGAAGAGGAAGAGGAAAAAATCTAAACCCTAGCCCTAACCCTAACCCTAGCCCTAACCCTAACCCCAGCCCTAACCCTAACCCTAACCATCACCCTAACTCTAACCAAGACCTTAACCCTAAGCCTAACTGTAACCCTAACCGTAACCCTAATGCTTGTCCTAACCCTGGACCTAAACCTAACCCTAACCCGAACCCTAATTTATAAAAAGAGAAAAAAAGAAAAGAACTCAAACCCTGACCTGAACCCTAAGACAAAGAAAAGAGAAGAGAAAATAAAAAAAGAACCGTAACCCTAACCCTAACCATAACCCTAACCATAATCCAAACCAAAAAGAAAATAAAATAAAATACAAGAAAATGAAATGAAATGAAATGAAATGAAATGAAATGCTAACTATAACACAACGGAAAGGAAGGGGAAAAGGAAGAGGAAGAGGAAGAGGAAGAGGAAGAGGAAGAGGAAGAGGAAGAGGAAGAGGAAAACAAGGGCAAGAAGACGAGGAGGAGGAAAATTAGAAAGGAAAAAATAAAAAGAGGAAAGCAAAAGGGAAAAGGAAGAGGAAAAGGAAAAGTCAACATGAAGAGGAAAAGGAAAAATGAGAAGGAAAAGAAGAATGTGAAAAGCATATGGAAAACTGAAAAGGAAAAAAGAAAATGAAACTAAAAAGGAAAAAGAAAAGGAAACTGAAGAGGAAAAGGAAAAGGAAAAGGAAATGGAAAAGGAAAAGGAAAAGGAACCGGAAAATAAGGAAACCAAGAAAAAGAAGGGCAAGAAGAAGAGGAGGAAGAAAATGAGAAAGAAAAGGAAAAGAGGAATGCGAAAAAGAAAAGAGAAGAGGAAAAGAGAAGAGGAAGAGGAAGAGGAAGAGGAAGAGGAAGAGGAAGAGGAAGAGGAAGAGGAAGAGGAAGAGGAAGAGGAAAAAATCCTAACCCTAGGCCTAACCCTAACCCTAGCCCTAACACTAACCCTAACCCTAACCCTAACGCTAACCCAGACCTTAAACCTAAACCTGACTTTAAACCTAAACCTAACACTAACACGAACCCTAATAAAAGGAAAGGGAAAAAAGCAAAGAACCTAAGCCCTGACCTGAACCCTAAGAAAAAGAGAAGAGAAGGGAAATAAATAAAAGACCCCTGAACCTAACCCTAAAGCTAACCCTAACCCTAACTACAGCACTAACCCTAAGCCTAACCCTAATTAATACTGTAACCCTAAGACTAAGCCGAACCCTAACCGAAACCCTAACCGTGATGCTAACCGTAAAACTAAGAAAAAGAAAAGAGAAGAAAAGAAAAGAACCGCAACCCTAATGAAGAGGCTAAATCCAACCCTAAACCTAACACTAACTTTAACCCTAACCCTAACCATAACCCTAACCCTAGCCCTAACCCTAACCCCAGCCCTAACCCTAATTATCACCCTAACTGTAATCATGACCTTAACCCTAATCCTAACTGGAACCCTAACTCTAACCGCAACCGCAATGCTTAGTCTAACTCTGGACCTAAAGCTAACCCTAACCCGAACCCTAATTAAAAAAAAGAAAAGAACTCAAACCCTGACCCAAACCCTAAGACAAAGAAAAGAGAAGAGAGAATAAAAAAAGAACCGTAATCTAACCCTAACCCTAATCCAAAAAGAAAAGAAACGAAACGAAACGAAACGAAACGAAACGAAACGAAACGAAAAGAAAAGAAAAGAAAAGAAAAGAAAAGCTAAATATAACAGAACAGAAAGGGAAGAGGAAGGGGAAGAGGAAGAGGAAGAGGAAGAGGAAGAGGAAAAAATCTAAACCCTAGCCCTAACCCTAACCCTAGCCCTAACCCTAACCCCAGCCCTAACCCTAACCCTAACCATCACCCTAACTCTAACCAAGACCTTAACCCTAAGCCTAACTGTAACCCTAACCGTAACCCTAATGCTTGTCCTAACCCTGGACCTAAACCTAACCCTAACCCGAACCCTAATTTATAAAAAGAGAAAAAAAGAAAAGAACTCAAACCCTGACCTGAACCCTAAGACAAAGAAAAGAGAAGAGAAAATAAAAAAAGAACCGTAACCCTAACCCTAACCCTAACCATAACCCTAACCATAATCCAAACCAAAAAGAAAATAAAATAAAATACAAGAAAATGAAATGAAATGAAAGGAAATGAAATGAAATGAAATGAAATGAAATGAAATGAAATGCTAACTATAACACAACGGAAAGGAAGGGGAAAAGGAAGAGGAAGAGGAAGAGGAAGAGGAAGAGGAAGAGGAAGAGGAAGAGGAAGAGGAAGAGGAAGAGGAAGAGGAAAACAAGGGCAAGAAGAAGAGGAGGAGGAAAATTAGAAAGGAAAAAATAAAAAGAGGAAAGCAAAAGGGAAAAGGAAGAGGAAAAGGAAAAGTCAACATGAAGAGGAAAAGGAAAAATGAGAAGGAAAAGAAGAATGTGAAAAGGATATGGAAAACTGAAAAGGAAAAAAGAAAAGGAAACTAAAAAGGAAAAAGAAAAGGAAACTGAAGAGGAAAAGGAAAAGGAAAAGGAAATGGAAAAGGAAAAGGAAAAGGAACCGGAAAATAAGGAAACCAAGAAAAAGAAGGGCAAGAAGAAGAGGAGGAAGAAAATGAGAAAGAAAAGGAAAAGAGGAATGCGAAAAAGAAAAGAGAAGAGGAAAAGAGAAGAGGAAGAGGAAGAGGAAGAGGAAGAGGAAGAGGAAGAGGAAGAGGAAGAGGAAGAGGAAGAGGAAAAAATCCTAACCCTAGGCCTAACCCTAACCCTAGCCCTAACACTAACCCTAACCCTAACCCTAACGCTAACCCAGACCTTAAACCTAAACCTGACTTTAAACCTAAACCTAACACTAACACGAAACCTAATAAAAGGAAAGGGAAAAAAGTAAAGGACCTAATCCCTGACCTGAACCCTAAGTAAAAGAGAAGAGAAGGGAAATAAATAAAAGACCCCTGACCCTAACCCTAATGCTAACCCTAACCCTAACTATAGCACTAACCCTAAGCCTAACCCTAATTAATACTGTAACCCTAAGCCTAAGCCGAACGCTAACCATGACGCTAACCGTAAAACTAAGAAAAAGAAAAGAGAAGAAAAGAAAAGAACCGCAACCCTAATGAAGAGGCTAAATCCAACCCTAAACCTAACACTAACTTTAACCCTAACCCTAACCATAACCCTAACCCTAGCCCTAACCCTAACCCCAGCCCTAACCCTAATTATCACCCTAACTGTAATCATGACCTTAACCCTAATCCTAACTGGAACCCTAACTCTAACCGCAACCGCAATGCTTAGTCTAACTCTGGACCTAAAGCTAACCCTAACCCGAACCCTAATTAAAAAAAAGAAAAGAACTCAAACCCTGACCCGAACCCTAAGACAAAGAAAAGAGAAGAGAGAATAAAAAAAGAACCGTAATCTAACCCTAACCCTAATCCAAAAAGAAAAGAAACGAAACGAAACGAAACGAAACGAAACGAAACGAAACGAAACGAAACGAAACGAAACGAAAAGAAAAGAAAATAAAAGAAAAGAAAAGAAAAGAAAAGAAAAGCTAAATATAACACAACAGAAAGGGAAGAGGAAGGGGAAGAGGAAGAGGAAGAGGAAGAGGAAAAAATCTAAACCCTAGCCCTAACCCTAACCCTAGCCCTAACCCTAACCCCAGCCCTAACCCTAACCCTAACCATCACCCTAACTCTAACCAAGACCTTAACCCTAAGCCTAACTGTAACCCTAACCGTAACCCTAATGCTTGTCCTAACCCTGGACCTAAACCTAACCCTAACCCGAACCCTAATTTATAAAAAGAGAAAAAAAGAAAAGAACTCAAACCCTGACCTGAACCCTAAGACAAAGAAAAGAGAAGAGAAAATAAAAAAAGAACCGTAACCCTAACCCTAACCCTAACCATAACCCTAACCATAATCCAAACCAAAAAGAAAATAAAATAAAATACAAGAAAATGAAATGAAATGAAATGAAATGAAATGAAATGCTAACTATAACACAACGGAAAGGAAGGGGAAAAGGAAGAGGAAGAGGAAGAGGAAGAGGAAGAGGAAGAGGAAGAGGAAGAGGAAGAGGAAGAGGAAGAGGAAAACAAGGGCAAGAAGAAGAGGAGGAGGAAAATTAGAAAGGAAAAAATAAAAAGAGGAAAGCAAAAGGGAAAAGGAAGAGGAAAAGGAAAAGTCAACATGAAGAGGAAAAGGAAAAATGAGAAGGAAAAGAAGAATGTGAAAAGGATATGGAAAACTGAAAAGGAAAAAAGAAAAGGAAACTAAAAAGGAAAAAGAAAAGGAAACTGAAGAGGAAAAGGAAAAGGAAAAGGAAATGGAAAAGGAAAAGGAAAAGGAACCGGAAAATAAGGAAACCAAGAAAAAGAAGGGCAAGAAGAAGAGGAGGAAGAAAATGAGAAAGAAAAGGAAAAGAGGAATGCGAAAAAGAAAAGAGAAGAGGAAAAGAGAAGAGGAAGAGGAAGAGGAAGAGGAAGAGGAAGAGGAAGAGGAAGAGGAAGAGGAAGAGGAAGAGGAAGAGGAAAAAATCCTAACCCTAGGCCTAACCCTAACCCTAGCCCTAACACTAACCCTAACCCTAACCCTAACGCTAACCCAGACCTTAAACCTAAACCTGACTTTAAACCTAAACCTAACACTAACACGAAACCTAATAAAAGGAAAGGGAAAAAAGTAAAGGACCTAATCCCTGACCTGAACCCTAAGTAAAAGAGAAGAGAAGGGAAATAAATAAAAGACCCCTGACCCTAACCCTAATGCTAACCCTAACCCTAACTATAGCACTAACCCTAAGCCTAACCCTAATTAATACTGTAACCCTAAGCCTAAGCCGAACGCTAACCATGACGCTAACCGTAAAACTAAGAAAAAGAAAAGAGAAGAAAAGAAAAGAACCGCAACCCTAATGAAGAGGCTAAATCCAACCCTAAACCTAACACTAACTTTAACCCTAACCCTAACCATAACCCTAACCCTAGCCCTAACCCTAACCCCAGCCCTAACCCTAATTATCACCCTAACTGTAATCATGACCTTAACCCTAATCCTAACTGGAACCCTAACTCTAACCGCAACCGCAATGCTTAGTCTAACTCTGGACCTAAAGCTAACCCTAACCCGAACCCTAATTAAAAAAAAGAAAAGAACTCAAACCCTGACCCGAACCCTAAGACAAAGAAAAGAGAAGAGAGAATAAAAAAAGAACCGTAATCTAACCCTAACCCTAATCCAAAAAGAAAAGAAACGAAACGAAACGAAACGAAACGAAACGAAACGAAACGAAACGAAAAGAAAAGAAAAGAAAAGAAAAGAAAAGAAAAGAAAAGCTAAATATAACACAACAGAAAGGGAAGAGGAAGGGGAAGAGGAAGAGGAAGAGGAAGAGGAAAAAATCTAAACCCTAGCCCTAACCCTAACCCTAGCCCTAACCCTAACCCCAGCCCTAACCCTAACCCTAACCATCACCCTAACTCTAACCAAGACCTTAACCCTAAGCCTAACTGTAACCCTAACCGTAACCCTAATGCTTGTCCTAACCCTGGACCTAAACCTAACCCTAACCCGAACCCTAATTTATAAAAAGAGAAAAAAAGAAAAGAACTCAAACCCTGACCTGAACCCTAAGACAAAGAAAAGAGAAGAGAAAATAAAAAAAGAACCGTAACCCTAACCCTAACCCTAACCATAACCCTAACCATAATCCAAACCAAAAAGAAAATAAAATAAAATACAAGAAAATGAAATGAAATGAAATGAAATGAAATGAAATGCTAACTATAACACAACGGAAAGGAAGGGGAAAAGGAAGAGGAAGAGGAAGAGGAAGAGGAAGAGGAAGAGGAAGAGGAAGAGGAAGAGGAAGAGGAAGAGGAAGAGGAAGAGGAAGAGGAAGAGGAAAACAAGGGCAAGAAGAAGAGGAGGAGGAAAATTAGAAAGGAAAAAATAAAAAGAGGAAAGCAAAAGGGAAAAGGAAGAGGAAAAGGAAAAGTCAACATGAAGAGGAAAAGGAAAAATGAGAAGGAAAAGAAGAATGTGAAAAGGATATGGAAAACTGAAAAGGAAAAAAGAAAAGGAAACTAAAAAGGAAAAAGAAAAGGAAACTGAAGAGGAAAAGGAAAAGGAAAAGGAAATGGAAAAGGAAAAGGAAAAGGAACCGGAAAATAAGGAAACGAAGAAAAAGAAGGGCAAGAAGAAGAGGAGGAAGAAAATGAGAAAGAAAAGGAAAAGAGGAATGCGAAAAAGAAAAGAGAAGAGGAAAAGAGAAGAGGAAGAGGAAGAGGAAGAGGAAGAGGAAGAGGAAGAGGAAGAGGAAGAGGAAGAGGAAAAAATCCTAACCCTAGGCCTAACCCTAACCCTAGCCCTAACACTAACCCTAACCCTAACCCTAACGCTAACCCAGACCTTAAACCTAAACCTGACTTTAAACCTAAACCTAACACTAACACGAAACCTAATAAAAGGAAAGGGAAAAAAGTAAAGGACCTAATCCCTGACCTGAACCCTAAGTAAAAGAGAAGAGAAGGGAAATAAATAAAAGACCCCTGACCCTAACCCTAACGCTAACCCTAACCCTAACTATAGCACTAACCCTAAGCCTAACCCTAATTAATACTGTAACCCTAAGCCTAAGCCGAACGCTAACCATGACGCTAACCGTAAAACTAAGAAAAAGAAAAGAGAAGAAAAGAAAAGAACCGCAACCCTAATGAAGAGGCTAAATCCAACCCTAAACCTAACACTAACTTTAACCCTAACCCTAACCATAACCCTAACCCTAGCCCTAACCCTAACCCCAGCCCTAACCCTAATTATCACCCTAACTGTAATCATGACCTTAACCCTAATCCTAACTGGAACCCTAACTCTAACCGCAACCGCAATGCTTAGTCTAACTCTGGACCTAAAGCTAACCCTAACCCGAACCCTAATTAAAAAAAAGAAAAGAACTCAAACCCTGACCCAAACCCTAAGACAAAGAAAAGAGAAGAGAGAATAAAAAAAGAACCGTAATCTAACCCTAACCCTAATCCAAAAAGAAAAGAAACGAAACGAAACGAAACGAAACGAAACGAAACGAAACGAAACGAAAAGAAAAGAAAAGAAAAGAAAAGAAAAGCTAAATATAACAGAACAGAAAGGGAAGAGGAAGGGGAAGAGGAAGAGGAAGAGGAAGAGGAAGAGGAAAAAATCTAAACCCTAGCCCTAACCCTAACCCTAGCCCTAACCCTAACCCCAGCCCTAACCCTAACCCTAACCATCACCCTAACTCTAACCAAGACCTTAACCCTAAGCCTAACTGTAACCCTAACCGTAACCCTAATGCTTGTCCTAACCCTGGACCTAAACCTAACCCTAACCCGAACCCTAATTTATAAAAAGAGAAAAAAAGAAAAGAACTCAAACCCTGACCTGAACCCTAAGACAAAGAAAAGAGAAGAGAAAATAAAAAAAGAACCGTAACCCTAACCCTAACCCTAACCATAACCCTAACCATAATCCAAACCAAAAAGAAAATAAAATAAAATACAAGAAAATGAAATGAAATGAAATGAAATGAAATGAAATGAAATGAAATGAAATGAAATGCTAACTATAACACAACGGAAAGGAAGGGGAAAAGGAAGAGGAAGAGGAAGAGGAAGAGGAAGAGGAAGAGGAAGAGGAAGAGGAAGAGGAAGAGGAAGAGGAAAACAAGGGCAAGAAGAAGAGGAGGAGGAAAATTAGAAAGGAAAAAATAAAAAGAGGAAAGCAAAAGGGAAAAGGAAGAGGAAAAGGAAAAGTCAACATGAAGAGGAAAAGGAAAAATGAGAAGGAAAAGAAGAATGTGAAAAGGATATGGAAAACTGAAAAGGAAAAAAGAAAAGGAAACTAAAAAGGAAAAAGAAAAGGAAACTGAAGAGGAAAAGGAAAAGGAAAAGGAAATGGAAAAGGAAAAGGAAAAGGAACCGGAAAATAAGGAAACCAAGAAAAAGAAGGGCAAGAAGAAGAGGAGGAAGAAAATGAGAAAGAAAAGGAAAAGAGGAATGCGAAAAAGAAAAGAGAAGAGGAAAAGAGAAGAGGAAGAGGAAGAGGAAGAGGAAGAGGAAGAGGAAGAGGAAGAGGAAGAGGAAGAGGAAGAGGAAGAGGAAAAAATCCTAACCCTAGGCCTAACCCTAACCCTAGCCCTAACACTAACCCTAACCCTAACCCTAACGCTAACCCAGACCTTAAACCTAAACCTGACTTTAAACCTAAACCTAACACTAACACGAAACCTAATAAAAGGAAAGGGAAAAAAGTAAAGGACCTAATCCCTGACCTGAACCCTAAGTAAAAGAGAAGAGAAGGGAAATAAATAAAAGACCCCTGACCCTAACCCTAATGCTAACCCTAACCCTAACTATAGCACTAACCCTAAGCCTAACCCTAATTAATACTGTAACCCTAAGCCTAAGCCGAACGCTAACCATGACGCTAACCGTAAAACTAAGAAAAAGAAAAGAGAAGAAAAGAAAAGAACCGCAACCCTAATGAAGAGGCTAAATCCAACCCTAAACCTAACACTAACTTTAACCCTAACCCTAACCATAACCCTAACCCTAGCCCTAACCCTAACCCCAGCCCTAACCCTAATTATCACCCTAACTGTAATCATGACCTTAACCCTAATCCTAACTGGAACCCTAACTCTAACCGCAACCGCAATGCTTAGTCTAACTCTGGACCTAAAGCTAACCCTAACCCGAACCCTAATTAAAAAAAAGAAAAGAACTCAAACCCTGACCCGAACCCTAAGACAAAGAAAAGAGAAGAGAGAATAAAAAAAGAACCGTAATCTAACCCTAACCCTAATCCAAAAAGAAAAGAAACGAAACGAAACGAAACGAAACGAAACGAAACGAAAAGAAAAGAAAAGAAAAGAAAAGAAAAGAAAAGAAAAGAAAAGCTAAATATAACACAACAGAAAGGGAAGAGGAAGGGGAAGAGGAAGAGGAAGAGGAAAAAATCTAAACCCTAGCCCTAACCCTAACCCTAGCCCTAACCCTAACCCCAGCCCTAACCCTAACCCTAACCATCACCCTAACTCTAACCAAGACCTTAACCCTAAGCCTAACTGTAACCCTAACCGTAACCCTAATGCTTGTCCTAACCCTGGACCTAAACCTAACCCTAACCCGAACCCTAATTTATAAAAAGAGAAAAAAAGAAAAGAACTCAAACCCTGACCTGAACCCTAAGACAAAGAAAAGAGAAGAGAAAATAAAAAAAGAACCGTAACCCTAACCCTAACCCTAACCATAACCCTAACCATAATCCAAACCAAAAAGAAAATAAAATAAAATACAAGAAAATGAAATGAAATGAAATGAAATGAAATGAAATGAAATGCTAACTATAACACAACGGAAAGGAAGGGGAAAAGGAAGAGGAAGAGGAAGAGGAAGAGGAAGAGGAAGAGGAAGAGGAAGAGGAAGAGGAAGAGGAAAACAAGGGCAAGAAGAAGAGGAGGAGGAAAATTAGAAAGGAAAAAATAAAAAGAGGAAAGCAAAAGGGAAAAGGAAGAGGAAAAGGAAAAGTCAACATGAAGAGGAAAAGGAAAAATGAGAAGGAAAAGAAGAATGTGAAAAGGATATGGAAAACTGAAAAGGAAAAAAGAAAAGGAAACTAAAAAGGAAAAAGAAAAGGAAACTGAAGAGGAAAAGGAAAAGGAAAAGGAAATGGAAAAGGAAAAGGAAAAGGAACCGGAAAATAAGGAAACCAAGAAAAAGAAGGGCAAGAAGAAGAGGAGGAAGAAAATGAGAAAGAAAAGGAAAAGAGGAATGCGAAAAAGAAAAGAGAAGAGGAAAAGAGAAGAGGAAGAGGAAGAGGAAGAGGAAGAGGAAGAGGAAGAGGAAGAGGAAGAGGAAGAGGAAGAGGAAGAGGAAGAGGAAGAGGAAGAGGAAGAGGAAAAAATCCTAACCCTAGGCCTAACCCTAACCCTAGCCCTAACACTAACCCTAACCCTAACCCTAACGCTAACCCAGACCTTAAACCTAAACCTGACTTTAAACCTAAACCTAACACTAACACGAAACCTAATAAAAGGAAAGGGAAAAAAGTAAAGGACCTAATCCCTGACCTGAACCCTAAGTAAAAGAGAAGAGAAGGGAAATAAATAAAAGACCCCTGACCCTAACCCTAATGCTAACCCTAACCCTAACTATAGCACTAACCCTAAGCCTAACCCTAATTAATACTGTAACCCTAAGCCTAAGCCGAACGCTAACCATGACGCTAACCGTAAAACTAAGAAAAAGAAAAGAGAAGAAAAGAAAAGAACCGCAACCCTAATGAAGAGGCTAAATCCAACCCTAAACCTAACACTAACTTTAACCCTAACCCTAACCATAACCCTAACCCTAGCCCTAACCCTAACCCCAGCCCTAACCCTAATTATCACCCTAACTCTAATCATGACCTTAACCCTAATCCTAACTGGAACCCTAACTCTAACCGCAACCGCAATGCTTAGTCTAACTCTGGACCTAAAGCTAACCCTAACCCGAACCCTAATTAAAAAAAAGAAAAGAACTCAAACCCTGACCCGAACCCTAAGACAAAGAAAAGAGAAGAGAGAATAAAAAAAGAACCGTAATCTAACCCTAACCCTAATCCAAAAAGAAAAGAAACGAAACGAAACGAAACGAAAAGAAACGAAACGAAACGAAACGAAAAGAAAAGAAAAGAAAAGAAAAGAAAAGAAAAGCTAAATATAACACAACAGAAAGGGAAGAGGAAGGGGAAGAGGAAGAGGAAGAGGAAGAGGAAAAAATCTAAACCCTAGCCCTAACCCTAACCCTAGCCCTAACCCTAACCCCAGCCCTAACCCTAACCCTAACCATCACCCTAACTCTAACCAAGACCTTAACCCTAAGCCTAACTGTAACCCTAACCGTAACCCTAATGCTTGTCCTAACCCTGGACCTAAACCTAACCCTAACCCGAACCCTAATTTATAAAAAGAGAAAAAAAGAAAAGAACTCAAACCCTGACCTGAACCCTAAGACAAAGAAAAGAGAAGAGAAAATAAAAAAAGAACCGTAACCCTAACCCTAACCCTAACCATAACCCTAACCATAATCCAAACCAAAAAGAAAATAAAATAAAATACAAGAAAATGAAATGAAATGAAATGAAATGAAATGAAATGCTAACTATAACACAACGGAAAGGAAGGGGAAAAGGAAGAGGAAGAGGAAGAGGAAGAGGAAGAGGAAGAGGAAGAGGAAGAGGAAGAGGAAGAGGAAGAGGAAAACAAGGGCAAGAAGAAGAGGAGGAGGAAAATTAGAAAGGAAAAAATAAAAAGAGGAAAGCAAAAGGGAAAAGGAAGAGGAAAAGGAAAAGTCAACATGAAGAGGAAAAGGAAAAATGAGAAGGAAAAGAAGAATGTGAAAAGGATATGGAAAACTGAAAAGGAAAAAAGAAAAGGAAACTAAAAAGGAAAAAGAAAAGGAAACTGAAGAGGAAAAGGAAAAGGAAAAGGAAATGGAAAAGGAAAAGGAAAAGGAACCGGAAAATAAGGAAACCAAGAAAAAGAAGGGCAAGAAGAAGAGGAGGAAGAAAATGAGAAAGAAAAGGAAAAGAGGAATGCGAAAAAGAAAAGAGAAGAGGAAAAGAGAAGAGGAAGAGGAAGAGGAAGAGGAAGAGGAAGAGGAAGAGGAAGAGGAAGAGGAAGAGGAAGAGGAAGAGGAAGAGGAAGAGGAAGAGGAAAAAATCCTAACCCTAGGCCTAACCCTAACCCTAGCCCTAACACTAACCCTAACCCTAACCCTAACGCTAACCCAGACCTTAAACCTAAACCTGACTTTAAACCTAAACCTAACACTAACACGAAACCTAATAAAAGGAAAGGGAAAAAAGTAAAGGACCTAATCCCTGACCTGAACCCTAAGTAAAAGAGAAGAGAAGGGAAATAAATAAAAGACCCCTGACCCTAACCCTAATGCTAACCCTAACCCTAACTATAGCACTAACCCTAAGCCTAACCCTAATTAATACTGTAACCCTAAGCCTAAGCCGAACGCTAACCATGACGCTAACCGTAAAACTAAGAAAAAGAAAAGAGAAGAAAAGAAAAGAACCGCAACCCTAATGAAGAGGCTAAATCCAACCCTAAACCTAACACTAACTTTAACCCTAACCCTAACCATAACCCTAACCCTAGCCCTAACCCTAACCCCAGCCCTAACCCTAATTATCACCCTAACTCTAATCATGACCTTAACCCTAATCCTAACTGGAACCCTAACTCTAACCGCAACCGCAATGCTTAGTCTAACTCTGGACCTAAAGCTAACCCTAACCCGAACCCTAATTAAAAAAAAGAAAAGAACTCAAACCCTGACCCGAACCCTAAGACAAAGAAAAGAGAAGAGAGAATAAAAAAAGAACCGTAATCTAACCCTAACCCTAATCCAAAAAGAAAAGAAACGAAACGAAACGAAACGAAAAGAAACGAAACGAAACGAAACGAAAAGAAAAGAAAAGAAAAGAAAAGAAAAGAAAAGAAAAGCTAAATATAACACAACAGAAAGGGAAGAGGAAGGGGAAGAGGAAGAGGAAGAGGAAGAGGAAAAAATCTAAACCCTAGCCCTAACCCTAACCCTAGCCCTAACCCTAACCCCAGCCCTAACCCTAACCCTAACCATCACCCTAACTCTAACCAAGACCTTAACCCTAAGCCTAACTGTAACCCTAACCGTAACCCTAATGCTTGTCCTAACCCTGGACCTAAACCTAACCCTAACCCGAACCCTAATTTATAAAAAGAGAAAAAAAGAAAAGAACTCAAACCCTGACCTGAACCCTAAGACAAAGAAAAGAGAAGAGAAAATAAAAAAAGAACCGTAACCCTAACCCTAACCCTAACCATAACCCTAACCATAATCCAAACCAAAAAGAAAATAAAATAAAATACAAGAAAATGAAATGAAATGAAATGAAATGAAATGAAATGCTAACTATAACACAACGGAAAGGAAGGGGAAAAGGAAGAGGAAGAGGAAGAGGAAGAGGAAGAGGAAGAGGAAGAGGAAGAGGAAGAGGAAGAGGAAGAGGAAGAGGAAAACAAGGGCAAGAAGAAGAGGAGGAGGAAAATTAGAAAGGAAAAAATAAAAAGAGGAAAGCAAAAGGGAAAAGGAAGAGGAAAAGGAAAAGTCAACATGAAGAGGAAAAGGAAAAATGAGAAGGAAAAGAAGAATGTGAAAAGGATATGGAAAACTGAAAAGGAAAAAAGAAAAGGAAACTAAAAAGGAAAAAGAAAAGGAAACTGAAGAGGAAAAGGAAAAGGAAAAGGAAATGGAAAAGGAAAAGGAAAAGGAACCGGAAAATAAGGAAACGAAGAAAAAGAAGGGCAAGAAGAAGAGGAGGAAGAAAATGAGAAAGAAAAGGAAAAGAGGAATGCGAAAAAGAAAAGAGAAGAGGAAAAGAGAAGAGGAAGAGGAAGAGGAAGAGGAAGAGGAAGAGGAAGAGGAAGAGGAAGAGGAAGAGGAAGAGGAAGAGGAAAAAATCCTAACCCTAGGCCTAACCCTAACCCTAGCCCTAACACTAACCCTAACCCTAACCCTAACGCTAACCCAGACCTTAAACCTAAACCTGACTTTAAACCTAAACCTAACACTAACACGAAACCTAATAAAAGGAAAGGGAAAAAAGTAAAGGACCTAATCCCTGACCTGAACCCTAAGTAAAAGAGAAGAGAAGGGAAATAAATAAAAGACCCCTGACCCTAACCCTAACGCTAACCCTAACCCTAACTATAGCACTAACCCTAAGCCTAACCCTAATTAATACTGTAACCCTAAGCCTAAGCCGAACGCTAACCATGACGCTAACCGTAAAACTAAGAAAAAGAAAAGAGAAGAAAAGAAAAGAACCGCAACCCTAATGAAGAGGCTAAATCCAACCCTAAACCTAACACTAACTTTAACCCTAACCCTAACCATAACCCTAACCCTAGCCCTAACCCTAACCCCAGCCCTAACCCTAATTATCACCCTAACTGTAATCATGACCTTAACCCTAATCCTAACTGGAACCCTAACTCTAACCGCAACCGCAATGCTTAGTCTAACTCTGGACCTAAAGCTAACCCTAACCCGAACCCTAATTAAAAAAAAGAAAAGAACTCAAACCCTGACCCGAACCCTAAGACAAAGAAAAGAGAAGAGAGAATAAAAAAAGAACCGTAATCTAACCCTAACCCTAATCCAAAAAGAAAAGAAACGAAACGAAACGAAACGAAACGAAACGAAACGAAACGAAACGAAACGAAACGAAAAGAAAAGAAAAGAAAAGAAAAGAAAAGAAAAGAAAAGAAAAGAAAAGAAAAGAAAAGCTAAATATAACACAACAGAAAGGGAAGAGGAAGGGGAAGAGGAAGAGGAAGAGGAAGAGGAAAAAATCTAAACCCTAGCCCTAACCCTAACCCTAGCCCTAACCCTAACCCCAGCCCTAACCCTAACCCTAACCATCACCCTAACTCTAACCAAGACCTTAACCCTAAGCCTAACTGTAACCCTAACCGTAACCCTAATGCTTGTCCTAACCCTGGACCTAAACCTAACCCTAACCCGAACCCTAATTTATAAAAAGAGAAAAAAAGAAAAGAACTCAAACCCTGACCTGAACCCTAAGACAAAGAAAAGAGAAGAGAAAATAAAAAAAGAACCGTAACCCTAACCCTAACCCTAACCATAACCCTAACCATAATCCAAACCAAAAAGAAAATAAAATAAAATACAAGAAAATGAAATGAAATGAAATGAAATGAAATGAAATGAAATGAAATGAAATGAAATGAAATGCTAACTATAACACAACGGAAAGGAAGGGGGAAAGGAAGAGGAAGAGGAAGAGGAAGAGGAAGAGGAAGAGGAAGAGGAAGAGGAAGAGGAAGAGGAAGAGGAAGAGGAAGAGGAAAACAAGGGCAAGAAGAAGAGGAGGAGGAAAATTAGAAAGGAAAAAATAAAAAGAGGAAAGCAAAAGGGAAAAGGAAGAGGAAAAGGAAAAGTCAACATGAAGAGGAAAAGGAAAAATGAGAAGGAAAAGAAGAATGTGAAAAGGATATGGAAAACTGAAAAGGAAAAAAGAAAAGGAAACTAAAAAGGAAAAAGAAAAGGAAACTGAAGAGGAAAAGGAAAAGGAAAAGGAAATGGAAAAGGAAAAGGAAAAGGAACCGGAAAATAAGGAAACCAAGAAAAAGAAGGGCAAGAAGAAGAGGAGGAAGAAAATGAGAAAGAAAAGGAAAAGAGGAATGCGAAAAAGAAAAGAGAAGAGGAAAAGAGAAGAGGAAGAGGAAGAGGAAGAGGAAGAGGAAGAGGAAGAGGAAGAGGAAGAGGAAGAGGAAGAGGAAAAAATCCTAACCCTAGGCCTAACCCTAACCCTAGCCCTAACACTAACCCTAACCCTAACCCTAACGCTAACCCAGACCTTAAACCTAAACCTGACTTTAAACCTAAACCTAACACTAACACGAAACCTAATAAAAGGAAAGGGAAAAAAGTAAAGGACCTAATCCCTGACCTGAACCCTAAGTAAAAGAGAAGAGAAGGGAAATAAATAAAAGACCCCTGACCCTAACCCTAATGCTAACCCTAACCCTAACTATAGCACTAACCCTAAGCCTAACCCTAATTAATACTGTAACCCTAAGCCTAAGCCGAACGCTAACCATGACGCTAACCGTAAAACTAAGAAAAAGAAAAGAGAAGAAAAGAAAAGAACCGCAACCCTAATGAAGAGGCTAAATCCAACCCTAAACCTAACACTAACTTTAACCCTAACCCTAACCATAACCCTAACCCTAGCCCTAACCCTAACCCCAGCCCTAACCCTAATTATCACCCTAACTGTAATCATGACCTTAACCCTAATCCTAACTGGAACCCTAACTCTAACCGCAACCGCAATGCTTAGTCTAACTCTGGACCTAAAGCTAACCCTAACCCGAACCCTAATTAAAAAAAAGAAAAGAACTCAAACCCTGACCCGAAACCTAAGACAAAGAAAAGAGAAGAGAGAATAAAAAAAGAACCGTAATCTAACCCTAACCCTAATCCAAAAAGAAAAGAAACGAAACGAAACGAAACGAAACGAAACGAAACGAAACGAAACGAAACGAAAAGAAAAGAAAAGAAAAGAAAAGAAAAGAAAAGCTAAATATAACACAACAGAAAGGGAAGAGGAAGGGGAAGAGGAAGAGGAAGAGGAAGAGGAAAAAATCTAAACCCTAGCCCTAACCCTAACCCTAGCCCTAACCCTAACCCCAGCCCTAACCCTAACCCTAACCATCACCCTAACTCTAACCAAGACCTTAACCCTAAGCCTAACTGTAACCCTAACCGTAACCCTAATGCTTGTCCTAACCCTGGACCTAAACCTAACCCTAACCCGAACCCTAATTTATAAAAAGAGAAAAAAAGAAAAGAACTCAAACCCTGACCTGAACCCTAAGACAAAGAAAAGAGAAGAGAAAATAAAAAAAGAACCGTAACCCTAACCCTAACCCTAACCATAACCCTAACCATAATCCAAACCAAAAAGAAAATAAAATAAAATACAAGAAAATGAAATGAAATGAAATGAAATGAAATGAAATGAAATGAAATGAAATGAAATGAAATGCTAACTATAACACAACGGAAAGGAAGGGGGAAAGGAAGAGGAAGAGGAAGAGGAAGAGGAAGAGGAAGAGGAAGAGGAAGAGGAAGAGGAAGAGGAAGAGGAAGAGGAAGAGGAAAACAAGGGCAAGAAGAAGAGGAGGAGGAAAATTAGAAAGGAAAAAATAAAAAGAGGAAAGCAAAAGGGAAAAGGAAGAGGAAAAGGAAAAGTCAACATGAAGAGGAAAAGGAAAAATGAGAAGGAAAAGAAGAATGTGAAAAGGATATGGAAAACTGAAAAGGAAAAAAGAAAAGGAAACTAAAAAGGAAAAAGAAAAGGAAACTGAAGAGGAAAAGGAAAAGGAAAAGGAAATGGAAAAGGAAAAGGAAAAGGAACCGGAAAATAAGGAAACCAAGAAAAAGAAGGGCAAGAAGAAGAGGAGGAAGAAAATGAGAAAGAAAAGGAAAAGAGGAATGCGAAAAAGAAAAGAGAAGAGGAAAAGAGAAGAGGAAGAGGAAGAGGAAGAGGAAGAGGAAGAGGAAGAGGAAGAGGAAGAGGAAGAGGAAAAAATCCTAACCCTAGGCCTAACCCTAACCCTAGCCCTAACACTAACCCTAACCCTAACCCTAACGCTAACCCAGACCTTAAACCTAAACCTGACTTTAAACCTAAACCTAACACTAACACGAAACCTAATAAAAGGAAAGGGAAAAAAGTAAAGGACCTAATCCCTGACCTGAACCCTAAGTAAAAGAGAAGAGAAGGGAAATAAATAAAAGACCCCTGACCCTAACCCTAATGCTAACCCTAACCCTAACTATAGCACTAACCCTAAGCCTAACCCTAATTAATACTGTAACCCTAAGCCTAAGCCGAACGCTAACCATGACGCTAACCGTAAAACTAAGAAAAAGAAAAGAGAAGAAAAGAAAAGAACCGCAACCCTAATGAAGAGGCTAAATCCAACCCTAAACCTAACACTAACTTTAACCCTAACCCTAACCATAACCCTAACCCTAGCCCTAACCCTAACCCCAGCCCTAACCCTAATTATCACCCTAACTGTAATCATGACCTTAACCCTAATCCTAACTGGAACCCTAACTCTAACCGCAACCGCAATGCTTAGTCTAACTCTGGACCTAAAGCTAACCCTAACCCGAACCCTAATTAAAAAAAAGAAAAGAACTCAAACCCTGACCCGAAACCTAAGACAAAGAAAAGAGAAGAGAGAATAAAAAAAGAACCGTAATCTAACCCTAACCCTAATCCAAAAAGAAAAGAAACGAAACGAAACGAAACGAAACGAAACGAAACGAAACGAAACGAAACGAAAAGAAAAGAAAAGAAAAGAAAAGAAAAGAAAAGCTAAATATAACACAACAGAAAGGGAAGAGGAAGGGGAAGAGGAAGAGGAAGAGGAAGAGGAAAAAATCTAAACCCTAGCCCTAACCCTAACCCTAGCCCTAACCCTAACCCCAGCCCTAACCCTAACCCTAACCATCACCCTAACTCTAACCAAGACCTTAACCCTAAGCCTAACTGTAACCCTAACCGTAACCCTAATGCTTGTCCTAACCCTGGACCTAAACCTAACCCTAACCCGAACCCTAATTTATAAAAAGAGAAAAAAAGAAAAGAACTCAAACCCTGACCTGAACCCTAAGACAAAGAAAAGAGAAGAGAAAATAAAAAAAGAACCGTAACCCTAACCCTAACCCTAACCATAACCCTAACCATAATCCAAACCAAAAAGAAAATAAAATAAAATACAAGAAAATGAAATGAAATGAAATGAAATGAAATGAAATGCTAACTATAACACAACGGAAAGGAAGGGGAAAAGGAAGAGGAAGAGGAAGAGGAAGAGGAAGAGGAAGAGGAAGAGGAAGAGGAAGAGGAAGAGGAAAACAAGGGCAAGAAGAAGAGGAGGAGGAAAATTAGAAAGGAAAAAATAAAAAGAGGAAAGCAAAAGGGAAAAGGAAGAGGAAAAGGAAAAGTCAACATGAAGAGGAAAAGGAAAAATGAGAAGGAAAAGAAGAATGTGAAAAGGATATGGAAAACTGAAAAGGAAAAAAGAAAAGGAAACTAAAAAGGAAAAAGAAAAGGAAACTGAAGAGGAAAAGGAAAAGGAAAAGGAAATGGAAAAGGAAAAGGAAAAGGAACCGGAAAATAAGGAAACGAAGAAAAAGAAGGGCAAGAAGAAGAGGAGGAAGAAAATGAGAAAGAAAAGGAAAAGAGGAATGCGAAAAAGAAAAGAGAAGAGGAAAAGAGAAGAGGAAGAGGAAGAGGAAGAGGAAGAGGAAGAGGAAGAGGAAGAGGAAGAGGAAGAGGAAGAGGAAAAAATCCTAACCCTAGGCCTAACCCTAACCCTAGCCCTAACACTAACCCTAACCCTAACCCTAACGCTAACCCAGACCTTAAAACTAAACCTGACTTTAAACCTAAACCTAACACTAACACGAAACCTAATAAAAGGAAAGGGAAAAAAGTAAAGGACCTAATCCCTGACCTGAACCCTAAGTAAAAGAGAAGAGAAGGGAAATAAATAAAAGACCCCTGACCCTAACCCTAACGCTAACCCTAACCCTAACTATAGCACTAACCCTAAGCCTAACCCTAATTAATACTGTAACCCTAAGCCTAAGCCGAACGCTAACCATGACGCTAACCGTAAAACTAAGAAAAAGAAAAGAGAAGAAAAGAAAAGAACCGCAACCCTAATGAAGAGGCTAAATCCAACCCTAAACCTAACACTAACTTTAACCCTAACCCTAACCATAACCCTAACCCTAGCCCTAACCCTAACCCCAGCCCTAACCCTAATTATCACCCTAACTGTAATCATGACCTTAACCCTAATCCTAACTGGAACCCTAACTCTAACCGCAACCGCAATGCTTAGTCTAACTCTGGACCTAAAGCTAACCCTAACCCGAACCCTAATTAAAAAAAAGAAAAGAACTCAAACCCTGACCCGAACCCTAAGACAAAGAAAAGAGAAGAGAGAATAAAAAAAGAACCGTAATCTAACCCTAACCCTAATCCAAAAAGAAAAGAAACGAAACGAAACGAAACGAAACGAAACGAAACGAAACGAAACGAAAAGAAACGAAAAGAAAAGAAAAGAAAAGAAAAGAAAAGAAAAGAAAAGAAAAGAAAAGAAAAGAAAAGAAAAGCTAAATATAACACAACAGAAAGGGAAGAGGAAGGGGAAGAGGAAGAGGAAGAGGAAGAGGAAAAAATCTAAACCCTAGCCCTAACCCTAACCCTAGCCCTAACCCTAACCCCAGCCCTAACCCTAACCCTAACCATCACCCTAACTCTAACCAAGACCTTAACCCTAAGCCTAACTGTAACCCTAACCGTAACCCTAATGCTTGTCCTAACCCTGGACCTAAACCTAACCCTAACCCGAACCCTAATTTATAAAAAGAGAAAAAAAGAAAAGAACTCAAACCCTGACCTGAACCCTAAGACAAAGAAAAGAGAAGAGAAAATAAAAAAAGAACCGTAACCCTAACCCTAACCCTAACCATAACCCTAACCATAATCCAAACCAAAAAGAAAATAAAATAAAATACAAGAAAATGAAATGAAATGAAATGAAATGAAATGAAATGCTAACTATAACACAACGGAAAGGAAGGGGAAAAGGAAGAGGAAGAGGAAGAGGAAGAGGAAGAGGAAGAGGAAGAGGAAGAGGAAGAGGAAGAGGAAGAGGAAGAGGAAGAGGAAAACAAGGGCAAGAAGAAGAGGAGGAGGAAAATTAGAAAGGAAAAAATAAAAAGAGGAAAGCAAAAGGGAAAAGGAAGAGGAAAAGGAAAAGTCAACATGAAGAGGAAAAGGAAAAATGAGAAGGAAAAGAAGAATGTGAAAAGGATATGGAAAACTGAAAAGGAAAAAAGAAAAGGAAACTAAAAAGGAAAAAGAAAAGGAAACTGAAGAGGAAAAGGAAAAGGAAAAGGAAATGGAAAAGGAAAAGGAAAAGGAACCGGAAAATAAGGAAACCAAGAAAAAGAAGGGCAAGAAGAAGAGGAGGAAGAAAATGAGAAAGAAAAGGAAAAGAGGAATGCGAAAAAGAAAAGAGAAGAGGAAAAGAGAAGAGGAAGAGGAAGAGGAAGAGGAAGAGGAAGAGGAAGAGGAAGAGGAAGAGGAAGAGGAAGAGGAAGAGGAAGAGGAAAAAATCCTAACCCTAGGCCTAACCCTAACCCTAGCCCTAACACTAACCCTAACCCTAACCCTAACGCTAACCCAGACCTTAAACCTAAACCTGACTTTAAACCTAAACCTAACACTAACACGAAACCTAATAAAAGGAAAGGGAAAAAAGTAAAGGACCTAATCCCTGACCTGAACCCTAAGTAAAAGAGAAGAGAAGGGAAATAAATAAAAGACCCCTGACCCTAACCCTAACGCTAACCCTAACCCTAACTATAGCACTAACCCTAAGCCTAACCCTAATTAATACTGTAACCCTAAGCCTAAGCCGAACGCTAACCATGACGCTAACCGTAAAACTAAGAAAAAGAAAAGAGAAGAAAAGAAAAGAACCGCAACCCTAATGAAGAGGCTAAATCCAACCCTAAACCTAACACTAACTTTAACCCTAACCCTAACCATAACCCTAACCCTAGCCCTAACCCTAACCCCAGCCCTAACCCTAATTATCACCCTAACTGTAATCATGACCTTAACCCTAATCCTAACTGGAACCCTAACTCTAACCGCAACCGCAATGCTTAGTCTAACTCTGGACCTAAAGCTAACCCTAACCCGAACCCTAATTAAAAAAAAGAAAAGAACTCAAACCCTGACCCGAACCCTAAGACAAAGAAAAGAGAAGAGAGAATAAAAAAAGAACCGTAATCTAACCCTAACCCTAATCCAAAAAGAAAAGAAACGAAACGAAACGAAACGAAACGAAACGAAACGAAACGAAAAGAAACGAAAAGAAAAGAAAAGAAAAGAAAAGAAAAGAAAAGGAAAGAAAAGAAAAGAAAAGCTAAATATAACACAACAGAAAGGGAAGAGGAAGGGGAAGAGGAAGAGGAAGAGGAAGAGGAAAAAATCTAAACCCTAGCCCTAACCCTAACCCTAGCCCTAACCCTAACCCCAGCCCTAACCCTAACCCTAACCATCACCCTAACTCTAACCAAGACCTTAACCCTAAGCCTAACTGTAACCCTAACCGTAACCCTAATGCTTGTCCTAACCCTGGACCTAAACCTAACCCTAACCCGAACCCTAATTTATAAAAAGAGAAAAAAAGAAAAGAACTCAAACCCTGACCTGAACCCTAAGACAAAGAAAAGAGAAGAGAAAATAAAAAAAGAACCGTAACCCTAACCCTAACCCTAACCATAACCCTAACCATAATCCAAACCAAAAAGAAAATAAAATAAAATACAAGAAAATGAAATGAAATGAAATGAAATGAAATGAAATGCTAACTATAACACAACGGAAAGGAAGGG
This sequence comes from Delichon dasypus, assembly GCA_037837765.1. Lineage (NCBI taxonomy): Eukaryota > Metazoa > Chordata > Aves > Passeriformes > Hirundinidae > Delichon > Delichon dasypus. Next base: position 123,800 of record JBBAXF010000079.1, on the reverse strand, counting down.
GAAAAGGAAGAGGAAGAGGAAGAGGAAGAGGAAGAGGAAGAGGAAGAGGAAGAGGAAGAGGAAGAGGAAAACAAGGGCAAGAAGAAGAGGAGGAGGAAAATTAGAAAGGAAAAAATAAAAAGAGGAAAGCAAAAGGGAAAAGGAAGAGGAAAAGGAAAAGTCAACATGAAGAGGAAAAGGAAAAATGAGAAGGAAAAGAAGAATGTGAAAAGGATATGGAAAACTGAAAAGGAAAAAAGAAAAGGAAACTAAAAAGGAAAAAGAAAAGGAAACTGAAGAGGAAAAGGAAAAGGAAAAGGAAATGGAAAAGGAAAAGGAAAAGGAACCGGAAAATAAGGAAACCAAGAAAAAGAAGGGCAAGAAGAAGAGGAGGAAGAAAATGAGAAAGAAAAGGAAAAGAGGAATGCGAAAAAGAAAAGAGAAGAGGAAAAGAGAAGAGGAAGAGGAAGAGGAAGAGGAAGAGGAAGAGGAAGAGGAAGAGGAAGAGGAAGAGGAAGAGGAAGAGGAAGAGGAAGAGGAAAAAATCCTAACCCTAGGCCTAACCCTAACCCTAGCCCTAACACTAACCCTAACCCTAACCCTAACGCTAACCCAGACCTTAAACCTAAACCTGACTTTAAACCTAAACCTAACACTAACACGAAACCTAATAAAAGGAAAGGGAAAAAAGTAAAGGACCTAATCCCTGACCTGAACCCTAAGTAAAAGAGAAGAGAAGGGAAATAAATAAAAGACCCCTGACCCTAACCCTAATGCTAACCCTAACCCTAACTATAGCACTAACCCTAAGCCTAACCCTAATTAATACTGTAACCCTAAGCCTAAGCCGAACGCTAACCATGACGCTAACCGTAAAACTAAGAAAAAGAAAAGAGAAGAAAAGAAAAGAACCGCAACCCTAATGAAGAGGCTAAATCCAACCCTAAACCTAACACTAACTTTAACCCTAACCCTAACCATAACCCTAACCCTAGCCCTAACCCTAACCCCAGCCCTAACCCTAATTATCACCCTAACTGTAATCATGACCTTAACCCTAATCCTAACTGGAACCCTAACTCTAACCGCAACCGCAATGCTTAGTCTAACTCTGGACCTAAAGCTAACCCTAACCCGAACCCTAATTAAAAAAAAGAAAAGAACTCAAACCCTGACCCGAACCCTAAGACAAAGAAAAGAGAAGAGAGAATAAAAAAAGAACCGTAATCTAACCCTAACCCTAATCCAAAAAGAAAAGAAACGAAACGAAACGAAACGAAACGAAACGAAACGAAACGAAACGAAAAGAAAAGAAAAGAAAAGAAAAGAAAAGAAAAGAAAAGAAAAGAAAAGAAAAGCTAAATATAACACAACAGAAAGGGAAGAGGAAGGGGAAGAGGAAGAGGAAGAGGAAGAGGAAAAAATCTAAACCCTAGCCCTAACCCTAACCCTAGCCCTAACCCTAACCCCAGCCCTAACCCTAACCCTAACCATCACCCTAACTCTAACCAAGACCTTAACCCTAAGCCTAACTGTAACCCTAACCGTAACCCTAATGCTTGTCCTAACCCTGGACCTAAACCTAACCCTAACCCGAACCCTAATTTATAAAAAGAGAAAAAAAGAAAAGAACTCAAACCCTGACCTGAACCCTAAGACAAAGAAAAGAGAAGAGAAAATAAAAAAAGAACCGTAACCCTAACCCTAACCCTAACCATAACCCTAACCATAATCCAAACCAAAAAGAAAATAAAATAAAATACAAGAAAATGAAATGAAATGAAATGAAATGAAATGAAATGCTAACTATAACACAACGGAAAGGAAGGGGAAAAGGAAGAGGAAGAGGAAGAGGAAGAGGAAGAGGAAGAGGAAGAGGAAGAGGAAGAGGAAGAGGAAGAGGAAAACAAGGGCAAGAAGAAGAGGAGGAGGAAAATTAGAAAGGAAAAAATAAAAAGAGGAAAGCAAAAGGGAAAAGGAAGAGGAAAAGGAAAAGTCAACATGAAGAGGAAAAGGAAAAATGAGAAGGAAAAGAAGAATGTGAAAAGGATATGGAAAACTGAAAAGGAAAAAAGAAAAGGAAACTAAAAAGGAAAAAGAAAAGGAAACTGAAGAGGAAAAGGAAAAGGAAAAGGAAATGGAAAAGGAAAAGGAAAAGGAACCGGAAAATAAGGAAACGAAGAAAAAGAAGGGCAAGAAGAAGAGGAGGAAGAAAATGAGAAAGAAAAGGAAAAGAGGAATGCGAAAAAGAAAAGAGAAGAGGAAAAGAGAAGAGGAAGAGGAAGAGGAAGAGGAAGAGGAAGAGGAAGAGGAAGAGGAAGAGGAAGAGGAAGAGGAAGAGGAAAAAATCCTAACCCTAGGCCTAACCCTAACCCTAGCCCTAACACTAACCCTAACCCTAACCCTAACGCTAACCCAGACCTTAAACCTAAACCTGACTTTAAACCTAAACCTAACACTAACACGAAACCTAATAAAAGGAAAGGGAAAAAAGTAAAGGACCTAATCCCTGACCTGAACCCTAAGTAAAAGAGAAGAGAAGGGAAATAAATAAAAGACCCCTGACCCTAACCCTAACGCTAACCCTAACCCTAACTATAGCACTAACCCTAAGCCTAACCCTAATTAATACTGTAACCCTAAGCCTAAGCCGAACGCTAACCATGACGCTAACCGTAAAACTAAGAAAAAGAAAAGAGAAGAAAAGAAAAGAACCGCAACCCTAATGAAGAGGCTAAATCCAACCCTAAACCTAACACTAACTTTAACCCTAACCCTAACCATAACCCTAACCCTAGCCCTAACCCTAACCCCAGCCCTAACCCTAATTATCACCCTAACTGTAATCATGACCTTAACCCTAATCCTAACTGGAACCCTAACTCTAACCGCAACCGCAATGCTTAGTCTAACTCTGGACCTAAAGCTAACCCTAACCCGAACCCTAATTAAAAAAAAGAAAAGAACTCAAACCCTGACCCGAACCCTAAGACAAAGAAAAGAGAAGAGAGAATAAAAAAAGAACCGTAATCTAACCCTAACCCTAATCCAAAAAGAAACGAAACGAAACGAAACGAAACGAAACGAAACGAAACGAAACGAAACGAAACGAAACGAAACGAAAAGAAACGAAAAGAAAAGAAAAGAAAAGAAAAGAAAAGAAAAGAAAAGAAAAGAAAAGAAAAGAAAAGAAAAGAAAAGCTAAATATAACACAACAGAAAGGGAAGAGGAAGGGGAAGAGGAAGAGGAAGAGGAAGAGGAAACAATCTAAACCCTAGCCCTAACCCTAACCCTAGCCCTAACCCTAACCCCAGCCCTAACCCTAACCCTAACCATCACCCTAACTCTAACCAAGACCTTAACCCTAAGCCTAACTGTAACCCTAACCGTAACCCTAATGCTTGTCCTAACCCTGGACCTAAACCTAACCCTAACCCGAACCCTAATTTATAAAAAGAGAAAAAAAGAAAAGAACTCAAACCCTGACCTGAACCCTAAGACAAAGAAAAGAGAAGAGAAAATAAAAAAAGAACCGTAACCCTAACCCTAACCCTAACCCTAACCCTAACCATAATCCAAACCAAAAAGAAAATAAAATAAAATACAAGAAAATGAAATGAAATGAAATGAAATGAAATGAAATGCTAACTATAACACAACGGAAAGGAAGGGGAAAAGGAAGAGGAAGAGGAAGAGGAAGAGGAAGAGGAAGAGGAAGAGGAAGAGGAAAACAAGGGCAAGAAGAAGAGGAGGAGGAAAATTAGAAAGGAAAAAATAAAAAGAGGAAAGCAAAAGGGAAAAGGAAGAGGAAAAGGAAAAGTCAACATGAAGAGGAAAAGGAAAAATGAGAAGGAAAAGAAGAATGTGAAAAGGATATGGAAAACTGAAAAGGAAAAAAGAAAAGGAAACTAAAAAGGAAAAAGAAAAGGAAACTGAAGAGGAAAAGGAAAAGGAAAAGGAAATGGAAAAGGAAAAGGAAAAGGAACCGGAAAATAAGGAAACCAAGAAAAAGAAGGGCAAGAAGAAGAGGAGGAAGAAAATGAGAAAGAAAAGGAAAAGAGGAATGCGAAAAAGAAAAGAGAAGAGGAAAAGAGAAGAGGAAGAGGAAGAGGAAGAGGAAGAGGAAGAGGAAGAGGAAGAGGAAGAGGAAGAGGAAGAGGAAGAGGAAAAAATCCTAACCCTAGGCCTAACCCTAACCCTAGCCCTAACACTAACCCTAACCCTAACCCTAACGCTAACCCAGACCTTAAACCTAAACCTGACTTTAAACCTAAACCTAACACTAACACGAAACCTAATAAAAGGAAAGGGAAAAAAGTAAAGGACCTAATCCCTGACCTGAACCCTAAGTAAAAGAGAAGAGAAGGGAAATAAATAAAAGACCCCTGACCCTAACCCTAATGCTAACCCTAACCCTAACTATAGCACTAACCCTAAGCCTAACCCTAATTAATACTGTAACCCTAAGCCTAAGCCGAACGCTAACCATGACGCTAACCGTAAAACTAAGAAAAAGAAAAGAGAAGAAAAGAAAAGAACCGCAACCCTAATGAAGAGGCTAAATCCAACCCTAAACCTAACACTAACTTTAACCCTAACCCTAACCATAACCCTAACCCTAGCCCTAACCCTAACCCCAGCCCTAACCCTAATTATCACCCTAACTGTAATCATGACCTTAACCCTAATCCTAACTGGAACCCTAACTCTAACCGCAACCGCAATGCTTAGTCTAACTCTGGACCTAAAGCTAACCCTAACCCGAACCCTAATTAAAAAAAAGAAAAGAACTCAAACCCTGACCCGAACCCTAAGACAAAGAAAAGAGAAGAGAGAATAAAAAAAGAACCGTAATCTAACCCTAACCCTAATCCAAAAAGAAAAGAAACGAAACGAAACGAAACGAAACGAAACGAAACGAAACGAAACGAAACGAAAAGAAAAGAAAAGAAAAGAAAAGAAAAGAAAAGAAAAGCTAAATATAACACAACAGAAAGGGAAGAGGAAGGGGAAGAGGAAGAGGAAGAGGAAGAGGAAAAAATCTAAACCCTAGCCCTAACCCTAACCCTAGCCCTAACCCTAACCCCAGCCCTAACCCTAACCCTAACCATCACCCTAACTCTAACCAAGACCTTAACCCTAAGCCTAACTGTAACCCTAACCGTAACCCTAATGCTTGTCCTAACCCTGGACCTAAACCTAACCCTAACCCGAACCCTAATTTATAAAAAGAGAAAAAAAGAAAAGAACTCAAACCCTGACCTGAACCCTAAGACAAAGAAAAGAGAAGAGAAAATAAAAAAAGAACCGTAACCCTAACCCTAACCCTAACCATAACCCTAACCATAATCCAAACCAAAAAGAAAATAAAATAAAATACAAGAAAATGAAATGAAATGAAATGAAATGAAATGAAATGAAATGAAATGCTAACTATAACACAACGGAAAGGAAGGGGAAAAGGAAGAGGAAGAGGAAGAGGAAGAGGAAGAGGAAGAGGAAGAGGAAGAGGAAGAGGAAGAGGAAGAGGAAGAGGAAGAGGAAGAGGAAAACAAGGGCAAGAAGAAGAGGAGGAGGAAAATTAGAAAGGAAAAAATAAAAAGAGGAAAGCAAAAGGGAAAAGGAAGAGGAAAAGGAAAAGTCAACATGAAGAGGAAAAGGAAAAATGAGAAGGAAAAGAAGAATGTGAAAAGGATATGGAAAACTGAAAAGGAAAAAAGAAAAGGAAACTAAAAAGGAAAAAGAAAAGGAAACTGAAGAGGAAAAGGAAAAGGAAAAGGAAATGGAAAAGGAAAAGGAAAAGGAACCGGAAAATAAGGAAACGAAGAAAAAGAAGGGCAAGAAGAAGAGGAGGAAGAAAATGAGAAAGAAAAGGAAAAGAGGAATGCGAAAAAGAAAAGAGAAGAGGAAAAGAGAAGAGGAAAAGAGAAGAGGAAGAGGAAGAGGAAGAGGAAGAGGAAGAGGAAGAGGAAGAGGAAGAGGAAGAGGAAGAGGAAGAGGAAAAAATCCTAACCCTAGGCCTAACCCTAACCCTAGCCCTAACACTAACCCTAACCCTAACCCTAACGCTAACCCAGACCTTAAACCTAAACCTGACTTTAAACCTAAACCTAACACTAACACGAAACCTAATAAAAGGAAAGGGAAAAAAGTAAAGGACCTAATCCCTGACCTGAACCCTAAGTAAAAGAGAAGAGAAGGGAAATAAATAAAAGACCCCTGACCCTAACCCTAACGCTAACCCTAACCCTAACTATAGCACTAACCCTAAGCCTAACCCTAATTAATACTGTAACCCTAAGCCTAAGCCGAACGCTAACCATGACGCTAACCGTAAAACTAAGAAAAAGAAAAGAGAAGAAAAGAAAAGAACCGCAACCCTAATGAAGAGGCTAAATCCAACCCTAAACCTAACACTAACTTTAACCCTAACCCTAACCATAACCCTAACCCTAGCCCTAACCCTAACCCCAGCCCTAACCCTAATTATCACCCTAACTGTAATCATGACCTTAACCCTAATCCTAACTGGAACCCTAACTCTAACCGCAACCGCAATGCTTAGTCTAACTCTAGACCTAAAGCTAACCCTAACCCGAACCCTAATTAAAAAAAAGAAAAGAACTCAAACCCTGACCCGAACCCTAAGACAAAGAAAAGAGAAGAGAGAATAAAAAAAGAACCGTAATCTAACCCTAACCCTAATCCAAAAAGAAAAGAAACGAAACGAAACAAAACGAAACGAAACGAAAAGAAAAGAAAAGAAAAGAAAAGAAAAGAAAAGCTAAATATAACACAACAGAAAGGGAAGAGGAAGGGGAAGAGGAAGAGGAAGAGGAAGAGGAAACAATCTAAACCCTAGCCCTAACCCTAACCCTAGCCCTAACCCTAACCCCAGCCCTAACCCTAACCCTAACCATCACCCTAACTCTAACCAAGACCTTAACCCTAAGCCTAACTGTAACCCTAACCGTAACCCTAATGCTTGTCCTAACCCTGGACCTAAACCTAACCCTAACCCGAACCCTAATTTATAAAAAGAGAAAAAAAGAAAAGAACTCAAACCCTGACCTGAACCCTAAGACAAAGAAAAGAGAAGAGAAAATAAAAAAAGAACCGTAACCCTAACCCTAACCCTAACCCTAACCCTAACCATAATCCAAACCAAAAAGAAAATAAAATAAAATACAAGAAAATGAAATGAAATGAAATGAAATGAAATGAAATGCTAACTATAACACAACGGAAAGGAAGGGGAAAAGGAAGAGGAAGAGGAAGAGGAAGAGGAAGAGGAAGAGGAAGAGGAAGAGGAAGAGGAAGAGGAAGAGGAAAACAAGGGCAAGAAGAAGAGGAGGAGGAAAATTAGAAAGGAAAAAATAAAAAGAGGAAAGCAAAAGGGAAAAGGAAGAGGAAAAGGAAAAGTCAACATGAAGAGGAAAAGGAAAAATGAGAAGGAAAAGAAGAATGTGAAAAGGATATGGAAAACTGAAAAGGAAAAAAGAAAAGGAAACTAAAAAGGAAAAAGAAAAGGAAACTGAAGAGGAAAAGGAAAAGGAAAAGGAAATGGAAAAGGAAAAGGAAAAGGAACCGGAAAATAAGGAAACCAAGAAAAAGAAGGGCAAGAAGAAGAGGAGGAAGAAAATGAGAAAGAAAAGGAAAAGAGGAATGCGAAAAAGAAAAGAGAAGAGGAAAAGAGAAGAGGAAGAGGAAGAGGAAGAGGAAGAGGAAGAGGAAGAGGAAGAGGAAGAGGAAGAGGAAGAGGAAAAAATCCTAACCCTAGGCCTAACCCTAACCCTAGCCCTAACACTAACCCTAACCCTAACCCTAACGCTAACCCAGACCTTAAAACTAAACCTGACTTTAAACCTAAACCTAACACTAACACGAAACCTAATAAAAGGAAAGGGAAAAAAGTAAAGGACCTAATCCCTGACCTGAACCCTAAGTAAAAGAGAAGAGAAGGGAAATAAATAAAAGACCCCTGACCCTAACCCTAACGCTAACCCTAACCCTAACTATAGCACTAACCCTAAGCCTAACCCTAATTAATACTGTAACCCTAAGCCTAAGCCGAACGCTAACCATGACGCTAACCGTAAAACTAAGAAAAAGAAAAGAGAAGAAAAGAAAAGAACCGCAACCCTAATGAAGAGGCTAAATCCAACCCTAAACCTAACACTAACTTTAACCCTAACCCTAACCATAACCCTAACCCTAGCCCTAACCCTAACCCCAGCCCTAACCCTAATTATCACCCTAACTGTAATCATGACCTTAACCCTAATCCTAACTGGAACCCTAACTCTAACCGCAACCGCAATGCTTAGTCTAACTCTGGACCTAAAGCTAACCCTAACCCGAACCCTAATTAAAAAAAAGAAAAGAACTCAAACCCTGACCCGAACCCTAAGACAAAGAAAAGAGAAGAGAGAATAAAAAAAGAACCGTAATCTAACCCTAACCCTAATCCAAAAAGAAAAGAAACGAAACGAAACGAAACGAAACGAAACGAAACGAAACGAAAAGAAACGAAAAGAAAAGAAAAGAAAAGAAAAGAAAAGAAAAGAAAAGAAAAGAAAAGAAAAGAAAAGAAAAGAAAAGCTAAATATAACACAACAGAAAGGGAAGAGGAAGGGGAAGAGGAAGAGGAAGAGGAAGAGGAAAAAATCTAAACCCTAGCCCTAACCCTAACCCTAGCCCTAACCCTAACCCCAGCCCTAACCCTAACCCTAACCATCACCCTAACTCTAACCAAGACCTTAACCCTAAGCCTAACTGTAACCCTAACCGTAACCCTAATGCTTGTCCTAACCCTGGACCTAAACCTAACCCTAACCCGAACCCTAATTTATAAAAAGAGAAAAAAAGAAAAGAACTCAAACCCTGACCTGAACCCTAAGACAAAGAAAAGAGAAGAGAAAATAAAAAAAGAACCGTAACCCTAACCCTAACCCTAACCATAACCCTAACCATAATCCAAACCAAAAAGAAAATAAAATAAAATACAAGAAAATGAAATGAAATGAAATGAAATGAAATGAAATGCTAACTATAACACAACGGAAAGGAAGGGGAAAAGGAAGAGGAAGAGGAAGAGGAAGAGGAAGAGGAAGAGGAAGAGGAAGAGGAAGAGGAAGAGGAAGAGGAAGAGGAAGAGGAAGAGGAAGAGGAAAACAAGGGCAAGAAGAAGAGGAGGAGGAAAATTAGAAAGGAAAAAATAAAAAGAGGAAAGCAAAAGGGAAAAGGAAGAGGAAAAGGAAAAGTCAACATGAAGAGGAAAAGGAAAAATGAGAAGGAAAAGAAGAATGTGAAAAGGATATGGAAAACTGAAAAGGAAAAAAGAAAAGGAAACTAAAAAGGAAAAAGAAAAGGAAACTGAAGAGGAAAAGGAAAAGGAAAAGGAAATGGAAAAGGAAAAGGAAAAGGAACCGGAAAATAAGGAAACCAAGAAAAAGAAGGGCAAGAAGAAGAGGAGGAAGAAAATGAGAAAGAAAAGGAAAAGAGGAATGCGAAAAAGAAAAGAGAAGAGGAAAAGAGAAGAGGAAGAGGAAGAGGAAGAGGAAGAGGAAGAGGAAGAGGAAGAGGAAGAGGAAGAGGAAGAGGAAGAGGAAAAAATCCTAACCCTAGGCCTAACCCTAACCCTAGCCCTAACACTAACCCTAACCCTAACCCTAACGCTAACCCAGACCTTAAACCTAAACCTGACTTTAAACCTAAACCTAACACTAACACGAAACCTAATAAAAGGAAAGGGAAAAAAGTAAAGGACCTAATCCCTGACCTGAACCCTAAGTAAAAGAGAAGAGAAGGGAAATAAATAAAAGACCCCTGACCCTAACCCTAATGCTAACCCTAACCCTAACTATAGCACTAACCCTAAGCCTAACCCTAATTAATACTGTAACCCTAAGCCTAAGCCGAACGCTAACCATGACGCTAACCGTAAAACTAAGAAAAAGAAAAGAGAAGAAAAGAAAAGAACCGCAACCCTAATGAAGAGGCTAAATCCAACCCTAAACCTAACACTAACTTTAACCCTAACCCTAACCATAACCCTAACCCTAGCCCTAACCCTAACCCCAGCCCTAACCCTAATTATCACCCTAACTGTAATCATGACCTTAACCCTAATCCTAACTGGAACCCTAACTCTAACCGCAACCGCAATGCTTAGTCTAACTCTGGACCTAAAGCTAACCCTAACCCGAACCCTAATTAAAAAAAAGAAAAGAACTCAAACCCTGACCCGAACCCTAAGACAAAGAAAAGAGAAGAGAGAATAAAAAAAGAACCGTAATCTAACCCTAACCCTAATCCAAAAAGAAAAGAAACGAAACGAAACGAAACGAAACGAAACGAAACGAAACGAAACGAAACGAAAAGAAAAGAAAAGAAAAGAAAAGAAAAGAAAAGCTAAATATAACACAACAGAAAGGGAAGAGGAAGGGGAAGAGGAAGAGGAAGAGGAAGAGGAAAAAATCTAAACCCTAGCCCTAACCCTAACCCTAGCCCTAACCCTAACCCCAGCCCTAACCCTAACCCTAACCATCACCCTAACTCTAACCAAGACCTTAACCCTAAGCCTAACTGTAACCCTAACCGTAACCCTAATGCTTGTCCTAACCCTGGACCTAAACCTAACCCTAACCCGAACCCTAATTTATAAAAAGAGAAAAAAAGAAAAGAACTCAAACCCTGACCTGAACCCTAAGACAAAGAAAAGAGAAGAGAAAATAAAAAAAGAACCGTAACCCTAACCCTAACCCTAACCATAACCCTAACCATAATCCAAACCAAAAAGAAAATAAAATAAAATACAAGAAAATGAAATGAAATGAAATGAAATGAAATGAAATGAAATGAAATGCTAACTATAACACAACGGAAAGGAAGGGGAAAAGGAAGAGGAAGAGGAAGAGGAAGAGGAAGAGGAAGAGGAAGAGGAAGAGGAAGAGGAAGAGGAAGAGGAAGAGGAAGAGGAAAACAAGGGCAAGAAGAAGAGGAGGAGGAAAATTAGAAAGGAAAAAATAAAAAGAGGAAAGCAAAAGGGAAAAGGAAGAGGAAAAGGAAAAGTCAACATGAAGAGGAAAAGGAAAAATGAGAAGGAAAAGAAGAATGTGAAAAGGATATGGAAAACTGAAAAGGAAAAAAGAAAAGGAAACTAAAAAGGAAAAAGAAAAGGAAACTGAAGAGGAAAAGGAAAAGGAAAAGGAAATGGAAAAGGAAAAGGAAAAGGAACCGGAAAATAAGGAAACGAAGAAAAAGAAGGGCAAGAAGAAGAGGAGGAAGAAAATGAGAAAGAAAAGGAAAAGAGGAATGCGAAAAAGAAAAGAGAAGAGGAAAAGAGAAGAGGAAAAGAGAAGAGGAAGAGGAAGAGGAAGAGGAAGAGGAAGAGGAAGAGGAAGAGGAAGAGGAAGAGGAAGAGGAAGAGGAAAAAATCCTAACCCTAGGCCTAACCCTAACCCTAGCCCTAACACTAACCCTAACCCTAACCCTAACGCTAACCCAGACCTTAAACCTAAACCTGACTTTAAACCTAAACCTAACACTAACACGAAACCTAATAAAAGGAAAGGGAAAAAAGTAAAGGACCTAATCCCTGACCTGAACCCTAAGTAAAAGAGAAGAGAAGGGAAATAAATAAAAGACCCCTGACCCTAACCCTAACGCTAACCCTAACCCTAACTATAGCACTAACCCTAAGCCTAACCCTAATTAATACTGTAACCCTAAGCCTAAGCCGAACGCTAACCATGACGCTAACCGTAAAACTAAGAAAAAGAAAAGAGAAGAAAAGAAAAGAACCGCAACCCTAATGAAGAGGCTAAATCCAACCCTAAACCTAACACTAACTTTAACCCTAACCCTAACCATAACCCTAACCCTAGCCCTAACCCTAACCCCAGCCCTAACCCTAATTATCACCCTAACTGTAATCATGACCTTAACCCTAATCCTAACTGGAACCCTAACTCTAACCGCAACCGCAATGCTTAGTCTAACTCTAGACCTAAAGCTAACCCTAACCCGAACCCTAATTAAAAAAAAGAAAAGAACTCAAACCCTGACCCGAACCCTAAGACAAAGAAAAGAGAAGAGAGAATAAAAAAAGAACCGTAATCTAACCCTAACCCTAATCCAAAAAGAAAAGAAACGAAACGAAACAAAACGAAACGAAACGAAAAGAAAAGAAAAGAAAAGAAAAGAAAAGAAAAGCTAAATATAACACAACAGAAAGGGAAGAGGAAGGGGAAGAGGAAGAGGAAGAGGAAGAGGAAACAATCTAAACCCTAGCCCTAACCCTAACCCTAGCCCTAACCCTAACCCCAGCCCTAACCCTAACCCTAACCATCACCCTAACTCTAACCAAGACCTTAACCCTAAGCCTAACTGTAACCCTAACCGTAACCCTAATGCTTGTCCTAACCCTGGACCTAAACCTAACCCTAACCCGAACCCTAATTTATAAAAAGAGAAAAAAAGAAAAGAACTCAAACCCTGACCTGAACCCTAAGACAAAGAAAAGAGAAGAGAAAATAAAAAAAGAACCGTAACCCTAACCCTAACCCTAACCCTAACCCTAACCATAATCCAAACCAAAAAGAAAATAAAATAAAATACAAGAAAATGAAATGAAATGAAATGAAATGAAATGAAATGCTAACTATAACACAACGGAAAGGAAGGGGAAAAGGAAGAGGAAGAGGAAGAGGAAGAGGAAGAGGAAGAGGAAGAGGAAGAGGAAGAGGAAGAGGAAGAGGAAGAGGAAGAGGAAGAGGAAAACAAGGGCAAGAAGAAGAGGAGGAGGAAAATTAGAAAGGAAAAAATAAAAAGAGGAAAGCAAAAGGGAAAAGGAAGAGGAAAAGGAAAAGTCAACATGAAGAGGAAAAGGAAAAATGAGAAGGAAAAGAAGAATGTGAAAAGGATATGGAAAACTGAAAAGGAAAAAAGAAAAGGAAACTAAAAAGGAAAAAGAAAAGGAAACTGAAGAGGAAAAGGAAAAGGAAAAGGAAATGGAAAAGGAAAAGGAAAAGGAACCGGAAAATAAGGAAACCAAGAAAAAGAAGGGCAAGAAGAAGAGGAGGAAGAAAATGAGAAAGAAAAGGAAAAGAGGAATGCGAAAAAGAAAAGAGAAGAGGAAAAGAGAAGAGGAAGAGGAAGAGGAAGAGGAAGAGGAAGAGGAAGAGGAAGAGGAAGAGGAAGAGGAAGAGGAAAAAATCCTAACCCTAGGCCTAACCCTAACCCTAGCCCTAACACTAACCCTAACCCTAACCCTAACGCTAACCCAGACCTTAAAACTAAACCTGACTTTAAACCTAAACCTAACACTAACACGAAACCTAATAAAAGGAAAGGGAAAAAAGTAAAGGACCTAATCCCTGACCTGAACCCTAAGTAAAAGAGAAGAGAAGGGAAATAAATAAAAGACCCCTGACCCTAACCCTAACGCTAACCCTAACCCTAACTATAGCACTAACCCTAAGCCTAACCCTAATTAATACTGTAACCCTAAGCCTAAGCCGAACGCTAACCATGACGCTAACCGTAAAACTAAGAAAAAGAAAAGAGAAGAAAAGAAAAGAACCGCAACCCTAATGAAGAGGCTAAATCCAACCCTAAACCTAACACTAACTTTAACCCTAACCCTAACCATAACCCTAACCCTAGCCCTAACCCTAACCCCAGCCCTAACCCTAATTATCACCCTAACTGTAATCATGACCTTAACCCTAATCCTAACTGGAACCCTAACTCTAACCGCAACCGCAATGCTTAGTCTAACTCTGGACCTAAAGCTAACCCTAACCCGAACCCTAATTAAAAAAAAGAAAAGAACTCAAACCCTGACCCGAACCCTAAGACAAAGAAAAGAGAAGAGAGAATAAAAAAAGAACCGTAATCTAACCCTAACCCTAATCCAAAAAGAAAAGAAACGAAACGAAACGAAACGAAACGAAACGAAACGAAACGAAAAGAAACGAAAAGAAAAGAAAAGAAAAGAAAAGAAAAGAAAAGAAAAGAAAAGAAAAGAAAAGAAAAGAAAAGAAAAGAAAAGCTAAATATAACACAACAGAAAGGGAAGAGGAAGGGGAAGAGGAAGAGGAAGAGGAAGAGGAAAAAATCTAAACCCTAGCCCTAACCCTAACCCTAGCCCTAACCCTAACCCCAGCCCTAACCCTAACCCTAACCATCACCCTAACTCTAACCAAGACCTTAACCCTAAGCCTAACTGTAACCCTAACCGTAACCCTAATGCTTGTCCTAACCCTGGACCTAAACCTAACCCTAACCCGAACCCTAATTTATAAAAAGAGAAAAAAAGAAAAGAACTCAAACCCTGACCTGAACCCTAAGACAAAGAAAAGAGAAGAGAAAATAAAAAAAGAACCGTAACCCTAACCCTAACCCTAACCATAACCCTAACCATAATCCAAACCAAAAAGAAAATAAAATAAAATACAAGAAAATGAAATGAAATGAAATGAAATGAAATGAAATGCTAACTATAACACAACGGAAAGGAAGGGGAAAAGGAAGAGGAAGAGGAAGAGGAAGAGGAAGAGGAAGAGGAAGAGGAAGAGGAAGAGGAAGAGGAAGAGGAAGAGGAAGAGGAAAACAAGGGCAAGAAGAAGAGGAGGAGGAAAATTAGAAAGGAAAAAATAAAAAGAGGAAAGCAAAAGGGAAAAGGAAGAGGAAAAGGAAAAGTCAACATGAAGAGGAAAAGGAAAAATGAGAAGGAAAAGAAGAATGTGAAAAGGATATGGAAAACTGAAAAGGAAAAAAGAAAAGGAAACTAAAAAGGAAAAAGAAAAGGAAACTGAAGAGGAAAAGGAAAAGGAAAAGGAAATGGAAAAGGAAAAGGAAAAGGAACCGGAAAATAAGGAAACCAAGAAAAAGAAGGGCAAGAAGAAGAGGAGGAAGAAAATGAGAAAGAAAAGGAAAAGAGGAATGCGAAAAAGAAAAGAGAAGAGGAAAAGAGAAGAGGAAGAGGAAGAGGAAGAGGAAGAGGAAGAGGAAGAGGAAGAGGAAGAGGAAGAGGAAGAGGAAAAAATCCTAACCCTAGGCCTAACCCTAACCCTAGCCCTAACACTAACCCTAACCCTAACCCTAACGCTAACCCAGACCTTAAACCTAAACCTGACTTTAAACCTAAACCTAACACTAACACGAAACCTAATAAAAGGAAAGGGAAAAAAGTAAAGGACCTAATCCCTGACCTGAACCCTAAGTAAAAGAGAAGAGAAGGGAAATAAATAAAAGACCCCTGACCCTAACCCTAACGCTAACCCTAACCCTAACTATAGCACTAACCCTAAGCCTAACCCTAATTAATACTGTAACCCTAAGCCTAAGCCGAACGCTAACCATGACGCTAACCGTAAAACTAAGAAAAAGAAAAGAGAAGAAAAGAAAAGAACCGCAACCCTAATGAAGAGGCTAAATCCAACCCTAAACCTAACACTAACTTTAACCCTAACCCTAACCATAACCCTAACCCTAGCCCTAACCCTAACCCCAGCCCTAACCCTAATTATCACCCTAACTGTAATCATGACCTTAACCCTAATCCTAACTGGAACCCTAACTCTAACCGCAACCGCAATGCTTAGTCTAACTCTAGACCTAAAGCTAACCCTAACCCGAAACCTAATTAAAAAAAAGAAAAGAACTCAAACCCTGACCCGAACCCTAAGACAAAGAAAAGAGAAGAGAGAATAAAAAAAGAACCGTAATCTAACCCTAACCCTAATCCAAAAAGAAAAGAAACGAAACGAAACGAAACGAAACGAAACGAAACGAAACGAAACGAAACGAAAAGAAAAGAAAAGAAAAGAAAAGAAAAGAAAAGCTAAATATAACACAACAGAAAGGGAAGAGGAAGGGGAAGAGGAAGAGGAAGAGGAAGAGGAAACAATCTAAACCCTAGCCCTAACCCTAACCCTAGCCCTAACCCTAACCCCAGCCCTAACCCTAACCCTAACCATCACCCTAACTCTAACCAAGACCTTAACCCTAAGCCTAACTGTAACCCTAACCGTAACCCTAATGCTTGTCCTAACCCTGGACCTAAACCTAACCCTAACCCGAACCCTAATTTATAAAAAGAGAAAAAAAGAAAAGAACTCAAACCCTGACCTGAACCCTAAGACAAAGAAAAGAGAAGAGAAAATAAAAAAAGAACCGTAACCCTAACCCTAACCCTAACCCTAACCCTAACCATAATCCAAACCAAAAAGAAAATAAAATAAAATACAAGAAAATGAAATGAAATGAAATGAAATGAAATGAAATGCTAACTATAACACAACGGAAAGGAAGGGGAAAAGGAAGAGGAAGAGGAAGAGGAAGAGGAAGAGGAAGAGGAAGAGGAAGAGGAAGAGGAAAACAAGGGCAAGAAGAAGAGGAGGAGGAAAATTAGAAAGGAAAAAATAAAAAGAGGAAAGCAAAAGGGAAAAGGAAGAGGAAAAGGAAAAGTCAACATGAAGAGGAAAAGGAAAAATGAGAAGGAAAAGAAGAATGTGAAAAGGATATGGAAAACTGAAAAGGAAAAAAGAAAAGGAAACTAAAAAGGAAAAAGAAAAGGAAACTGAAGAGGAAAAGGAAAAGGAAAAGGAAATGGAAAAGGAAAAGGAAAAGGAACCGGAAAATAAGGAAACCAAGAAAAAGAAGGGCAAGAAGAAGAGGAGGAAGAAAATGAGAAAGAAAAGGAAAAGAGGAATGCGAAAAAGAAAAGAGAAGAGGAAAAGAGAAGAGGAAGAGGAAGAGGAAGAGGAAGAGGAAGAGGAAGAGGAAGAGGAAGAGGAAGAGGAAGAGGAAAAAATCCTAACCCTAGGCCTAACCCTAACCCTAGCCCTAACACTAACCCTAACCCTAACCCTAACGCTAACCCAGACCTTAAACCTAAACCTGACTTTAAACCTAAACCTAACACTAACACGAACCCTAATAAAAGGAAAGGGAAAAAAGTAAAGGACCTAATCCCTGACCTGAACCCTAAGTAAAAGAGAAGAGAAGGGAAATAAATAAAAGACCCCTGACCCTAACCCTAATGCTAACCCTAACCCTAACTATAGCACTAACCCTAAGCCTAACCCTAATTAATACTGTAACCCTAAGCCTAAGCCGAACGCTAACCATGACGCTAACCGTAAAACTAAGAAAAAGAAAAGAGAAGAAAAGAAAAGAACCGCAACCCTAATGAAGAGGCTAAATCCAACCCTAAACCTAACACTAACTTTAACCCTAACCCTAACCATAACCCTAACCCTAGCCCTAACCCTAACCCCAGCCCTAACCCTAATTATCACCCTAACTGTAATCATGACCTTAACCCTAATCCTAACTGGAACCCTAACTCTAACCGCAACCGCAATGCTTAGTCTAACTCTGGACCTAAAGCTAACCCTAACCCGAACCCTAATTAAAAAAAAGAAAAGAACTCAAACCCTGACCCGAACCCTAAGACAAAGAAAAGAGAAGAGAGAATAAAAAAAGAACCGTAATCTAACCCTAACCCTAATCCAAAAAGAAAAGAAACGAAACGAAACGAAACGAAACGAAACGAAACGAAACGAAACGAAACGAAAAGAAAAGAAAAGAAAAGAAAAGAAAAGAAAAGAAAAGCTAAATATAACACAACAGAAAGGGAAGAGGAAGGGGAAGAGGAAGAGGAAGAGGAAGAGGAAAAAATCTAAACCCTAGCCCTAACCCTAACCCTAGCCCTAACCCTAACCCCAGCCCTAACCCTAACCCTAACCATCACCCTAACTCTAACCAAGACCTTAACCCTAAGCCTAACTGTAACCCTAACCGTAACCCTAATGCTTGTCCTAACCCTGGACCTAAACCTAACCCTAACCCGAACCCTAATTTATAAAAAGAGAAAAAAAGAAAAGAACTCAAACCCTGACCTGAACCCTAAGACAAAGAAAAGAGAAGAGAAAATAAAAAAAGAACCGTAACCCTAACCCTAACCCTAACCATAACCCTAACCATAATCCAAACCAAAAAGAAAATAAAATAAAATACAAGAAAATGAAATGAAATGAAATGAAATGAAATGAAATGAAATGAAATGCTAACTATAACACAACGGAAAGGAAGGGGAAAAGGAAGAGGAAGAGGAAGAGGAAGAGGAAGAGGAAGAGGAAGAGGAAGAGGAAGAGGAAGAGGAAGAGGAAGAGGAAGAGGAAAACAAGGGCAAGAAGAAGAGGAGGAGGAAAATTAGAAAGGAAAAAATAAAAAGAGGAAAGCAAAAGGGAAAAGGAAGAGGAAAAGGAAAAGTCAACATGAAGAGGAAAAGGAAAAATGAGAAGGAAAAGAAGAATGTGAAAAGGATATGGAAAACTGAAAAGGAAAAAAGAAAAGGAAACTAAAAAGGAAAAAGAAAAGGAAACTGAAGAGGAAAAGGAAAAGGAAAAGGAAATGGAAAAGGAAAAGGAAAAGGAACCGGAAAATAAGGAAACGAAGAAAAAGAAGGGCAAGAAGAAGAGGAGGAAGAAAATGAGAAAGAAAAGGAAAAGAGGAATGCGAAAAAGAAAAGAGAAGAGGAAAAGAGAAGAGGAAAAGAGAAGAGGAAGAGGAAGAGGAAGAGGAAGAGGAAGAGGAAGAGGAAGAGGAAGAGGAAGAGGAAGAGGAAGAGGAAAAAATCCTAACCCTAGGCCTAACCCTAACCCTAGCCCTAACACTAACCCTAACCCTAACCCTAACGCTAACCCAGACCTTAAACCTAAACCTGACTTTAAACCTAAACCTAACACTAACACGAAACCTAATAAAAGGAAAGGGAAAAAAGTAAAGGACCTAATCCCTGACCTGAACCCTAAGTAAAAGAGAAGAGAAGGGAAATAAATAAAAGACCCCTGACCCTAACCCTAACGCTAACCCTAACCCTAACTATAGCACTAACCCTAAGCCTAACCCTAATTAATACTGTAACCCTAAGCCTAAGCCGAACGCTAACCATGACGCTAACCGTAAAACTAAGAAAAAGAAAAGAGAAGAAAAGAAAAGAACCGCAACCCTAATGAAGAGGCTAAATCCAACCCTAAACCTAACACTAACTTTAACCCTAACCCTAACCATAACCCTAACCCTAGCCCTAACCCTAACCCCAGCCCTAACCCTAATTATCACCCTAACTGTAATCATGACCTTAACCCTAATCCTAACTGGAACCCTAACTCTAACCGCAACCGCAATGCTTAGTCTAACTCTAGACCTAAAGCTAACCCTAACCCGAACCCTAATTAAAAAAAAGAAAAGAACTCAAACCCTGACCCGAACCCTAAGACAAAGAAAAGAGAAGAGAGAATAAAAAAAGAACCGTAATCTAACCCTAACCCTAATCCAAAAAGAAAAGAAACGAAACGAAACAAAACGAAACGAAACGAAAAGAAAAGAAAAGAAAAGAAAAGAAAAGAAAAGCTAAATATAACACAACAGAAAGGGAAGAGGAAGGGGAAGAGGAAGAGGAAGAGGAAGAGGAAACAATCTAAACCCTAGCCCTAACCCTAACCCTAGCCCTAACCCTAACCCCAGCCCTAACCCTAACCCTAACCATCACCCTAACTCTAACCAAGACCTTAACCCTAAGCCTAACTGTAACCCTAACCGTAACCCTAATGCTTGTCCTAACCCTGGACCTAAACCTAACCCTAACCCGAACCCTAATTTATAAAAAGAGAAAAAAAGAAAAGAACTCAAACCCTGACCTGAACCCTAAGACAAAGAAAAGAGAAGAGAAAATAAAAAAAGAACCGTAACCCTAACCCTAACCCTAACCCTAACCCTAACCATAATCCAAACCAAAAAGAAAATAAAATAAAATACAAGAAAATGAAATGAAATGAAATGAAATGAAATGAAATGCTAACTATAACACAACGGAAAGGAAGGGGAAAAGGAAGAGGAAGAGGAAGAGGAAGAGGAAGAGGAAGAGGAAGAGGAAGAGGAAGAGGAAGAGGAAGAGGAAGAGGAAGAGGAAGAGGAAAACAAGGGCAAGAAGAAGAGGAGGAGGAAAATTAGAAAGGAAAAAATAAAAAGAGGAAAGCAAAAGGGAAAAGGAAGAGGAAAAGGAAAAGTCAACATGAAGAGGAAAAGGAAAAATGAGAAGGAAAAGAAGAATGTGAAAAGGATATGGAAAACTGAAAAGGAAAAAAGAAAAGGAAACTAAAAAGGAAAAAGAAAAGGAAACTGAAGAGGAAAAGGAAAAGGAAAAGGAAATGGAAAAGGAAAAGGAAAAGGAACCGGAAAATAAGGAAACCAAGAAAAAGAAGGGCAAGAAGAAGAGGAGGAAGAAAATGAGAAAGAAAAGGAAAAGAGGAATGCGAAAAAGAAAAGAGAAGAGGAAAAGAGAAGAGGAAGAGGAAGAGGAAGAGGAAGAGGAAGAGGAAGAGGAAGAGGAAGAGGAAGAGGAAGAGGAAAAAATCCTAACCCTAGGCCTAACCCTAACCCTAGCCCTAACACTAACCCTAACCCTAACCCTAACGCTAACCCAGACCTTAAACCTAAACCTGACTTTAAACCTAAACCTAACACTAACACGAACCCTAATAAAAGGAAAGGGAAAAAAGCAAAGAACCTAAGCCCTGACCTGAACCCTAAGAAAAAGAGAAGAGAAGGGAAAGAAATAAAAGACCCCTGAACCTAACCCTAAAGCTAACCCTAACCCTAACTACAGCACTAACCCTAAGCCTAACCCTAATTAATACTGTAACCCTAAGCCTAAGCCGAACCCTAACCGAAACCCTAACCGTGATGCTAACCGTAAAACTAAGAAAAAGAAAAGAGAAAAAAAGAAAAGAACCGCAACCCTAATGAAGAGGCTAAATCCAACCCTAACCCTAACACGAACTTTAACCCTAACCCTAACCATAACCCTAACCCTAGCCCTAACCCTAACCCCAGCCCTAACCCTAATTATCACCCTAACTGTAATCATGACCTTAACCCTAATCCTAACTGGAACCCTAACTCTAACCGCAACCGCAATGCTTAGTCTAACTCTGGACCTAAAGCTAACCCTAACCCGAACCCTAATTAAAAAAAAGAAAAGAACTCAAACCCTGACCCAAACCCTAAGACAAAGAAAAGAGAAGAGAGAATAAAAAAAGAACCGTAATCTAACCCTAACCCTAATCCAAAAAGAAAAGAAACGAAACGAAACGAAACGAAACGAAACGAAACGAAACGAAAAGAAAAGAAAAGAAAAGAAAAGAAAAGCTAAATATAACAGAACAGAAAGGGAAGAGGAAGGGGAAGAGGAAGAGGAAGAGGAAGAGGAAGAGGAAAAAATCTAAACCCTAGCCCTAACCCTAACCCTAGCCCTAACCCTAACCCCAGCCCTAACCCTAACCCTAACCATCACCCTAACTCTAACCAAGACCTTAACCCTAAGCCTAACTGTAACCCTAACCGTAACCCTAATGCTTGTCCTAACCCTGGACCTAAACCTAACCCTAACCCGAACCCTAATTTATAAAAAGAGAAAAAAAGAAAAGAACTCAAACCCTGACCTGAACCCTAAGACAAAGAAAAGAGAAGAGAAAATAAAAAAAGAACCGTAACCCTAACCCTAACCCTAACCATAACCCTAACCATAATCCAAACCAAAAAGAAAATAAAATAAAATACAAGAAAATGAAATGAAATGAAATGAAATGAAATGAAATGAAATGAAATGAAATGAAATGAAATGAAATGAAATGAAATGCTAACTATAACACAACGGAAAGGAAGGGGAAAAGGAAGAGGAAGAGGAAGAGGAAGAGGAAGAGGAAGAGGAAGAGGAAGAGGAAGAGGAAGAGGAAGAGGAAGAGGAAGAGGAAGAGGAAAACAAGGGCAAGAAGAAGAGGAGGAGGAAAATTAGAAAGGAAAAAATAAAAAGAGGAAAGCAAAAGGGAAAAGGAAGAGGAAAAGGAAAAGTCAACATGAAGAGGAAAAGGAAAAATGAGAAGGAAAAGAAGAATGTGAAAAGGATATGGAAAACTGAAAAGGAAAAAAGAAAAGGAAACTAAAAAGGAAAAAGAAAAGGAAACTGAAGAGGAAAAGGAAAAGGAAAAGGAAATGGAAAAGGAAAAGGAAAAGGAACCGGAAAATAAGGAAACCAAGAAAAAGAAGGGCAAGAAGAAGAGGAGGAAGAAAATGAGAAAGAAAAGGAAAAGAGGAATGCGAAAAAGAAAAGAGAAGAGGAAAAGAGAAGAGGAAGAGGAAGAGGAAGAGGAAGAGGAAGAGGAAGAGGAAGAGGAAGAGGAAGAGGAAGAGGAAGAGGAAGAGGAAGAGGAAGAGGAAGAGGAAGAGGAAAAAATCCTAACCCTAGGCCTAACCCTAACCCTAGCCCTAACACTAACCCTAACCCTAACCCTAACGCTAACCCAGACCTTAAACCTAAACCTGACTTTAAAGCTAAACCTAACACTAACACGAACCCTAATAAAAGGAAAGGGAAAAAAGCAAAGAACCTAAGCCCTGACCTGAACCCTAAGAAAAAGAGAAGAGAAGGGAAAGAAATAAAAGACCCCTGAACCTAACCCTAAAGCTAACCCTAACCCTAACTACAGCACTAAACCTAAGCCTAACCCTAATTAATACTGTAACCCTAAGCCTAAGCCGAACCCTAACCGAAACCCTAACCGTGATGCTAACCGTAAAACTAAGAAAAAGAAAAGAGAAAAAAAGAAAAGAACCGCAACCCTAATGAAGAGGCTAAATCCAACCCTAACCCTAACACGAACTTTAACCCTAACCCTAACCATAACCCTAACCCTAGCCCTAACCCTAACCCCAGCCCTAACCCTAATTATCACCCTAACTGTAATCATGACCTTAACCCTAATCCTAACTGGAACCCTAACTCTAACCGCAACCGCAATGCTTAGTCTAACTCTGGACCTAAAGCTAACCCTAACCCGAACCCTAATTAAAAAAAAGAAAAGAACTCAAACCCTGACCCAAACCCTAAGACAAAGAAAAGAGAAGAGAGAATAAAAAAAGAACCGTAATCTAACCCTAACCCTAATCCAAAAAGAAAAGAAACGAAACGAAACGAAACGAAACGAAACGAAACGAAAAGAAAAGAAAAGAAAAGAAAAGCTAAATATAACAGAACAGAAAGGGAAGAGGAAGGGGAAGAGGAAGAGGAAGAGGAAGAGGAAGAGGAAAAAATCTAAACCCTAGCCCTAACCCTAACCCTAGCCCTAACCCTAACCCCAGCCCTAACCCTAACCCTAACCATCACCCTAACTCTAACCAAGACCTTAACCCTAAGCCTAACTGTAACCCTAACCGTAACCCTAATGCTTGTCCTAACCCTGGACCTAAACCTAACCCTAACCCGAACCCTAATTTATAAAAAGAGAAAAAAAGAAAAGAACTCAAACCCTGACCTGAACCCTAAGACAAAGAAAAGAGAAGAGAAAATTAAAAAAGAACCGTAACCCTAACCCTAACCCTAACCATAACCATAATCCAAACCAAAAAGAAAATAAAATAAAATACAAGAAAATGAAATGAAATGAAATGAAATGAAATGAAATGAAATGAAATGCTAACTATAACACAACGGAAAGGAAGGGGAAAAGGAAGAGGAAGAGGAAGAGGAAGAGGAAGAGGAAGAGGAAGAGGAAGAGGAAGAGGAAGAGGAAGATGAAAACAAGGGCAAGAAGAAGAGGAGGAGGAAAATTAGAAAGGAAAAAATAAAAAGAGGAAAGCAAAAGGGAAAAGGAAGAGGAAAAGGAAAAGTCAACATGAAGAGGAAAAGGAAAAATGAGAAGGAAAAGAAGAATGTGAAAAGGATATGGAAAACTGAAGAGGAAAAAAGAAAAGGAAACTAAAAAGGAAAAAGAAAAGGAAACTGAAGAGGAAAAGGAAAAGGAAAAGGAAATGGAAAAGGAAAAGGAAAAGGAACCGGAAAATAAGGAAACCAAGAAAAAGAAGGGCAAGAAGAAGAGGAGGAAGAAAATGAGAAAGAAAAGGAAAAGAGGAATGCGAAAAAGAAAAGAGAAGAGGAAAAGAGAAGAGGAAGAGGAAGAGGAAGAGGAAGAGGAAGAGGAAGAGGAAGAGGAAGAGGAAGAGGAAGAGGAAAAAATACTAACCCTAGGCCTAACCCTAACCCTAGCCCGAACACTAACCCTAACCCTAACCCTAACGCTAACCCAGACCCTAAACCTAAAACTGACTTTAAACCTAAACCTAACACTAACACGAAACCTAATAAAAGGAAAGGGAAAAAAGTAAAGGACCTAATCCCTGACCTGAACCCTAAGTAAAAGAGAAGAGAAGGGAAATAAATAAAAGACCCCTGACCCTAACCCTAACGCTAACCCTAACCCTAACTATAGCACTAACCCTAAGCCTAACCCTAATTAATACTGTAACCCTAAGCCTAAGCCGAACGCTAACCATGACGCTAACCGTAAAACTAAGAAAAAGAAAAGAGAAGAAAAGAAAAGAACCGCAACCCTAATGAAGAGGCTAAATCCAACCCTAAACCTAACACTAACTTTAACCCTAACCCTAACCATAACCCTAACCCTAGCCCTAACCCTAACCCCAGCCCTAACCCTAATTATCACCCTAACTGTAATCATGACCTTAACCCTAATCCTAACTGGAACCCTAACTCTAACCGCAACCGCAATGCTTAGTCTAACTCTGGACCTAAAGCTAACCCTAACCCGAACCCTAATTAAAAAAAAGAAAAGAACTCAAACCCTGACCCGAACCCTAAGACAAAGAAAAGAGAAGAGAGAATAAAAAAAGAATCGTAATCTAACCCTAACCCTAATCCAAAAAGAAACGAAACGAAACGAAACGAAACGAAACGAAACGAAACGAAACGAAACGAAACGAAACGAAAAGAAAAGAAAAGAAAAGAAAAGAAAAGAAAAGAAAAGCTAAATATAACAGAACAGAAAGGGAAGAGGAAGGGGAAGAGGAAGAGGAAGAGGAAGAGGAAAAAATCTAAACCCTAGCCCTAACCCTAACCCTAGCCCTAACCCTAACCCCAGCCCTAACCCTAACCCTAACCATCACCCTAACTCTAACCAAGACCTTAACCCTAAGCCTAACTGTAACCCTAACCGTAACCCTAATGCTTGTCCTAACCCTGGACCTAAACCTAACCCTAACCCGAACCCTAATTTATAAAAAGAGAAAAAAAGAAAAGAACTCAAACCCTGACCTGAACCCTAAGACAAAGAAAAGAGAAGAGAAAATAAAAAAAGAACCGTAACCCTAACCCTAACCCTAACCATAACCCTAACCATAATCCAAACCAAAAAGAAAATAAAATAAAATACAAGAAAATGAAATGAAATGAAATGAAATGAAATGAAATGCTAACTATAACACAACGGAAAGGAAGGGGAAAAGGAAGAGGAAGAGGAAGAGGAAGAGGAAGAGGAAGAGGAAGAGGAAGAGGAAGAGGAAGAGGAAGAGGAAGAGGAAGAGGAAAACAAGGGCAAGAAGAAGAGGAGGAGGAAAATTAGAAAGGAAAAAATAAAAAGAGGAAAGCAAAAGGGAAAAGGAAGAGGAAAAGGAAAAGTCAACATGAAGAGGAAAAGGAAAAATGAGAAGGAAAAGAAGAATGTGAAAAGGATATGGAAAACTGAAAAGGAAAAAAGAAAAGGAAACTAAAAAGGAAAAAGAAAAGGAAACTGAAGAGGAAAAGGAAAAGGAAAAGGAAATGGAAAAGGAAAAGGAAAAGGAACCGGAAAATAAGGAAACCAAGAAAAAGAAGGGCAAGAAGAAGAGGAGGAAGAAAATGAGAAAGAAAAGGAAAAGAGGAATGCGAAAAAGAAAAGAGAAGAGGAAAAGAGAAGAGGAAGAGGAAGAGGAAGAGGAAGAGGAAGAGGAAGAGGAAG
Source organism: Delichon dasypus (assembly GCA_037837765.1). Taxonomy (NCBI): domain Eukaryota; kingdom Metazoa; phylum Chordata; class Aves; order Passeriformes; family Hirundinidae; genus Delichon; species Delichon dasypus. Next base: position 97,955 of record JBBAXF010000079.1, on the reverse strand, counting down.
AGGAAGAGGAAGAGGAAAAAATCCTAACCCTAGGCCTAACCCTAACCCTAGCCCTAACACTAACCCTAACCCTAACCCTAACGCTAACCCAGACCTTAAACCTAAACCTGACTTTAAACCTAAACCTAACACTAACACGAACCCTAATAAAAGGAAAGGGAAAAAAGCAAAGAACCTAAGCCCTGACCTGAACCCTAAGAAAAAGAGAAGAGAAGGGAAATAAATAAAAGACCCCTGAACCTAACCCTAAAGCTAACCCTAACCCTAACTACAGCACTAACCCTAAGCCTAACCCTAATTAATACTGTAACCCTAAGACTAAGCCGAACCCTAACCGAAACCCTAACCGTGATGCTAACCGTAAAACTAAGAAAAAGAAAAGAGAAGAAAAGAAAAGAACCGCAACCCTAATGAAGAGGCTAAATCCAACCCTAAACCTAACACGAACTTTAACCCTAACCCTAACCATAACCCTAACCCTAGCCCTAACCCTAACCCCAGCCCTAACCCTAATTATCACCCTAACTGTAATCATGACCTTAACCCTAATCCTAACTGGAACCCTAACTCTAACCGCAACCGCAATGCTTAGTCTAACTCTGGACCTAAAGCTAACCCTAACCCGAACCCTAATTAAAAAAAAGAAAAGAACTCAAACCCTGACCCAAACCCTAAGACAAAGAAAAGAGAAGAGAGAATAAAAAAAGAACCGTAATCTAACCCTAACCCTAATCCAAAAAGAAAAGAAACGAAACGAAACGAAACGAAACGAAACGAAACGAAACGAAAAGAAAAGAAAAGAAAAGAAAAGAAAAGAAAAGAAAAGAAAAGCTAAATATAACAGAACAGAAAGGGAAGAGGAAGGGGAAGAGGAAGAGGAAGAGGAAGAGGAAGAGGAAAAAATCTAAACCCTAGCCCTAACCCTAACCCTAGCCCTAACCCTAACCCCAGCCCTAACCCTAACCCTAACCATCACCCTAACTCTAACCAAGACCTTAACCCTAAGCCTAACTGTAACCCTAACCGTAACCCTAATGCTTGTCCTAACCCTGGACCTAAACCTAACCCTAACCCGAACCCTAATTTATAAAAAGAGAAAAAAAGAAAAGAACTCAAACCCTGACCTGAACCCTAAGACAAAGAAAAGAGAAGAGAAAATAAAAAAAGAACCGTAACCCTAACCCTAACCCTAACCATAACCCTAACCATAATCCAAACCAAAAAGAAAATAAAATAAAATACAAGAAAATGAAATGAAATGAAATGAAATGAAATGAAATGAAATGAAATGAAATGAAATGAAATGCTAACTATAACACAACGGAAAGGAAGGGGGAAAGGAAGAGGAAGAGGAAGAGGAAGAGGAAGAGGAAGAGGAAGAGGAAGAGGAAGAGGAAGAGGAAGAGGAAAACAAGGGCAAGAAGAAGAGGAGGAGGAAAATTAGAAAGGAAAAAATAAAAAGAGGAAAGCAAAAGGGAAAAGGAAGAGGAAAAGGAAAAGTCAACATGAAGAGGAAAAGGAAAAATGAGAAGGAAAAGAAGAATGTGAAAAGGATATGGAAAACTGAAAAGGAAAAAAGAAAAGGAAACTAAAAAGGAAAAAGAAAAGGAAACTGAAGAGGAAAAGGAAAAGGAAAAGGAAATGGAAAAGGAAAAGGAAAAGGAACCGGAAAATAAGGAAACCAAGAAAAAGAAGGGCAAGAAGAAGAGGAGGAAGAAAATGAGAAAGAAAAGGAAAAGAGGAATGCGAAAAAGAAAAGAGAAGAGGAAAAGAGAAGAGGAAGAGGAAGAGGAAGAGGAAGAGGAAGAGGAAGAGGAAGAAGAAGAGGAAGAGGAAGAGGAAGAGGAAAAAACCCTAACCCTAGGCCTAACCCTAACCCTAGCCCTAACACTAACCCTAACCCTAACCCTAACGCTAACCCAGACCTTAAACCTAAACCTGACTTTAAACCTAAACCTAACACTAACACGAAACCTAATAAAAGGAAAGGGAAAAAAGTAAAGGACCTAATCCCTGACCTGAACCCTAAGTAAAAGAGAAGAGAAGGGAAATAAATAAAAGACCCCTGACCCTAACCCTAATGCTAACCCTAACCCTAACTATAGCACTAACCCTAAGCCTAACCCTAATTAATACTGTAACCCTAAGCCTAAGCCGAACGCTAACCATGACACTAACCGTAAAACTAAGAAAAAGAAAAGAGAAGAAAAGAAAAGAACCGCAACCCTAATGAAGAGGCTAAATCCAACCCTAAACCTAACACTAACTTTAACCCTAACCCTAACCATAACCCTAACCCTAGCCCTAACCCTAACACCAGCCCTAACCCTACTTATCACCCTAACTGTAATCATGACCTTAACCCTAATCCTAACTGGAACCCTAACTCTAACCGCAACCGCAATGCTTAGTCTAACTCTGGACCTAAAGCTAACCCTAACCCGAACCCTAATTAAAAAAAAGAAAAGAACTCAAACCCTGACCCGAACCCTAAGACAAAGAAAAGAGAAGAGAGAATAAAAAAAGAACCGTAATCTAACCCTAACCCTAATCCAAAAAGAAAAGAAACGAAACGAAACGAAACGAAACGAAACGAAACGAAACGAAAAGAAAAGAAAATAAAAGAAAAGAAAAGAAAAGAAAAGAAAAGCTAAATATAACAGAACAGAAAGGGAAGAGGAAGGGGAAGAGGAAGAGGAAGAGGAAGAGGAAAAAATCTAAACCCTAGCCCTAACCCTAACCCTAGCCCTAACCCTAACCCCAGCCCTAACCCTAACCCTAACCATCACCCTAACTCTAACCAAGACCTTAACCCTAAGCCTAACTGTAACCCTAACCGTAACCCTAATGCTTGTCCTAACCCTGGACCTAAACCTAACCCTAACCCGAACCCTAATTTATAAAAAGAGAAAAAAAGAAAAGAACTCAAACCCTGACCTGAACCCTAAGACAAAGAAAAGAGAAGAGAAAATAAAAAAAGAACCGTAACCCTAACCCTAACCCTAACCATAACCCTAACCATAATCCAAACCAAAAAGAAAATAAAATAAAATACAAGAAAATGAAATGAAATGAAATGAAATGAAATGAAATGCTAACTATAACACAACGGAAAGGAAGGGGAAAAGGAAGAGGAAGAGGAAGAGGAAGAGGAAGAGGAAGAGGAAGAGGAAGAGGAAGAGGAAGAGGAAAACAAGGGCAAGAAGAAGAGGAGGAGGAAAATTAGAAAGGAAAAAATAAAAAGAGGAAAGCAAAAGGGAAAAGGAAGAGGAAAAGGAAAAGTCAACATGAAGAGGAAAAGGAAAAATGAGAAGGAAAAGAAGAATGTGAAAAGGATATGGAAAACTGAAAAGGAAAAAAGAAAAGGAAACTAAAAAGGAAAAAGAAAAGGAAACTGAAGAGGAAAAGGAAAAGGAAAAGGAAATGGAAAAGGAAAAGGAAAAGGAACCGGAAAATAAGGAAACCAAGAAAAAGAAGGGCAAGAAGAAGAGGAGGAAGAAAATGAGAAAGAAAAGGAAAAGAGGAATGCGAAAAAGAAAAGAGAAGAGGAAAAGAGAAGAGGAAGAGGAAGAGGAAGAGGAAGAGGAAGAGGAAGAGGAAGAGGAAGAGGAAGAGGAAGAGGAAGAGGAAGAGGAAGAGGAAAAAATCCTAACCCTAGGCCTAACCCTAACCCTAGCCCTAACACTAACCCTAACCCTAACCCTAACGCTAACCCAGACCTTAAACCTAAACCTGACTTTAAACCTAAACCTAACACTAACACGAACCCTAATAAAAGGAAAGGGAAAAAAGCAAAGAACCTAAGCCCTGACCTGAACCCTAAGAAAAAGAGAAGAGAAGGGAAATAAATAAAAGACCCCTGAACCTAACCCTAAAGCTAACCCTAACCCTAACTACAGCACTAACCCTAAGCCTAACCCTAATTAATACTGTAACCCTAAGACTAAGCCGAACCCTAACCGAAACCCTAACCGTGATGCTAACCGTAAAACTAAGAAAAAGAAAAGAGAAGAAAAGAAAAGAACCGCAACCCTAATGAAGAGGCTAAATCCAACCCTAACCCTAACACGAACTTTAACCCTAACCCTAACCATAACCCTAACCCTAGCCCTAACCCTAACCCCAGCCCTAACCCTAATTATCACCCTAACTGTAATCATGACCTTAACCCTAATCCTAACTGGAACCCTAACTCTAACCGCAACCGCAATGCTTAGTCTAACTCTGGACCTAAAGCTAACCCTAACCCGAACCCTAATTAAAAAAAAGAAAAGAACTCAAACCCTGACCCAAACCCTAAGACAAAGAAAAGAGAAGAGAGAATAAAAAAAGAACCGTAATCTAACCCTAACCCTAATCCAAAAAGAAAAGAAACGAAACGAAACGAAACGAAACGAAACGAAACGAAACGAAAAGAAAAGAAAAGAAAAGAAAAGAAAAGAAAAGCTAAATATAACAGAACAGAAAGGGAAGAGGAAGGGGAAGAGGAAGAGGAAGAGGAAGAGGAAGAGGAAAAAATCTAAACCCTAGCCCTAACCCTAACCCTAGCCCTAACCCTAACCCCAGCCCTAACCCTAACCCTAACCATCACCCTAACTCTAACCAAGACCTTAACCCTAAGCCTAACTGTAACCCTAACCGTAACCCTAATGCTTGTCCTAACCCTGGACCTAAACCTAACCCTAACCCGAACCCTAATTTATAAAAAGAGAAAAAAAGAAAAGAACTCAAACCCTGACCTGAACCCTAAGACAAAGAAAAGAGAAGAGAAAATAAAAAAAGAACCGTAACCCTAACCCTAACCCTAACCATAACCCTAACCATAATCCAAACCAAAAAGAAAATAAAATAAAATACAAGAAAATGAAATGAAATGAAATGAAATGAAATGAAATGAAATGAAATGAAATGAAATGCTAACTATAACACAACGGAAAGGAAGGGGAAAAGGAAGAGGAAGAGGAAGAGGAAGAGGAAGAGGAAGAGGAAGAGGAAGAGGAAGAGGAAGAGGAAGAGGAAGAGGAAAATTAGAAAGGAAAAAATAAAAAGAGGAAAGCAAAAGGGAAAAGGAAGAGGAAAAGGAAAAGTCAACATGAAGAGGAAAAGGAAAAATGAGAAGGAAAAGAAGAATGTGAAAAGGATATGGAAAACTGAAAAGGAAAAAAGAAAAGGAAACTAAAAAGGAAAAAGAAAAGGAAACTGAAGAGGAAAAGGAAAAGGAAAAGGAAATGGAAAAGGAAAAGGAAAAGGAACCGGAAAATAAGGAAACCAAGAAAAAGAAGGGCAAGAAGAAGAGGAGGAAGAAAATGAGAAAGAAAAGGAAAAGAGGAATGCGAAAAAGAAAAGAGAAGAGGAAAAGAGAAGAGGAAGAGGAAGAGGAAGAGGAAGAGGAAGAGGAAGAGGAAGAAGAAGAGGAAGAGGAAGAGGAAGAGGAAAAAACCCTAACCCTAGGCCTAACCCTAACCCTAGCCCTAACACTAACCCTAACCCTAACCCTAACGCTAACCCAGACCTTAAACCTAAACCTGACTTTAAACCTAAACCTAACACTAACACGAAACCTAATAAAAGGAAAGGGAAAAAAGTAAAGGACCTAATCCCTGACCTGAACCCTAAGTAAAAGAGAAGAGAAGGGAAATAAATAAAAGACCCCTGACCCTAACCCTAATGCTAACCCTAACCCTAACTATAGCACTAACCCTAAGCCTAACCCTAATTAATACTGTAACCCTAAGCCTAAGCCGAACGCTAACCATGACACTAACCGTAAAACTAAGAAAAAGAAAAGAGAAGAAAAGAAAAGAACCGCAACCCTAATGAAGAGGCTAAATCCAACCCTAAACCTAACACTAACTTTAACCCTAACCCTAACCATAACCCTAACCCTAGCCCTAACCCTAACCCCAGCCCTAACCCTAATTATCACCCTAACTGTAATCATGACCTTAACCCTAATCCTAACTGGAACCCTAACTCTAACCGCAACCGCAATGCTTAGTCTAACTCTGGACCTAAAGCTAACCCTAACCCGAACCCTAATTAAAAAAAAGAAAAGAACTCAAACCCTGACCCGAACCCTAAGACAAAGAAAAGAGAAGAGAGAATAAAAAAAGAACCGTAATCTAACCCTAACCCTAATCCAAAAAGAAAAGAAACGAAACGAAACGAAACGAAACGAAACGAAACGAAACGAAACGAAACGAAAAGAAAAGAAAATAAAAGAAAAGAAAAGAAAAGAAAAGAAAAGAAAAGCTAAATATAACAGAACAGAAAGGGAAGAGGAAGGGGAAGAGGAAGAGGAAGAGGAAGAGGAAAAAATCTAAACCCTAGCCCTAACCCTAACCCTAGCCCTAACCCTAACCCCAGCCCTAACCCTAACCCTAACCATCACCCTAACTCTAACCAAGACCTTAACCCTAAGCCTAACTGTAACCCTAACCGTAACCCTAATGCTTGTCCTAACCCTGGACCTAAACCTAACCCTAACCCGAACCCTAATTTATAAAAAGAGAAAAAAAGAAAAGAACTCAAACCCTGACCTGAACCCTAAGACAAAGAAAAGAGAAGAGAAAATAAAAAAAGAACCGTAACCCTAACCCTAACCCTAACCATAACCCTAACCATAATCCAAACCAAAAAGAAAATAAAATAAAATACAAGAAAATGAAATGAAATGAAATGAAATGAAATGAAATGCTAACTATAACACAACGGAAAGGAAGGGGAAAAGGAAGAGGAAGAGGAAGAGGAAGAGGAAGAGGAAGAGGAAGAGGAAGAGGAAGAGGAAGAGGAAGAGGAAGAGGAAAAAATCCTAACCCTAGGCCTAACCCTAACCCTAGCCCTAACACTAACCCTAACCCTAACCCTAACGCTAACCCAGACCTTAAACCTAAACCTGACTTTAAACCTAAACCTAACACTAACACGAAACCTAATAAAAGGAAAGGGAAAAAAGTAAAGGACCTAATCCCTGACCTGAACCCTAAGTAAAAGAGAAGAGAAGGGAAATAAATAAAAGACCCCTGACCCTAACCCTAATGCTAACCCTAACCCTAACTATAGCACTAACCCTAAGCCTAACCCTAATTAATACTGTAACCCTAAGCCTAAGCCGAACGCTAACCATGACACTAACCGTAAAACTAAGAAAAAGAAAAGAGAAGAAAAGAAAAGAACCGCAACCCTAATGAAGAGGCTAAATCCAACCCTAAACCTAACACTAACTTTAACCCTAACCCTAACCATAACCCTAACCCTAGCCCTAACCCTAACCCCAGCCCTAACCCTAATTATCACCCTAACTGTAATCATGACCTTAACCCTAATCCTAACTGGAACCCTAACTCTAACCGCAACCGCAATGCTTAGTCTAACTCTGGACCTAAAGCTAACCCTAACCCGAACCCTAATTAAAAAAAAGAAAAGAACTCAAACCCTGACCCGAACCCTAAGACAAAGAAAAGAGAAGAGAGAATAAAAAAAGAACCGTAATCTAACCCTAACCCTAATCCAAAAAGAAAAGAAACGAAACGAAACGAAACGAAACGAAACGAAACGAAACGAAACGAAAAGAAAAGAAAATAAAAGAAAAGAAAAGAAAAGAAAAGAAAAGCTAAATATAACAGAACAGAAAGGGAAGAGGAAGGGGAAGAGGAAGAGGAAGAGGAAGAGGAAAAAATCTAAACCCTAGCCCTAACCCTAACCCTAGCCCTAACCCTAACCCCAGCCCTAACCCTAACCCTAACCATCACCCTAACTCTAACCAAGACCTTAACCCTAAGCCTAACTGTAACCCTAACCGTAACCCTAATGCTTGTCCTAACCCTGGACCTAAACCTAACCCTAACCCGAACCCTAATTTATAAAAAGAGAAAAAAAGAAAAGAACTCAAACCCTGACCTGAACCCTAAGACAAAGAAAAGAGAAGAGAAAATAAAAAAAGAACCGTAACCCTAACCCTAACCCTAACCATAACCCTAACCATAATCCAAACCAAAAAGAAAATAAAATAAAATACAAGAAAATGAAATGAAATGAAATGAAATGAAATGAAATGCTAACTATAACACAACGGAAAGGAAGGGGAAAAGGAAGAGGAAGAGGAAGAGGAAGAGGAAGAGGAAGAGGAAGAGGAAGAGGAAGAAGAAGAGGAAGAGGAAGAGGAAGAGGAAAAAACCCTAACCCTAGGCCTAACCCTAACCCTAGCCCTAACACTAACCCTAACCCTAACCCTAACGCTAACCCAGACCTTAAACCTAAACCTGACTTTAAACCTAAACCTAACACTAACACGAAACCTAATAAAAGGAAAGGGAAAAAAGTAAAGGACCTAATCCCTGACCTGAACCCTAAGTAAAAGAGAAGAGAAGGGAAATAAATAAAAGACCCCTGACCCTAACCCTAATGCTAACCCTAACCCTAACTATAGCACTAACCCTAAGCCTAACCCTAATTAATACTGTAACCCTAAGCCTAAGCCGAACGCTAACCATGACACTAACCGTAAAACTAAGAAAAAGAAAAGAGAAGAAAAGAAAAGAACCGCAACCCTAATGAAGAGGCTAAATCCAACCCTAAACCTAACACTAACTTTAACCCTAACCCTAACCATAACCCTAACCCTAGCCCTAACCCTAACCCCAGCCCTAACCCTAATTATCACCCTAACTGTAATCATGACCTTAACCCTAATCCTAACTGGAACCCTAACTCTAACCGCAACCGCAATGCTTAGTCTAACTCTGGACCTAAAGCTAACCCTAACCCGAACCCTAATTAAAAAAAAGAAAAGAACTCAAACCCTGACCCGAACCCTAAGACAAAGAAAAGAGAAGAGAGAATAAAAAAAGAACCGTAATCTAACCCTAACCCTAATCCAAAAAGAAAAGAAACGAAACGAAACGAAACGAAACGAAACGAAACGAAACGAAACGAAAAGAAAAGAAAATAAAAGAAAAGAAAAGAAAAGAAAAGAAAAGCTAAATATAACAGAACAGAAAGGGAAGAGGAAGGGGAAGAGGAAGAGGAAGAGGAAGAGGAAAAAATCTAAACCCTAGCCCTAACCCTAACCCTAGCCCTAACCCTAACCCCAGCCCTAACCCTAACCCTAACCATCACCCTAACTCTAACCAAGACCTTAACCCTAAGCCTAACTGTAACCCTAACCGTAACCCTAATGCTTGTCCTAACCCTGGACCTAAACCTAACCCTAACCCGAACCCTAATTTATAAAAAGAGAAAAAAAGAAAAGAACTCAAACCCTGACCTGAACCCTAAGACAAAGAAAAGAGAAGAGAAAATAAAAAAAGAACCGTAACCCTAACCCTAACCCTAACCATAACCCTAACCATAATCCAAACCAAAAAGAAAATAAAATAAAATACAAGAAAATGAAATGAAATGAAATGAAATGAAATGAAATGCTAACTATAACACAACGGAAAGGAAGGGGAAAAGGAAGAGGAAGAGGAAGAGGAAGAGGAAGAGGAAGAGGAAGAGGAAGAGGAAAACAAGGGCAAGAAGAAGAGGAGGAGGAAAATTAGAAAGGAAAAAATAAAAAGAGGAAAGCAAAAGGGAAAAGGAAGAGGAAAAGGAAAAGTCAACATGAAGAGGAAAAGGAAAAATGAGAAGGAAAAGAAGAATGTGAAAAGGATATGGAAAACTGAAAAGGAAAAAAGAAAAGGAAACTAAAAAGGAAAAAGAAAAGGAAACTGAAGAGGAAAAGGAAAAGGAAAAGGAAATGGAAAAGGAAAAGGAAAAGGAACCGGAAAATAAGGAAACCAAGAAAAAGAAGGGCAAGAAGAAGAGGAGGAAGAAAATGAGAAAGAAAAGGAAAAGAGGAATGCGAAAAAGAAAAGAGAAGAGGAAAAGAGAAGAGGAAGAGGAAGAGGAAGAGGAAGAGGAAGAGGAAGAGGAAGAGGAAGAGGAAGAGGAAGAGGAAGAGGAAGAGGAAGAGGAAAAAATCCTAACCCTAGGCCTAACCCTAACCCTAGCCCTAACACTAACCCTAACCCTAACCCTAACGCTAACCCAGACCTTAAACCTAAACCTGACTTTAAACCTAAACCTAACACTAACACGAACCCTAATAAAAGGAAAGGGAAAAAAGCAAAGAACCTAAGCCCTGACCTGAACCCTAAGAAAAAGAGAAGAGAAGGGAAATAAATAAAAGACCCCTGAACCTAACCCTAAAGCTAACCCTAACCCTAACTACAGCACTAACCCTAAGCCTAACCCTAATTAATACTGTAACCCTAAGACTAAGCCGAACCCTAACCGAAACCCTAACCGTGATGCTAACCGTAAAACTAAGAAAAAGAAAAGAGAAGAAAAGAAAAGAACCGCAACCCTAATGAAGAGGCTAAATCCAACCCTAAACCTAACACGAACTTTAACCCTAACCCTAACCATAACCCTAACCCTAGCCCTAACCCTAACCCCAGCCCTAACCCTAATTATCACCCTAACTGTAATCATGACCTTAACCCTAATCCTAACTGGAACCCTAACTCTAACCGCAACCGCAATGCTTAGTCTAACTCTGGACCTAAAGCTAACCCTAACCCGAACCCTAATTAAAAAAAAGAAAAGAACTCAAACCCTGACCCAAACCCTAAGACAAAGAAAAGAGAAGAGAGAATAAAAAAAGAACCGTAATCTAACCCTAACCCTAATCCAAAAAGAAAAGAAACGAAACGAAACGAAACGAAACGAAACGAAACGAAACGAAAAGAAAAGAAAATAAAAGAAAAGAAAAGAAAAGAAAAGAAAAGCTAAATATAACAGAACAGAAAGGGAAGAGGAAGGGGAAGAGGAAGAGGAAGAGGAAGAGGAAAAAATCTAAACCCTAGCCCTAACCCTAACCCTAGCCCTAACCCTAACCCCAGCCCTAACCCTAACCCTAACCATCACCCTAACTCTAACCAAGACCTTAACCCTAAGCCTAACTGTAACCCTAACCGTAACCCTAATGCTTGTCCTAACCCTGGACCTAAACCTAACCCTAACCCGAACCCTAATTTATAAAAAGAGAAAAAAAGAAAAGAACTCAAACCCTGACCTGAACCCTAAGACAAAGAAAAGAGAAGAGAAAATAAAAAAAGAACCGTAACCCTAACCCTAACCCTAACCATAACCCTAACCATAATCCAAACCAAAAAGAAAATAAAATAAAATACAAGAAAATGAAATGAAATGAAATGAAATGAAATTAAATGCTAACTATAACACAACGGAAAGGAAGGGGAAAAGGAAGAGGAAGAGGAAGAGGAAGAGGAAGAGGAAGAGGAAGAGGAAGAGGAAGAGGAAAACAAGGGCAAGAAGAAGAGGAGGAGGAAAATTAGAAAGGAAAAAATAAAAAGAGGAAAGCAAAAGGGAAAAGGAAGAGGAAAAGGAAAAGTCAACATGAAGAGGAAAAGGAAAAATGAGAAGGAAAAGAAGAATGTGAAAAGGATATGGAAAACTGAAAAGGAAAAAAGAAAAGGAAACTAAAAAGGAAAAAGAAAAGGAAACTGAAGAGGAAAAGGAAAAGGAAAAGGAAATGGAAAAGGAAAAGGAAAAGGAACCGGAAAATAAGGAAACCAAGAAAAAGAAGGGCAAGAAGAAGAGGAGGAAGAAAATGAGAAAGAAAAGGAAAAGAGGAATGCGAAAAAGAAAAGAGAAGAGGAAAAGAGAAGAGGAAGAGGAAGAGGAAGAGGAAGAGGAAGAGGAAGAGGAAGAGGAAGAGGAAGAGGAAGAGGAAGAGGAAGAGGAAAAAATCCTAACCCTAGGCCTAACCCTAACCCTAGCCCTAACACTAACCCTAACCCTAACCCTAACGCTAACCCAGACCTTAAACCTAAACCTGACTTTAAACCTAAACCTAACACTAACACGAACCCTAATAAAAGGAAAGGGAAAAAAGCAAAGAACCTAAGCCCTGACCTGAACCCTAAGAAAAAGAGAAGAGAAGGGAAATAAATAAAAGACCCCTGAACCTAACCCTAAAGCTAACCCTAACCCTAACTACAGCACTAACCCTAAGCCTAACCCTAATTAATACTGTAACCCTAAGACTAAGCCGAACCCTAACCGAAACCCTAACCGTGATGCTAACCGTAAAACTAAGAAAAAGAAAAGAGAAGAAAAGAAAAGAACCGCAACCCTAATGAAGAGGCTAAATCCAACCCTAAACCTAACACGAACTTTAACCCTAACCCTAACCATAACCCTAACCCTAGCCCTAACCCTAACCCCAGCCCTAACCCTAATTATCACCCTAACTGTAATCATGACCTTAACCCTAATCCTAACTGGAACCCTAACTCTAACCGCAACCGCAATGCTTAGTCTAACTCTGGACCTAAAGCTAACCCTAACCCGAACCCTAATTAAAAAAAAGAAAAGAACTCAAACCCTGACCCAAACCCTAAGACAAAGAAAAGAGAAGAGAGAATAAAAAAAGAACCGTAATCTAACCCTAACCCTAATCCAAAAAGAAAAGAAACGAAACGAAACGAAACGAAACGAAACGAAACGAAACGAAAAGAAAAGAAAAGAAAAGAAAAGAAAAGAAAAGAAAAGCTAAATATAACAGAACAGAAAGGGAAGAGGAAGGGGAAGAGGAAGAGGAAGAGGAAGAGGAAGAGGAAAAAATCTAAACCCTAGCCCTAACCCTAACCCTAGCCCTAACCCTAACCCCAGCCCTAACCCTAACCCTAACCATCACCCTAACTCTAACCAAGACCTTAACCCTAAGCCTAACTGTAACCCTAACCGTAACCCTAATGCTTGTCCTAACCCTGGACCTAAACCTAACCCTAACCCGAACCCTAATTTATAAAAAGAGAAAAAAAGAAAAGAACTCAAACCCTGACCTGAACCCTAAGACAAAGAAAAGAGAAGAGAAAATAAAAAAAGAACCGTAACCCTAACCCTAACCCTAACCATAACCCTAACCATAATCCAAACCAAAAAGAAAATAAAATAAAATACAAGAAAATGAAATGAAATGAAATGAAATGAAATGAAATGAAATGAAATGAAATGAAATGAAATGCTAACTATAACACAACGGAAAGGAAGGGGGAAAGGAAGAGGAAGAGGAAGAGGAAGAGGAAGAGGAAGAGGAAGAGGAAGAGGAAGAGGAAGAGGAAGAGGAAGAGGAAAACAAGGGCAAGAAGAAGAGGAGGAGGAAAATTAGAAAGGAAAAAATAAAAAGAGGAAAGCAAAAGGGAAAAGGAAGAGGAAAAGGAAAAGTCAACATGAAGAGGAAAAGGAAAAATGAGAAGGAAAAGAAGAATGTGAAAAGGATATGGAAAACTGAAAAGGAAAAAAGAAAAGGAAACTAAAAAGGAAAAAGAAAAGGAAACTGAAGAGGAAAAGGAAAAGGAAAAGGAAATGGAAAAGGAAAAGGAAAAGGAACCGGAAAATAAGGAAACCAAGAAAAAGAAGGGCAAGAAGAAGAGGAGGAAGAAAATGAGAAAGAAAAGGAAAAGAGGAATGCGAAAAAGAAAAGAGAAGAGGAAAAGAGAAGAGGAAGAGGAAGAGGAAGAGGAAGAGGAAGAGGAAGAAGAAGAGGAAGAGGAAGAGGAAGAGGAAAAAACCCTAACCCTAGGCCTAACCCTAACCCTAGCCCTAACACTAACCCTAACCCTAACCCTAACGCTAACCCAGACCTTAAACCTAAACCTGACTTTAAACCTAAACCTAACACTAACACGAAACCTAATAAAAGGAAAGGGAAAAAAGTAAAGGACCTAATCCCTGACCTGAACCCTAAGTAAAAGAGAAGAGAAGGGAAATAAATAAAAGACCCCTGACCCTAACCCTAATGCTAACCCTAACCCTAACTATAGCACTAACCCTAAGCCTAACCCTAATTAATACTGTAACCCTAAGCCTAAGCCGAACGCTAACCATGACACTAACCGTAAAACTAAGAAAAAGAAAAGAGAAGAAAAGAAAAGAACCGCAACCCTAATGAAGAGGCTAAATCCAACCCTAAACCTAACACTAACTTTAACCCTAACCCTAACCATAACCCTAACCCTAGCCCTAACCCTAACCCCAGCCCTAACCCTAATTATCACCCTAACTGTAATCATGACCTTAACCCTAATCCTAACTGGAACCCTAACTCTAACCGCAACCGCAATGCTTAGTCTAACTCTGGACCTAAAGCTAACCCTAACCCGAACCCTAATTAAAAAAAAGAAAAGAACTCAAACCCTGACCCGAACCCTAAGACAAAGAAAAGAGAAGAGAGAATAAAAAAAGAACCGTAATCTAACCCTAACCCTAATCCAAAAAGAAAAGAAACGAAACGAAACGAAACGAAACGAAACGAAACGAAACGAAACGAAAAGAAAAGAAAATAAAAGAAAAGAAAAGAAAAGAAAAGAAAAGCTAAATATAACAGAACAGAAAGGGAAGAGGAAGGGGAAGAGGAAGAGGAAGAGGAAGAGGAAAAAATCTAAACCCTAGCCCTAACCCTAACCCTAGCCCTAACCCTAACCCCAGCCCTAACCCTAACCCTAACCATCACCCTAACTCTAACCAAGACCTTAACCCTAAGCCTAACTGTAACCCTAACCGTAACCCTAATGCTTGTCCTAACCCTGGACCTAAACCTAACCCTAACCCGAACCCTAATTTATAAAAAGAGAAAAAAAGAAAAGAACTCAAACCCTGACCTGAACCCTAAGACAAAGAAAAGAGAAGAGAAAATAAAAAAAGAACCGTAACCCTAACCCTAACCCTAACCATAACCCTAACCATAATCCAAACCAAAAAGAAAATAAAATAAAATACAAGAAAATGAAATGAAATGAAATGAAATGAAATGAAATGCTAACTATAACACAACGGAAAGGAAGGGGAAAAGGAAGAGGAAGAGGAAGAGGAAGAGGAAGAGGAAGAGGAAGAGGAAGAGGAAGAGGAAGAGGAAGAGGAAGAGGAAGAGGAAAACAAGGGCAAGAAGAAGAGGAGGAGGAAAATTAGAAAGGAAAAAATAAAAAGAGGAAAGCAAAAGGGAAAAGGAAGAGGAAAAGGAAAAGTCAACATGAAGAGGAAAAGGAAAAATGAGAAGGAAAAGAAGAATGTGAAAAGGATATGGAAAACTGAAAAGGAAAAAAGAAAAGGAAACTAAAAAGGAAAAAGAAAAGGAAACTGAAGAGGAAAAGGAAAAGGAAAAGGAAATGGAAAAGGAAAAGGAAAAGGAACCGGAAAATAAGGAAACCAAGAAAAAGAAGGGCAAGAAGAAGAGGAGGAAGAAAATGAGAAAGAAAAGGAAAAGAGGAATGCGAAAAAGAAAAGAGAAGAGGAAAAGAGAAGAGGAAGAGGAAGAGGAAGAGGAAGAGGAAGAGGAAGAGGAAGAGGAAGAGGAAGAGGAAGAGGAAGAGGAAGAGGAAAAAATCCTAACCCTAGGCCTAACCCTAACCCTAGCCCTAACACTAACCCTAACCCTAACCCTAACGCTAACCCAGACCTTAAACCTAAACCTGACTTTAAACCTAAACCTAACACTAACACGAAACCTAATAAAAGGAAAGGGAAAAAAGTAAAGGACCTAATCCCTGACCTGAACCCTAAGTAAAAGAGAAGAGAAGGGAAATAAATAAAAGACCCCTGACCCTAACCCTAATGCTAACCCTAACCCTAACTATAGCACTAACCCTAAGCCTAACCCTAATTAATACTGTAACCCTAAGCCTAAGCCGAACGCTAACCATGACGCTAACCGTAAAACTAAGAAAAAGAAAAGAGAAGAAAAGAAAAGAACCGCAACCCTAATGAAGAGGCTAAATCCAACCCTAAACCTAACACTAACTTTAACCCTAACCCTAACCATAACCCTAACCCTAGCCCTAACCCTAACCCCAGCCCTAACCCTAATTATCACCCTAACTGTAATCATGACCTTAACCCTAATCCTAACTGGAACCCTAACTCTAACCGCAACCGCAATGCTTAGTCTAACTCTGGACCTAAAGCTAACCCTAACCCGAACCCTAATTAAAAAAAAGAAAAGAACTCAAACCCTGACCCGAACCCTAAGACAAAGAAAAGAGAAGAGAGAATAAAAAAAGAACCGTAATCTAACCCTAACCCTAATCCAAAAAGAAAAGAAACGAAACGAAACGAAACGAAACGAAACGAAACGAAACGAAACGAAACGAAAAGAAAAGAAAAGAAAAGAAAAGAAAAGAAAAGAAAAGAAAAGCTAAATATAACACAACAGAAAGGGAAGAGGAAGGGGAAGAGGAAGAGGAAGAGGAAGAGGAAAAAATCTAAACCCTAGCCCTAACCCTAACCCTAGCCCTAACCCTAACCCCAGCCCTAACCCTAACCCTAACCATCACCCTAACTCTAACCAAGACCTTAACCCTAAGCCTAACTGTAACCCTAACCGTAACCCTAATGCTTGTCCTAACCCTGGACCTAAACCTAACCCTAACCCGAACCCTAATTTATAAAAAGAGAAAAAAAGAAAAGAACTCAAACCCTGACCTGAACCCTAAGACAAAGAAAAGAGAAGAGAAAATAAAAAAAGAACCGTAACCCTAACCCTAACCCTAACCATAACCCTAACCATAATCCAAACCAAAAAGAAAATAAAATAAAATACAAGAAAATGAAATGAAATGAAATGAAATGAAATGAAATGCTAACTATAACACAACGGAAAGGAAGGGGAAAAGGAAGAGGAAGAGGAAGAGGAAGAGGAAGAGGAAGAGGAAGAGGAAGAGGAAGAGGAAGAGGAAGAGGAAGAGGAAGAGGAAGAGGAAAACAAGGGCAAGAAGAAGAGGAGGAGGAAAATTAGAAAGGAAAAAATAAAAAGAGGAAAGCAAAAGGGAAAAGGAAGAGGAAAAGGAAAAGTCAACATGAAGAGGAAAAGGAAAAATGAGAAGGAAAAGAAGAATGTGAAAAGGATATGGAAAACTGAAAAGGAAAAAAGAAAAGGAAACTAAAAAGGAAAAAGAAAAGGAAACTGAAGAGGAAAAGGAAAAGGAAAAGGAAATGGAAAAGGAAAAGGAAAAGGAACCGGAAAATAAGGAAACGAAGAAAAAGAAGGGCAAGAAGAAGAGGAGGAAGAAAATGAGAAAGAAAAGGAAAAGAGGAATGCGAAAAAGAAAAGAGAAGAGGAAAAGAGAAGAGGAAGAGGAAGAGGAAGAGGAAGAGGAAGAGGAAGAGGAAGAGGAAGAGGAAGAGGAAGAGGAAAAAATCCTAACCCTAGGCCTAACCCTAACCCTAGCCCTAACACTAACCCTAACCCTAACCCTAACGCTAACCCAGACCTTAAACCTAAACCTGACTTTAAACCTAAACCTAACACTAACACGAAACCTAATAAAAGGAAAGGGAAAAAAGTAAAGGACCTAATCCCTGACCTGAACCCTAAGTAAAAGAGAAGAGAAGGGAAATAAATAAAAGACCCCTGACCCTAACCCTAACGCTAACCCTAACCCTAACTATAGCACTAACCCTAAGCCTAACCCTAATTAATACTGTAACCCTAAGCCTAAGCCGAACGCTAACCATGACGCTAACCGTAAAACTAAGAAAAAGAAAAGAGAAGAAAAGAAAAGAACCGCAACCCTAATGAAGAGGCTAAATCCAACCCTAAACCTAACACTAACTTTAACCCTAACCCTAACCATAACCCTAACCCTAGCCCTAACCCTAACCCCAGCCCTAACCCTAATTATCACCCTAACTGTAATCATGACCTTAACCCTAATCCTAACTGGAACCCTAACTCTAACCGCAACCGCAATGCTTAGTCTAACTCTGGACCTAAAGCTAACCCTAACCCGAACCCTAATTAAAAAAAAGAAAAGAACTCAAACCCTGACCCGAACCCTAAGACAAAGAAAAGAGAAGAGAGAATAAAAAAAGAACCGTAATCTAACCCTAACCCTAATCCAAAAAGAAAAGAAACGAAACGAAACGAAACGAAACGAAACGAAACGAAACGAAACGAAACGAAAAGAAACGAAACGAAAAGAAAAGAAAAGAAAAGAAAAGAAAAGAAAAGAAAAGAAAAGAAAAGCTAAATATAACACAACAGAAAGGGAAGAGGAAGGGGAAGAGGAAGAGGAAGAGGAAGAGGAAAAAATCTAAACCCTAGCCCTAACCCTAACCCTAGCCCTAACCCTAACCCCAGCCCTAACCCTAACCCTAACCATCACCCTAACTCTAACCAAGACCTTAACCCTAAGCCTAACTGTAACCCTAACCGTAACCCTAATGCTTGTCCTAACCCTGGACCTAAACCTAACCCTAACCCGAACCCTAATTTATAAAAAGAGAAAAAAAGAAAATAACTCAAACCCTGACCTGAACCCTAAGACAAAGAAAAGAGAAGAGAAAATAAAAAAAGAACCGTAACCCTAACCCTAACCCTAACCATAACCCTAACCATAATCCAAACCAAAAAGAAAATAAAATAAAATACAAGAAAATGAAATGAAATGAAATGAAATGAAATGAAATGCTAACTATAACACAACGGAAAGGAAGGGGAAAAGGAAGAGGAAGAGGAAGAGGAAGAGGAAGAGGAAGAGGAAGAGGAAGAGGAAGAGGAAGAGGAAGAGGAAGAGGAAGAGGAAGAGGAAGAGGAAAACAAGGGCAAGAAGAAGAGGAGGAGGAAAATTAGAAAGGAAAAAATAAAAAGAGGAAAGCAAAAGGGAAAAGGAAGAGGAAAAGGAAAAGTCAACATGAAGAGGAAAAGGAAAAATGAGAAGGAAAAGAAGAATGTGAAAAGGATATGGAAAACTGAAAAGGAAAAAAGAAAAGGAAACTAAAAAGGAAAAAGAAAAGGAAACTGAAGAGGAAAAGGAAAAGGAAAAGGAAATGGAAAAGGAAAAGGAAAAGGAACCGGAAAATAAGGAAACCAAGAAAAAGAAGGGCAAGAAGAAGAGGAGGAAGAAAATGAGAAAGAAAAGGAAAAGAGGAATGCGAAAAAGAAAAGAGAAGAGGAAAAGAGAAGAGGAAGAGGAAGAGGAAGAGGAAGAGGAAGAGGAAGAGGAAGAGGAAGAGGAAGAGGAAAAAATCCTAACCCTAGGCCTAACCCTAACCCTAGCCCTAACACTAACCCTAACCCTAACCCTAACGCTAACCCAGACCTTAAACCTAAACCTGACTTTAAACCTAAACCTAACACTAACACGAAACCTAATAAAAGGAAAGGGAAAAAAGTAAAGGACCTAATCCCTGACCTGAACCCTAAGTAAAAGAGAAGAGAAGGGAAATAAATAAAAGACCCCTGACCCTAACCCTAACGCTAACCCTAACCCTAACTATAGCACTAACCCTAAGCCTAACCCTAATTAATACTGTAACCCTAAGCCTAAGCCGAACGCTAACCATGACGCTAACCGTAAAACTAAGAAAAAGAAAAGAGAAGAAAAGAAAAGAACCGCAACCCTAATGAAGAGGCTAAATCCAACCCTAAACCTAACACTAACTTTAACCCTAACCCTAACCATAACCCTAACCCTAGCCCTAACCCTAACCCCAGCCCTAACCCTAATTATCACCCTAACTGTAATCATGACCTTAACCCTAATCCTAACTGGAACCCTAACTCTAACCGCAACCGCAATGCTTAGTCTAACTCTAGACCTAAAGCTAACCCTAACCCGAACCCTAATTAAAAAAAAGAAAAGAACTCAAACCCTGACCCGAACCCTAAGACAAAGAAAAGAGAAGAGAGAATAAAAAAAGAACCGTAATCTAACCCTAACCCTAATCCAAAAAGAAAAGAAACGAAACGAAACGAAACGAAACGAAACGAAACGAAACGAAACGAAACGAAAAGAAAAGAAAAGAAAAGAAAAGAAAAGAAAAGAAAAGAAAAGAAAAGCTAAATATAACAGAACAGAAAGGGAAGAGGAAGGGGAAGAGGAAGAGGAAGAGGAAGAGGAAACAATCTAAACCCTAGCCCTAACCCTAACCCTAGCCCTAACCCTAACCCCAGCCCTAACCCTAACCCTAACCATCACCCTAACTCTAACCAAGACCTTAACCCTAAGCCTAACTGTAACCCTAACCGTAACCCTAATGCTTGTCCTAACCCTGGACCTAAACCTAACCCTAACCCGAACCCTAATTTATAAAAAGAGAAAAAAAGAAAAGAACTCAAACCCTGACCTGAACCCTAAGACAAAGAAAAGAGAAGAGAAAATAAAAAAAGAACCGTAACCCTAACCCTAACCCTAACCCTAACCCTAACCATAATCCAAACCAAAAAGAAAATAAAATAAAATACAAGAAAATGAAATGAAATGAAATGAAATGAAATGAAATGCTAACTATAACACAACGGAAAGGAAGGGGGAAAGGAAGAGGAAGAGGAAGAGGAAGAGGAAGAGGAAGAGGAAGAGGAAGAGGAAGAGGAAGAGGAAGAGGAAGAGGAAAACAAGGGCAAGAAGAAGAGGAGGAGGAAAATTAGAAAGGAAAAAATAAAAAGAGGAAAGCAAAAGGGAAAAGGAAGAGGAAAAGGAAAAGTCAACATGAAGAGGAAAAGGAAAAATGAGAAGGAAAAGAAGAATGTGAAAAGGATATGGAAAACTGAAAAGGAAAAAAGAAAAGGAAACTAAAAAGGAAAAAGAAAAGGAAACTGAAGAGGAAAAGGAAAAGGAAAAGGAAATGGAAAAGGAAAAGGAAAAGGAACCGGAAAATAAGGAAACCAAGAAAAAGAAGGGCAAGAAGAAGAGGAGGAAGAAAATGAGAAAGAAAAGGAAAAGAGGAATGCGAAAAAGAAAAGAGAAGAGGAAAAGAGAAGAGGAAGAGGAAGAGGAAGAGGAAGAGGAAGAGGAAGAGGAAGAGGAAGAGGAAGAGGAAGAGGAAGAGGAAGAGGAAGAGGAAGAGGAAAAAATCCTAACCCTAGGCCTAACCCTAACCCTAGCCCTAACACTAACCCTAACCCTAACCCTAACGCTAACCCAGACCTTAAACCTAAACCTGACTTTAAACCTAAACCTAACACTAACACGAAACCTAATAAAAGGAAAGGGAAAAAAGTAAAGGACCTAATCCCTGACCTGAACCCTAAGTAAAAGAGAAGAGAAGGGAAATAAATAAAAGACCCCTGACCCTAACCCTAACGCTAACCCTAACCCTAACTATAGCACTAACCCTAAGCCTAACCCTAATTAATACTGTAACCCTAAGCCTAAGCCGAACGCTAACCATGACGCTAACCGTAAAACTAAGAAAAAGAAAAGAGAAGAAAAGAAAAGAACCGCAACCCTAATGAAGAGGCTAAATCCAACCCTAAACCTAACACTAACTTTAACCCTAACCCTAACCATAACCCTAACCCTAGCCCTAACCCTAACCCCAGCCCTAACCCTAATTATCACCCTAACTGTAATCATGACCTTAACCCTAATCCTAACTGGAACCCTAACTCTAACCGCAACCGCAATGCTTAGTCTAACTCTGGACCTAAAGCTAACCCTAACCCGAACCCTAATTAAAAAAAAGAAAAGAACTCAAACCCTGACCCGAACCCTAAGACAAAGAAAAGAGAAGAGAGAATAAAAAAAGAACCGTAATCTAACCCTAACCCTAATCCAAAAAGAAAAGAAACGAAACGAAACGAAACGAAACGAAACGAAACGAAACGAAACGAAACGAAAAGAAAAGAAAAGAAAAGAAAAGAAAAGAAAAGAAAAGCTAAATATAACACAACAGAAAGGGAAGAGGAAGGGGAAGAGGAAGAGGAAGAGGAAGAGGAAAAAATCTAAACCCTAGCCCTAACCCTAACCCTAGCCCTAACCCTAACCCCAGCCCTAACCCTAACCCTAACCATCACCCTAACTCTAACCAAGACCTTAACCCTAAGCCTAACTGTAACCCTAACCGTAACCCTAATGCTTGTCCTAACCCTGGACCTAAACCTAACCCTAACCCGAACCCTAATTTATAAAAAGAGAAAAAAAGAAAAGAACTCAAACCCTGACCTGAACCCTAAGACAAAGAAAAGAGAAGAGAAAATAAAAAAAGAACCGTAACCCTAACCCTAACCCTAACCCTAACCATAATCCAAACCAAAAAGAAAATAAAATAAAATACAAGAAAATGAAATGAAATGAAATGAAATGAAATGAAATGAAATGAAATGCTAACTATAACACAACGGAAAGGAAGGGGAAAAGGAAGAGGAAGAGGAAGAGGAAGAGGAAGAGGAAGAGGAAGAGGAAGAGGAAGAGGAAGAGGAAGAGGAAGAGGAAGATGAAAACAAGGGCAAGAAGAAGAGGAGGAGGAAAATTAGAAAGGAAAAAATAAAAAGAGGAAAGCAAAAGGGAAAAGGAAGAGGAAAAGGAAAAGTCAACATGAAGAGGAAAAGGAAAAATGAGAAGGAAAAGAAGAATGTGAAAAGGATATGGAAAACTGAAGAGGAAAAAAGAAAAGGAAACTAAAAAGGAAAAAGAAAAGGAAACTGAAGAGGAAAAGGAAAAGGAAAAGGAAATGGAAAAGGAAAAGGAAAAGGAACCGGAAAATAAGGAAACCAAGAAAAAGAAGGGCAAGAAGAAGAGGAGGAAGAAAATGAGAAAGAAAAGGAAAAGAGGAATGCGAAAAAGAAAAGAGAAGAGGAAAAGAGAAGAGGAAGAGGAAGAGGAAGAGGAAGAGGAAGAGGAAGAGGAAGAGGAAGAGGAAAAAATACTAACCCTAGGCCTAACCCTAACCCTAGCCCGAACACTAACCCTAACCCTAACCCTAACGCTAACCCAGACCCTAAACCTAAACCTGACTTTAAACCTAAACCTAACACTAACACGAAACCTAATAAAAGGAAAGGGAAAAAAGTAAAGGACCTAATCCCTGACCTGAACCCTAAGTAAAAGAGAAGAGAAGGGAAATAAATAAAAGACCCCTGACCCTAACCCTAACGCTAACCCTAACCCTAACTATAGCACTAACCCTAAGCCTAACCCTAATTAATACTGTAACCCTAAGCCTAAGCCGAACGCTAACCATGACGCTAACCGTAAAACTAAGAAAAAGAAAAGAGAAGAAAAGAAAAGAACCGCAACCCTAATGAAGAGGCTAAATCCAACCCTAAACCTAACACTAACTTTAACCCTAACCCTAACCATAACCCTAACCCTAGCCCTAACCCTAACCCCAGCCCTAACCCTAATTATCACCCTAACTGTAATCATGACCTTAACCCTAATCCTAACTGGAACCCTAACTCTAACCGCAACCGCAATGCTTAGTCTAACTCTGG
Organism: Delichon dasypus; assembly: GCA_037837765.1. Lineage (NCBI taxonomy): Eukaryota > Metazoa > Chordata > Aves > Passeriformes > Hirundinidae > Delichon > Delichon dasypus. The sequence continues at coordinate 74,734 of JBBAXF010000079.1, read as the reverse complement.
ACCTAAAGCTAACCCTAACCCGAACCCTAATTAAAAAAAAGAAAAGAACTCAAACCCTGACCCGAACCCTAAGACAAAGAAAAGAGAAGAGAGAATAAAAAAAGAATCGTAATCTAACCCTAACCCTAATCCAAAAAGAAACGAAACGAAACGAAACGAAACGAAACGAAACGAAACGAAACGAAAAGAAAAGAAAAGAAAAGAAAAGAAAAGAAAAGAAAAGAAAAGCTAAATATAACAGAACAGAAAGGGAAGAGGAAGGGGAAGAGGAAGAGGAAGAGGAAGAGGAAGAGGAAAAAATCTAAACCCTAGCCCTAACCCTAACCCTAGCCCTAACCCTAACCCCAGCCCTAACCCTAACCCTAACCATCACCCTAACTCTAACCAAGACCTTAACCCTAAGCCTAACTGTAACCCTAACCGTAACCCTAATGCTTGTCCTAACCCTGGACCTAAACCTAACCCTAACCCGAACCCTAATTTATAAAAAGAGAAAAAAAGAAAAGAACTCAAACCCTGACCTGAACCCTAAGACAAAGAAAAGAGAAGAGAAAATAAAAAAAGAACCGTAACCCTAACCCTAACCATAACCCTAACCATAATCCAAACCAAAAAGAAAATAAAATAAAATACAAGAAAATGAAATGAAATGAAATGAAATGAAATGAAATGCTAACTATAACACAACGGAAAGGAAGGGGAAAAGGAAGAGGAAGAGGAAGAGGAAGAGGAAGAGGAAGAGGAAGAGGAAGAGGAAGAGGAAGAGGAAGAGGAAGAGGAAAACAAGGGCAAGAAGACGAGGAGGAGGAAAATTAGAAAGGAAAAAATAAAAAGAGGAAAGCAAAAGGGAAAAGGAAGAGGAAAACGAAAAGTCAACATGAAGAGGAAAAGGAAAAATGAGAAGGAAAAGAAGAATGTGAAAAGCATATGGAAAACTGAAAAGGAAAAAAGAAAAGGAAACTAAAAAGGAAAAAGAAAAGGAAACTGAAGAGGAAAAGGAAAAGGAAAAGGAAATGGAAAAGGAAAAGGAAAAGGAACCGGAAAATAAGGAAACCAAGAAAAAGAAGGGCAAGAAGAAGAGGAGGAAGAAAATGAGAAAGAAAAGGAAAAGAGGAATGCGAAAAAGAAAAGAGAAGAGGAAAAGAGAAGAGGAAGAGGAAGAGGAAGAGGAAGAGGAAGAGGAAGAGGAAGAGGAAGAGGAAGAGGAAAAAATCCTAACCCTAGGCCTAACCCTAACCCTAGCCCTAACACTAACCCTAACCCTAACCCTAACGCTAACCCAGACCTTAAACCTAAACCTGACTTTAAACCTAAACCTAACACTAACACGAACCCTAATAAAAGGAAAGGGAAAAAAGCAAAGAACCTAAGCCCAGACCTGAACCCTAAGAAAAAGAGAAGAGAAGGGAAATAAATAAAAGACCCCTGAACCTAACCCTAAAGCTAACCCTAACCCTAACTACAGCACTAACCCTAAGCCTAACCCTAATTAATACTGTAACCCTAAGACTAAGCCGAACCCTAACCGAAACCCTAACCGTGATGCTAACCGTAAAACTAAGAAAAAGAAAAGAGAAGAAAAGAAAAGAACCGCAACCCTAATGAAGAGGCTAAATCCAACCCTAAACCTAACACGAACTTTAACCCTAACCCTAACCATAACCCTAACCCTAGCCCTAACCCTAACCCCAGCCCTAACCCTAATTATCACCCTAACTGTAATCATGACCTTAACCCTAATCCTAACTGGAACCCTAACTCTAACCGCAACCGCAATGCTTAGTCTAACTCTGGACCTAAAGCTAACCCTAACCCGAACCCTAATTAAAAAAAAGAAAAGAACTCAAACCCTGACCCAAACCCTAAGACAAAGAAAAGAGAAGAGAGAATAAAAAAAGAACCGTAATCTAACCCTAACCCTAATCCAAAAAGAAAAGAAACGAAACGAAACGAAACGAAACGAAACGAAACGAAACGAAAAGAAACGAAACGAAACGAAACGAAAAGAAAAGAAAAGAAAAGAAAAGAAAAGAAAAGAAAAGAAAAGAAAAGCTAAATATAACACAACAGAAAGGGAAGAGGAAGGGGAAGAGGAAGAGGAAGAGGAAGAGGAAAAAATCTAAACCCTAGCCCTAACCCTAACCCTAGCCCTAACCCTAACCCCAGCGCTAACCCTAACCCTAACCATCACCCTAACTCTAACCAAGACCTTAACCCTAAGCCTAACTGTAACCCTAACCGTAACCCTAATGCTTGTCCTAACCCTGGACCTAAACCTAACCCTAACCCGAACCCTAATTTATAAAAAGAGAAAAAAAGAAAAGAACTCAAACCCTGACCTGAACCCTAAGACAAAGAAAAGAGAAGAGAAAATAAAAAAAGAACCGTAACCCTAACCCTAACCCTAACCCTAACCATAATCCAAACCAAAAAGAAAATAAAATAAAATACAAGAAAATGAAATGAAATGAAATGAAATGAAATGAAATGAAATGAAATGCTAACTATAACACAACGGAAAGGAAGGGGAAAAGGAAGAGGAAGAGGAAGAGGAAGAGGAAGAGGAAGAGGAAGAGGAAGAGGAAGAGGAAGAGGAAGAGGAAGAGGAAGAGGAAGATGAAAACAAGGGCAAGAAGAAGAGGAGGAGGAAAATTAGAAAGGAAAAAATAAAAAGAGGAAAGCAAAAGGGAAAAGGAAGAGGAAAAGGAAAAGTCAACATGAAGAGGAAAAGGAAAAATGAGAAGGAAAAGAAGAATGTGAAAAGGATATGGAAAACTGAAGAGGAAAAAAGAAAAGGAAACTAAAAAGGAAAAAGAAAAGGAAACTGAAGAGGAAAAGGAAAAGGAAAAGGAAATGGAAAAGGAAAAGGAAAAGGAACCGGAAAATAAGGAAACCAAGAAAAAGAAGGGCAAGAAGAAGAGGAGGAAGAAAATGAGAAAGAAAAGGAAAAGAGGAATGCGAAAAAGAAAAGAGAAGAGGAAAAGAGAAGAGGAAGAGGAAGAGGAAGAGGAAGAGGAAGAGGAAGAGGAAGAGGAAGAGGAAAAAATACTAACCCTAGGCCTAACCCTAACCCTAGCCCGAACACTAACCCTAACCCTAACCCTAACGCTAACCCAGACCCTAAACCTAAACCTGACTTTAAACCTAAACCTAACACTAACACGAAACCTAATAAAAGGAAAGGGAAAAAAGTAAAGGACCTAATCCCTGACCTGAACCCTAAGTAAAAGAGAAGAGAAGGGAAATAAATAAAAGACCCCTGACCCTAACCCTAACGCTAACCCTAACCCTAACTATAGCACTAACCCTAAGCCTAACCCTAATTAATACTGTAACCCTAAGCCTAAGCCGAACGCTAACCATGACGCTAACCGTAAAACTAAGAAAAAGAAAAGAGAAGAAAAGAAAAGAACCGCAACCCTAATGAAGAGGCTAAATCCAACCCTAAACCTAACACTAACTTTAACCCTAACCCTAACCATAACCCTAACCCTAGCCCTAACCCTAACCCCAGCCCTAACCCTAATTATCACCCTAACTGTAATCATGACCTTAACCCTAATCCTAACTGGAACCCTAACTCTAACCGCAACCGCAATGCTTAGTCTAACTCTGGACCTAAAGCTAACCCTAACCCGAACCCTAATTAAAAAAAAGAAAAGAACTCAAACCCTGACCCGAACCCTAAGACAAAGAAAAGAGAAGAGAGAATAAAAAAAGAATCGTAATCTAACCCTAACCCTAATCCAAAAAGAAACGAAACGAAACGAAACGAAACGAAACGAAACGAAACGAAACGAAAAGAAAAGAAAAGAAAAGAAAAGAAAAGAAAAGAAAAGAAAAGAAAAGAAAAGAAAAGCTAAATATAACAGAACAGAAAGGGAAGAGGAAGGGGAAGAGGAAGAGGAAGAGGAAGAGGAAAAAATCTAAACCCTAGCCCTAACCCTAACCCTAGCCCTAACCCTAACCCCAGCCCTAACCCTAACCCTAACCATCACCCTAACTCTAACCAAGACCTTAACCCTAAGCCTAACTGTAACCCTAACCGTAACCCTAATGCTTGTCCTAACCCTGGACCTAAACCTAACCCTAACCCGAACCCTAATTTATAAAAAGAGAAAAAAAGAAAAGAACTCAAACCCTGACCTGAACCCTAAGACAAAGAAAAGAGAAGAGAAAATAAAAAAAGAACCGTAACCCTAACCCTAACCATAACCCTAACCATAATCCAAACCAAAAAGAAAATAAAATAAAATACAAGAAAATGAAATGAAATGAAATGAAATGAAATGAAATGCTAACTATAACACAACGGAAAGGAAGGGGAAAAGGAAGAGGAAGAGGAAGAGGAAGAGGAAGAGGAAGAGGAAGAGGAAGAGGAAGAGGAAGAGGAAGAGGAAAACAAGGGCAAGAAGACGAGGAGGAGGAAAATTAGAAAGGAAAAAATAAAAAGAGGAAAGCAAAAGGGAAAAGGAAGAGGAAAACGAAAAGTCAACATGAAGAGGAAAAGGAAAAATGAGAAGGAAAAGAAGAATGTGAAAAGCATATGGAAAACTGAAAAGGAAAAAAGAAAAGGAAACTAAAAAGGAAAAAGAAAAGGAAACTGAAGAGGAAAAGGAAAAGGAAAAGGAAATGGAAAAGGAAAAGGAAAAGGAACCGGAAAATAAGGAAACCAAGAAAAAGAAGGGCAAGAAGAAGAGGAGGAAGAAAATGAGAAAGAAAAGGAAAAGAGGAATGCGAAAAAGAAAAGAGAAGAGGAAAAGAGAAGAGGAAGAGGAAGAGGAAGAGGAAGAGGAAGAGGAAGAGGAAGAGGAAAAAATCCTAACCCTAGGCCTAACCCTAACCCTAGCCCTAACACTAACCCTAACCCTAACCCTAACGCTAACCCAGACCTTAAACCTAAACCTGACTTTAAACCTAAACCTAACACTAACACGAACCCTAATAAAAGGAAAGGGAAAAAAGCAAAGAACCTAAGCCCAGACCTGAACCCTAAGAAAAAGAGAAGAGAAGGGAAATAAATAAAAGACCCCTGAACCTAACCCTAAAGCTAACCCTAACCCTAACTACAGCACTAACCCTAAGCCTAACCCTAATTAATACTGTAACCCTAAGACTAAGCCGAACCCTAACCGAAACCCTAACCGTGATGCTAACCGTAAAACTAAGAAAAAGAAAAGAGAAGAAAAGAAAAGAACCGCAACCCTAATGAAGAGGCTAAATCCAACCCTAAACCTAACACGAACTTTAACCCTAACCCTAACCATAACCCTAACCCTAGCCCTAACCCTAACCCCAGCCCTAACCCTAATTATCACCCTAACTGTAATCATGACCTTAACCCTAATCCTAACTGGAACCCTAACTCTAACCGCAACCGCAATGCTTAGTCTAACTCTGGACCTAAAGCTAACCCTAACCCGAACCCTAATTAAAAAAAAGAAAAGAACTCAAACCCTGACCCAAACCCTAAGACAAAGAAAAGAGAAGAGAGAATAAAAAAAGAACCGTAATCTAACCCTAACCCTAATCCAAAAAGAAAAGAAACGAAACGAAACGAAACGAAACGAAACGAAACGAAACGAAACGAAAAGAAACGAAACGAAACGAAAAGAAAAGAAAAGAAAAGAAAAGAAAAGAAAAGAAAAGCTAAATATAACACAACAGAAAGGGAAGAGGAAGGGGAAGAGGAAGAGGAAGAGGAAGAGGAAAAAATCTAAACCCTAGCCCTAACCCTAACCCTAGCCCTAACCCTAACCCCAGCCCTAACCCTAACCCTAACCATCACCCTAACTCTAACCAAGACCTTAACCCTAAGCCTAACTGTAACCCTAACCGTAACCCTAATGCTTGTCCTAACCCTGGACCTAAACCTAACCCTAACCCGAACCCTAATTTATAAAAAGAGAAAAAAAGAAAAGAACTCAAACCCTGACCTGAACCCTAAGACAAAGAAAAGAGAAGAGAAAATAAAAAAAGAACCGTAACCCTAACCCTAACCCTAACCCTAACCCTAACCATAATCCAAACCAAAAAGAAAATAAAATAAAATACAAGAAAATGAAATGAAATGAAATGAAATGAAATGAAATGAAATGAAATGAAATGAAATGCTAACTATAACACAACGGAAAGGAAGGGGAAAAGGAAGAGGAAGAGGAAGAGGAAGAGGAAGAGGAAGAGGAAGAGGAAGAGGAAGAGGAAGAGGAAGAGGAAGATGAAAACAAGGGCAAGAAGAAGAGGAGGAGGAAAATTAGAAAGGAAAAAATAAAAAGAGGAAAGCAAAAGGGAAAAGGAAGAGGAAAAGGAAAAGTCAACATGAAGAGGAAAAGGAAAAATGAGAAGGAAAAGAAGAATGTGAAAAGGATATGGAAAACTGAAGAGGAAAAAAGAAAAGGAAACTAAAAAGGAAAAAGAAAAGGAAACTGAAGAGGAAAAGGAAAAGGAAAAGGAAATGGAAAAGGAAAAGGAAAAGGAACCGGAAAATAAGGAAACCAAGAAAAAGAAGGGCAAGAAGAAGAGGAGGAAGAAAATGAGAAAGAAAAGGAAAAGAGGAATGCGAAAAAGAAAAGAGAAGAGGAAAAGAGAAGAGGAAGAGGAAGAGGAAGAGGAAGAGGAAGAGGAAGAGGAAGAGGAAGAGGAAAAAATCCTAACCCTAGGCCTAACCCTAACCCTAGCCCTAACACTAACCCTAACCCTAACCCTAACGCTAACCCAGACCTTAAACCTAAACCTGACTTTAAACCTAAACCTAACACTAACACGAAACCTAATAAAAGGAAAGGGAAAAAAGTAAAGGACCTAATCCCTGACCTGAACCCTAAGTAAAAGAGAAGAGAAGGGAAATAAATAAAAGACCCCTGACCCTAACCCTAACGCTAACCCTAACCCTAACTATAGCACTAACCCTAAGCCTAACCCTAATTAATACTGTAACCCTAAGCCTAAGCCGAACGCTAACCATGACGCTAACCGTAAAACTAAGAAAAAGAAAAGAGAAGAAAAGAAAAGAACCGCAACCCTAATGAAGAGGCTAAATCCAACCCTAAACCTAACACTAACTTTAACCCTAACCCTAACCATAACCCTAACCCTAGCCCTAACCCTAACCCCAGCCCTAACCCTAATTATCACCCTAACTGTAATCATGACCTTAACCCTAATCCTAACTGGAACCCTAACTCTAACCGCAACCGCAATGCTTAGTCTAACTCTGGACCTAAAGCTAACCCTAACCCGAACCCTAATTAAAAAAAAGAAAAGAACTCAAACCCTGACCCGAACCCTAAGACAAAGAAAAGAGAAGAGAGAATAAAAAAAGAATCGTAATCTAACCCTAACCCTAATCCAAAAAGAAACGAAACGAAACGAAACGAAACGAAACGAAACGAAACGAAACGAAAAGAAAAGAAAAGAAAAGAAAAGAAAAGAAAAGAAAAGAAAAGAAAAGCTAAATATAACAGAACAGAAAGGGAAGAGGAAGGGGAAGAGGAAGAGGAAGAGGAAGAGGAAGAGGAAAAAATCTAAACCCTAGCCCTAACCCTAACCCTAGCCCTAACCCTAACCCCAGCCCTAACCCTAACCCTAACCATCACCCTAACTCTAACCAAGACCTTAACCCTAAGCCTAACTGTAACCCTAACCGTAACCCTAATGCTTGTCCTAACCCTGGACCTAAACCTAACCCTAACCCGAACCCTAATTTATAAAAAGAGAAAAAAAGAAAAGAACTCAAACCCTGACCTGAACCCTAAGACAAAGAAAAGAGAAGAGAAAATAAAAAAAGAACCGTAACCCTAACCCTAACCCTAACCATAACCCTAACCATAATCCAAACCAAAAAGAAAATAAAATAAAATACAAGAAAATGAAATGAAATGAAATGAAATGAAATGAAATGCTAACTATAACACAACGGAAAGGAAGGGGAAGAGGAAGAGGAAGAGGAAGAGGAAGAGGAAGAGGAAGAGGAAGAGGAAGAGGAAGAGGAAGAGGAAGAGGAAGAGGAAGAGGAAAACAAGGGCAAGAAGAAGAGGAGGAGGAAAATTAGAAAGGAAAAAATAAAAAGAGGAAAGCAAAAGGGAAAAGGAAGAGGAAAAGGAAAAGTCAACATGAAGAGGAAAAGGAAAAATGAGAAGGAAAAGAAGAATGTGAAAAGGATATGGAAAACTGAAAAGGAAAAAAGAAAAGGAAACTAAAAAGGAAAAAGAAAAGGAAACTGAAGAGGAAAAGGAAAAGGAAAAGGAAATGGAAAAGGAAAAGGAAAAGGAACCGGAAAATAAGGAAACCAAGAAAAAGAAGGGCAAGAAGAAGAGGAGGAAGAAAATGAGAAAGAAAAGGAAAAGAGGAATGCGAAAAAGAAAAGAGAAGAGGAAAAGAGAAGAGGAAGAGGAAGAGGAAGAGGAAGAGGAAGAGGAAGAGGAAGAGGAAGAGGAAGAGGAAGAGGAAGAGGAAGAGGAAAAAATCCTAACCCTAGGCCTAACCCTAACCCTAGCCCTAACACTAACCCTAACCCTAACCCTAACGCTAACCCAGACCTTAAACCTAAACCTGACTTTAAACCTAAACCTAACACTAACACGAAACCTAATAAAAGGAAAGGGAAAAAAGTAAAGGACCTAATCCCTGACCTGAACCCTAAGTAAAAGAGAAGAGAAGGGAAATAAATAAAAGACCCCTGACCCTAACCCTAATGCTAACCCTAACCCTAACTATAGCACTAACCCTAAGCCTAACCCTAATTAATACTGTAACCCTAAGCCTAAGCCGAACGCTAACCATGACGCTAACCGTAAAACTAAGAAAAAGAAAAGAGAAGAAAAGAAAAGAACCGCAACCCTAATGAAGAGGCTAAATCCAACCCTAAACCTAACACTAACTTTAACCCTAACCCTAACCATAACCCTAACCCTAGCCCTAACCCTAACCCCAGCCCTAACCCTAATTATCACCCTAACTGTAATCATGACCTTAACCCTAATCCTAACTGGAACCCTAACTCTAACCGCAACCGCAATGCTTAGTCTAACTCTGGACCTAAAGCTAACCCTAACCCGAACCCTAATTAAAAAAAAGAAAAGAACTCAAACCCTGACCCGAACCCTAAGACAAAGAAAAGAGAAGAGAGAATAAAAAAAGAACCGTAATCTAACCCTAACCCTAATCCAAAAAGAAAAGAAACGAAACGAAACGAAACGAAACGAAACGAAACGAAACGAAACGAAACGAAACGAAACGAAAAGAAAAGAAAAGAAAAGGAAAGAAAAGAAAAGAAAAGCTAAATATAACACAACAGAAAGGGAAGAGGAAGGGGAAGAGGAAGAGGAAGAGGAAGAGGAAAAAATCTAAACCCTAGCCCTAACCCTAACCCTAGCCCTAACCCTAACCCCAGCCCTAACCCTAACCCTAACCATCACCCTAACTCTAACCAAGACCTTAACCCTAAGCCTAACTGTAACCCTAACCGTAACCCTAATGCTTGTCCTAACCCTGGACCTAAACCTAACCCTAACCCGAACCCTAATTTATAAAAAGAGAAAAAAAGAAAAGAACTCAAACCCTGACCTGAACCCTAAGACAAAGAAAAGAGAAGAGAAAATAAAAAAAGAACCGTAACCCTAACCCTAACCCTAACCCTAACCATAATCCAAACCAAAAAGAAAATAAAATAAAATACAAGAAAATGAAATGAAATGAAATGAAATGAAATGAAATGAAATGAAATGAAATGAAATGAAATGCTAACTATAACACAACGGAAAGGAAGGGGAAAAGGAAGAGGAAGAGGAAGAGGAAGAGGAAGAGGAAGAGGAAGAGGAAGAGGAAGAGGAAGAGGAAGAGGAAGATGAAAACAAGGGCAAGAAGAAGAGGAGGAGGAAAATTAGAAAGGAAAAAATAAAAAGAGGAAAGCAAAAGGGAAAAGGAAGAGGAAAAGGAAAAGTCAACATGAAGAGGAAAAGGAAAAATGAGAAGGAAAAGAAGAATGTGAAAAGGATATGGAAAACTGAAGAGGAAAAAAGAAAAGGAAACTAAAAAGGAAAAAGAAAAGGAAACTGAAGAGGAAAAGGAAAAGGAAAAGGAAATGGAAAAGGAAAAGGAAAAGGAACCGGAAAATAAGGAAACCAAGAAAAAGAAGGGCAAGAAGAAGAGGAGGAAGAAAATGAGAAAGAAAAGGAAAAGAGGAATGCGAAAAAGAAAAGAGAAGAGGAAAAGAGAAGAGGAAGAGGAAGAGGAAGAGGAAGAGGAAGAGGAAGAGGAAGAGGAAGAGGAAAAAATACTAACCCTAGGCCTAACCCTAACCCTAGCCCGAACACTAACCCTAACCCTAACCCTAACGCTAACCCAGACCCTAAACCTAAACCTGACTTTAAACCTAAACCTAACACTAACACGAAACCTAATAAAAGGAAAGGGAAAAAAGTAAAGGACCTAATCCCTGACCTGAACCCTAAGTAAAAGAGAAGAGAAGGGAAATAAATAAAAGACCCCTGACCCTAACCCTAACGCTAACCCTAACCCTAACTATAGCACTAACCCTAAGCCTAACCCTAATTAATACTGTAACCCTAAGCCTAAGCCGAACGCTAACCATGACGCTAACCGTAAAACTAAGAAAAAGAAAAGAGAAGAAAAGAAAAGAACCGCAACCCTAATGAAGAGGCTAAATCCAACCCTAAACCTAACACTAACTTTAACCCTAACCCTAACCATAACCCTAACCCTAGCCCTAACCCTAACCCCAGCCCTAACCCTAATTATCACCCTAACTGTAATCATGACCTTAACCCTAATCCTAACTGGAACCCTAACTCTAACCGCAACCGCAATGCTTAGTCTAACTCTGGACCTAAAGCTAACCCTAACCCGAACCCTAATTAAAAAAAAGAAAAGAACTCAAACCCTGACCCGAACCCTAAGACAAAGAAAAGAGAAGAGAGAATAAAAAAAGAATCGTAATCTAACCCTAACCCTAATCCAAAAAGAAACGAAACGAAACGAAACGAAACGAAACGAAACGAAACGAAAAGAAAAGAAAAGAAAAGAAAAGAAAAGAAAAGAAAAGAAAAGAAAAGAAAAGAAAAGCTAAATATAACAGAACAGAAAGGGAAGAGGAAGGGGAAGAGGAAGAGGAAGAGGAAGAGGAAAAAATCTAAACCCTAGCCCTAACCCTAACCCTAGCCCTAACCCTAACCCCAGCCCTAACCCTAACCCTAACCATCACCCTAACTCTAACCAAGACCTTAACCCTAAGCCTAACTGTAACCCTAACCGTAACCCTAATGCTTGTCCTAACCCTGGACCTAAACCTAACCCTAACCCGAACCCTAATTTATAAAAAGAGAAAAAAAGAAAAGAACTCAAACCCTGACCTGAACCCTAAGACAAAGAAAAGAGAAGAGAAAATAAAAAAAGAACCGTAACCCTAACCCTAACCATAACCCTAACCATAATCCAAACCAAAAAGAAAATAAAATAAAATACAAGAAAATGAAATGAAATGAAATGAAATGAAATGAAATGCTAACTATAACACAACGGAAAGGAAGGGGAAAAGGAAGAGGAAGAGGAAGAGGAAGAGGAAGAGGAAGAGGAAGAGGAAGAGGAAGAGGAAGAGGAAAACAAGGGCAAGAAGACGAGGAGGAGGAAAATTAGAAAGGAAAAAATAAAAAGAGGAAAGCAAAAGGGAAAAGGAAGAGGAAAAGGAAAAGTCAACATGAAGAGGAAAAGGAAAAATGAGAAGGAAAAGAAGAATGTGAAAAGCATATGGAAAACTGAAAAGGAAAAAAGAAAAGGAAACTAAAAAGGAAAAAGAAAAGGAAACTGAAGAGGAAAAGGAAAAGGAAAAGGAAATGGAAAAGGAAAAGGAAAAGGAACCGGAAAATAAGGAAACCAAGAAAAAGAAGGGCAAGAAGAAGAGGAGGAAGAAAATGAGAAAGAAAAGGAAAAGAGGAATGCGAAAAAGAAAAGAGAAGAGGAAAAGAGAAGAGGAAGAGGAAGAGGAAGAGGAAGAGGAAGAGGAAGAGGAAGAGGAAGAGGAAGAGGAAAAAATCCTAACCCTAGGCCTAACCCTAACCCTAGCCCTAACACTAACCCTAACCCTAACCCTAACGCTAACCCAGACCTTAAACCTAAACCTGACTTTAAACCTAAACCTAACACTAACACGAACCCTAATAAAAGGAAAGGGAAAAAAGCAAAGAACCTAAGCCCAGACCTGAACCCTAAGAAAAAGAGAAGAGAAGGGAAATAAATAAAAGACCCCTGAACCTAACCCTAAAGCTAACCCTAACCCTAACTACAGCACTAACCCTAAGCCTAACCCTAATTAATACTGTAACCCTAAGACTAAGCCGAACCCTAACCGAAACCCTAACCGTGATGCTAACCGTAAAACTAAGAAAAAGAAAAGAGAAGAAAAGAAAAGAACCGCAACCCTAATGAAGAGGCTAAATCCAACCCTAAACCTAACACGAACTTTAACCCTAACCCTAACCATAACCCTAACCCTAGCCCTAACCCTAACCCCAGCCCTAACCCTAATTATCACCCTAACTGTAATCATGACCTTAACCCTAATCCTAACTGGAACCCTAACTCTAACCGCAACCGCAATGCTTAGTCTAACTCTGGACCTAAAGCTAACCCTAACCCGAACCCTAATTAAAAAAAAAGAAAAGAACTCAAACCCTGACCCAAACCCTAAGACAAAGAAAAGAGAAGAGAGAATAAAAAAAGAACCGTAATCTAACCCTAACCCTAATCCAAAAAGAAAAGAAACGAAACGAAACGAAACGAAACGAAACGAAACGAAAAGAAACGAAACGAAACGAAACGAAAAGAAAAGAAAAGAAAAGAAAAGAAAAGAAAAGAAAAGCTAAATATAACACAACAGAAAGGGAAGAGGAAGGGGAAGAGGAAGAGGAAGAGGAAGAGGAAAAAATCTAAACCCTAGCCCTAACCCTAACCCTAGCCCTAACCCTAACCCCAGCGCTAACCCTAACCCTAACCATCACCCTAACTCTAACCAAGACCTTAACCCTAAGCCTAACTGTAACCCTAACCGTAACCCTAATGCTTGTCCTAACCCTGGACCTAAACCTAACCCTAACCCGAACCCTAATTTATAAAAAGAGAAAAAAAGAAAAGAACTCAAACCCTGACCTGAACCCTAAGACAAAGAAAAGAGAAGAGAAAATAAAAAAAGAACCGTAACCCTAACCCTAACCCTAACCCTAACCCTAACCATAATCCAAACCAAAAAGAAAATAAAATAAAATACAAGAAAATGAAATGAAATGAAATGAAATGAAATGAAATGAAATGAAATGAAATGAAATGAAATGAAATGAAATGCTAACTATAACACAACGGAAAGGAAGGGGAAAAGGAAGAGGAAGAGGAAGAGGAAGAGGAAGAGGAAGAGGAAGAGGAAGAGGAAGAGGAAGATGAAAACAAGGGCAAGAAGAAGAGGAGGAAAATTAGAAAGGAAAAAATAAAAAGAGGAAAGCAAAAGGGAAAAGGAAGAGGAAAAGGAAAAGTCAACATGAAGAGGAAAAGGAAAAATGAGAAGGAAAAGAAGAATGTGAAAAGGATATGGAAAACTGAAGAGGAAAAAAGAAAAGGAAACTAAAAAGGAAAAAGAAAAGGAAACTGAAGAGGAAAAGGAAAAGGAAAAGGAAATGGAAAAGGAAAAGGAAAAGGAACCGGAAAATAAGGAAACCAAGAAAAAGAAGGGCAAGAAGAAGAGGAGGAAGAAAATGAGAAAGAAAAGGAAAAGAGGAATGCGAAAAAGAAAAGAGAAGAGGAAAAGAGAAGAGGAAGAGGAAGAGGAAGAGGAAGAGGAAGAGGAAGAGGAAGAGGAAGAGGAAGAGGAAAAAATCCTAACCCTAGGCCTAACCCTAACCCTAGCCCTAACACTAACCCTAACCCTAACCCTAACGCTAACCCAGACCTTAAACCTAAACCTGACTTTAAACCTAAACCTAACACTAACACGAAACCTAATAAAAGGAAAGGGAAAAAAGTAAAGGACCTAATCCCTGACCTGAACCCTAAGTAAAAGAGAAGAGAAGGGAAATAAATAAAAGACCCCTGACCCTAACCCTAACGCTAACCCTAACCCTAACTATAGCACTAACCCTAAGCCTAACCCTAATTAATACTGTAACCCTAAGCCTAAGCCGAACGCTAACCATGACGCTAACCGTAAAACTAAGAAAAAGAAAAGAGAAGAAAAGAAAAGAACCGCAACCCTAATGAAGAGGCTAAATCCAACCCTAAACCTAACACTAACTTTAACCCTAACCCTAACCATAACCCTAACCCTAGCCCTAACCCTAACCCCAGCCCTAACCCTAATTATCACCCTAACTGTAATCATGACCTTAACCCTAATCCTAACTGGAACCCTAACTCTAACCGCAACCGCAATGCTTAGTCTAACTCTGGACCTAAAGCTAACCCTAACCCGAACCCTAATTAAAAAAAAGAAAAGAACTCAAACCCTGACCCGAACCCTAAGACAAAGAAAAGAGAAGAGAGAATAAAAAAAGAATCGTAATCTAACCCTAACCCTAATCCAAAAAGAAACGAAACGAAACGAAACGAAACGAAACGAAACGAAACGAAACGAAAAGAAAAGAAAAGAAAAGAAAAGAAAAGAAAAGAAAAGAAAAGAAAAGCTAAATATAACAGAACAGAAAGGGAAGAGGAAGGGGAAGAGGAAGAGGAAGAGGAAGAGGAAAAAATCTAAACCCTAGCCCTAACCCTAACCCTAGCCCTAACCCTAACCCCAGCCCTAACCCTAACCCTAACCATCACCCTAACTCTAACCAAGACCTTAACCCTAAGCCTAACTGTAACCCTAACCGTAACCCTAATGCTTGTCCTAACCCTGGACCTAAACCTAACCCTAACCCGAACCCTAATTTATAAAAAGAGAAAAAAAGAAAAGAACTCAAACCCTGACCTGAACCCTAAGACAAAGAAAAGAGAAGAGAAAATAAAAAAAGAACCGTAACCCTAACCCTAACCATAACCCTAACCATAATCCAAACCAAAAAGAAAATAAAATAAAATACAAGAAAATGAAATGAAATGAAATGAAATGAAATGAAATGAAATGCTAACTATAACACAACGGAAAGGAAGGGGAAAAGGAAGAGGAAGAGGAAGAGGAAGAGGAAGAGGAAGAGGAAGAGGAAGAGGAAGAGGAAGAGGAAGAGGAAGAGGAAGAGGAAGAGGAAAACAAGGGCAAGAAGACGAGGAGGAGGAAAATTAGAAAGGAAAAAATAAAAAGAGGAAAGCAAAAGGGAAAAGGAAGAGGAAAAGGAAAAGTCAACATGAAGAGGAAAAGGAAAAATGAGAAGGAAAAGAAGAATGTGAAAAGCATATGGAAAACTGAAAAGGAAAAAAGAAAAGGAAACTAAAAAGGAAAAAGAAAAGGAAACTGAAGAGGAAAAGGAAAAGGAAAAGGAAATGGAAAAGGAAAAGGAAAAGGAACCGGAAAATAAGGAAACCAAGAAAAAGAAGGGCAAGAAGAAGAGGAGGAAGAAAATGAGAAAGAAAAGGAAAAGAGGAATGCGAAAAAGAAAAGAGAAGAGGAAAAGAGAAGAGGAAGAGGAAGAGGAAGAGGAAGAGGAAGAGGAAGAGGAAGAGGAAGAGGAAGAGGAAGAGGAAGAGGAAAAAATCCTAACCCTAGGCCTAACCCTAACCCTAGCCCTAACACTAACCCTAACCCTAACCCTAACGCTAACCCAGACCTTAAACCTAAACCTGACTTTAAACCTAAACCTAACACTAACACGAACCCTAATAAAAGGAAAGGGAAAAAAGCAAAGAACCTAAGCCCTGACCTGAACCCTAAGAAAAAGAGAAGAGAAGGGAAATAAATAAAAGACCCCTGAACCTAACCCTAAAGCTAACCCTAACCCTAACTACAGCACTAACCCTAAGCCTAACCCTAATTAATACTGTAACCCTAAGACTAAGCCGAACCCTAACCGAAACCCTAACCGTGATGCTAACCGTAAAACTAAGAAAAAGAAAAGAGAAGAAAAGAAAAGAACCGCAACCCTAATGAAGAGGCTAAATCCAACCCTAAACCTAACACGAACTTTAACCCTAACCCTAACCATAACCCTAACCCTAGCCCTAACCCTAACCCCAGCCCTAACCCTAATTATCACCCTAACTGTAATCATGACCTTAACCCTAATCCTAACTGGAACCCTAACTCTAACCGCAACCGCAATGCTTAGTCTAACTCTGGACCTAAAGCTAACCCTAACCCGAACCCTAATTAAAAAAAAGAAAAGAACTCAAACCCTGACCCAAACCCTAAGACAAAGAAAAGAGAAGAGAGAATAAAAAAAGAACCGTAATCTAACCCTAACCCTAATCCAAAAAGAAAAGAAACGAAACGAAACGAAACGAAACGAAACGAAAAGAAAAGAAAAGAAAAGAAAAGAAAAGAAAAGCTAAATATAACAGAACAGAAAGGGAAGAGGAAGGGGAAGAGGAAGAGGAAGAGGAAGAGGAAGAGGAAAAAATCTAAACCCTAGCCCTAACCCTAACCCTAGCCCTAACCCTAACCCCAGCCCTAACCCTAACCCTAACCATCACCCTAACTCTAACCAAGACCTTAACCCTAAGCCTAACTGTAACCCTAACCGTAACCCTAATGCTTGTCCTAACCCTGGACCTAAACCTAACCCTAACCCGAACCCTAATTTATAAAAAGAGAAAAAAAGAAAAGAACTCAAACCCTGACCTGAACCCTAAGACAAAGAAAAGAGAAGAGAAAATAAAAAAAGAACAGTAACCCTAACCCTAACCCTAACCATAACCCTAACCATAATCCAAACCAAAAAGAAAATAAAATAAAATACAAGAAAATGAAATGAAATGAAATGAAATGAAATGAAATGAAATGAAATGAAATGAAATGAAATGCTAACTATAACACAACGGAAAGGAAGGGGGAAAGGAAGAGGAAGAGGAAGAGGAAGAGGAAGAGGAAGAGGAAGAGGAAGAGGAAGAGGAAGAGGAAGAGGAAGAGGAAGAGGAAGAGGAAGAGGAAAACAAGGGCAAGAAGAAGAGGAGGAGGAAAATTAGAAAGGAAAAAATAAAAAGAGGAAAGCAAAAGGGAAAAGGAAGAGGAAAAGGAAAAGTCAACATGAAGAGGAAAAGGAAAAATGAGAAGGAAAAGAAGAATGTGAAAAGGATATGGAAAACTGAAAAGGAAAAAAGAAAAGGAAACTAAAAAGGAAAAAGAAAAGGAAACTGAAGAGGAAAAGGAAAAGGAAAAGGAAATGGAAAAGGAAAAGGAAAAGGAACCGGAAAATAAGGAAACCAAGAAAAAGAAGGGCAAGAAGAAGAGGAGGAAGAAAATGAGAAAGAAAAGGAAAAGAGGAATGCGAAAAAGAAAAGAGAAGAGGAAAAGAGAAGAGGAAGAGGAAGAGGAAGAGGAAGAGGAAGAGGAAGAGGAAGAGGAAGAGGAAGAAGAAGAGGAAGAGGAAGAGGAAGAGGAAAAAACCCTAACCCTAGGCCTAACCCTAACCCTAGCCCTAACACTAACCCTAACCCTAACCCTAACGCTAACCCAGACCTTAAACCTAAACCTGACTTTAAACCTAAACCTAACACTAACACGAAACCTAATAAAAGGAAAGGGAAAAAAGTAAAGGACCTAATCCCTGACCTGAACCCTAAGTAAAAGAGAAGAGAAGGGAAATAAATAAAAGACCCCTGACCCTAACCCTAATGCTAACCCTAACCCTAACTATAGCACTAACCCTAAGCCTAACCCTAATTAATACTGTAACCCTAAGCCTAAGCCGAACGCTAACCATGACACTAACCGTAAAACTAAGAAAAAGAAAAGAGAAGAAAAGAAAAGAACCGCAACCCTAATGAAGAGGCTAAATCCAACCCTAAACCTAACACTAACTTTAACCCTAACCCTAACCATAACCCTAACCCTAGCCCTAACCCTAACCCCAGCCCTAACCCTAATTATCACCCTAACTGTAATCATGACCTTAACCCTAATCCTAACTGGAACCCTAACTCTAACCGCAACCGCAATGCTTAGTCTAACTCTGGACCTAAAGCTAACCCTAACCCGAACCCTAATTAAAAAAAAGAAAAGAACTCAAACCCTGACCCGAACCCTAAGACAAAGAAAAGAGAAGAGAGAATAAAAAAAGAACCGTAATCTAACCCTAACCCTAATCCAAAAAGAAAAGAAACGAAACGAAACGAAACGAAACGAAACGAAACGAAACGAAACGAAACGAAAAGAAAAGAAAATAAAAGAAAATAAAAGAAAAGAAAAGAAAAGCTAAATATAACAGAACAGAAAGGGAAGAGGAAGGGGAAGAGGAAGAGGAAGAGGAAGAGGAAGAGGAAAAAATCTAAACCCTAGCCCTAACCCTAACCCTAGCCCTAACCCTAACCCCAGCCCTAACCCTAACCCTAACCATCACCCTAACTCTAACCAAGACCTTAACCCTAAGCCTAACTGTAACCCTAACCGTAACCCTAATGCTTGTCCTAACCCTGGACCTAAACCTAACCCTAACCCGAACCCTAATTTATAAAAAGAGAAAAAAAGAAAAGAACTCAAACCCTGACCTGAACCCTAAGACAAAGAAAAGAGAAGAGAAAATAAAAAAAGAACCGTAACCCTAACCCTAACCCTAACCATAACCCTAACCATAATCCAAACCAAAAAGAAAATAAAATAAAATACAAGAAAATGAAATGAAATGAAATGAAATGAAATGAAATGCTAACTATAACACAACGGAAAGGAAGGGGAAAAGGAAGAGGAAGAGGAAGAGGAAGAGGAAGAGGAAGAGGAAGAGGAAGAGGAAGAGGAAGAGGAAAACAAGGGCAAGAAGAAGAGGAGGAGGAAAATTAGAAAGGAAAAAATAAAAAGAGGAAAGCAAAAGGGAAAAGGAAGAGGAAAAGGAAAAGTCAACATGAAGAGGAAAAGGAAAAATGAGAAGGAAAAGAAGAATGTGAAAAGGATATGGAAAACTGAAAAGGAAAAAAGAAAAGGAAACTAAAAAGGAAAAAGAAAAGGAAACTGAAGAGGAAAAGGAAAAGGAAAAGGAAATGGAAAAGGAAAAGGAAAAGGAACCGGAAAATAAGGAAACCAAGAAAAAGAAGGGCAAGAAGAAGAGGAGGAAGAAAATGAGAAAGAAAAGGAAAAGAGGAATGCGAAAAAGAAAAGAGAAGAGGAAAAGAGAAGAGGAAGAGGAAGAGGAAGAGGAAGAGGAAGAGGAAGAGGAAGAGGAAGAGGAAGAGGAAGAGGAAAAAATACTAACCCTAGGCCTAACCCTAACCCTAGCCCGAACACTAACCCTAACCCTAACCCTAACGCTAACCCAGACCCTAAACCTAAACCTGACTTTAAACCTAAACCTAACACTAACACGAAACCTAATAAAAGGAAAGGGAAAAAAGTAAAGGACCTAATCCCTGACCTGAACCCTAAGTAAAAGAGAAGAGAAGGGAAATAAATAAAAGACCCCTGACCCTAACCCTAACGCTAACCCTAACCCTAACTATAGCACTAACCCTAAGCCTAACCCTAATTAATACTGTAACCCTAAGCCTAAGCCGAACGCTAACCATGACGCTAACCGTAAAACTAAGAAAAAGAAAAGAGAAGAAAAGAAAAGAACCGCAACCCTAATGAAGAGGCTAAATCCAACCCTAAACCTAACACTAACTTTAACCCTAACCCTAACCATAACCCTAACCCTAGCCCTAACCCTAACCCCAGCCCTAACCCTAATTATCACCCTAACTGTAATCATGACCTTAACCCTAATCCTAACTGGAACCCTAACTCTAACCGCAACCGCAATGCTTAGTCTAACTCTGGACCTAAAGCTAACCCTAACCCGAACCCTAATTAAAAAAAAGAAAAGAACTCAAACCCTGACCCGAACCCTAAGACAAAGAAAAGAGAAGAGAGAATAAAAAAAGAATCGTAATCTAACCCTAACCCTAATCCAAAAAGAAACGAAACGAAACGAAACGAAACGAAACGAAACGAAACGAAAAGAAAAGAAAAGAAAAGAAAAGAAAAGAAAAGAAAAGAAAAGAAAAGAAAAGCTAAATATAACAGAACAGAAAGGGAAGAGGAAGGGGAAGAGGAAGAGGAAGAGGAAGAGGAAAAAATCTAAACCCTAGCCCTAACCCTAACCCTAGCCCTAACCCTAACCCCAGCCCTAACCCTAACCCTAACCATCACCCTAACTCTAACCAAGACCTTAACCCTAAGCCTAACTGTAACCCTAACCGTAACCCTAATGCTTGTCCTAACCCTGGACCTAAACCTAACCCTAACCCGAACCCTAATTTATAAAAAGAGAAAAAAAGAAAAGAACTCAAACCCTGACCTGAACCCTAAGACAAAGAAAAGAGAAGAGAAAATAAAAAAAGAACCGTAACCCTAACCCTAACCATAACCCTAACCATAATCCAAACCAAAAAGAAAATAAAATAAAATACAAGAAAATGAAATGAAATGAAATGAAATGAAATGAAATGCTAACTATAACACAACGGAAAGGAAGGGGAAAAGGAAGAGGAAGAGGAAGAGGAAGAGGAAGAGGAAGAGGAAGAGGAAGAGGAAGAGGAAGAGGAAGAGGAAGAGGAAGAGGAAAACAAGGGCAAGAAGACGAGGAGGAGGAAAATTAGAAAGGAAAAAATAAAAAGAGGAAAGCAAAAGGGAAAAGGAAGAGGAAAACGAAAAGTCAACATGAAGAGGAAAAGGAAAAATGAGAAGGAAAAGAAGAATGTGAAAAGCATATGGAAAACTGAAAAGGAAAAAAGAAAAGGAAACTAAAAAGGAAAAAGAAAAGGAAACTGAAGAGGAAAAGGAAAAGGAAAAGGAAATGGAAAAGGAAAAGGAAAAGGAACCGGAAAATAAGGAAACCAAGAAAAAGAAGGGCAAGAAGAAGAGGAGGAAGAAAATGAGAAAGAAAAGGAAAAGAGGAATGCGAAAAAGAAAAGAGAAGAGGAAAAGAGAAGAGGAAGAGGAAGAGGAAGAGGAAGAGGAAGAGGAAGAGGAAGAGGAAGAGGAAGAGGAAGAGGAAAAAATCCTAACCCTAGGCCTAACCCTAACCCTAGCCCTAACACTAACCCTAACCCTAACCCTAACGCTAACCCAGACCTTAAACCTAAACCTGACTTTAAACCTAAACCTAACACTAACACGAACCCTAATAAAAGGAAAGGGAAAAAAGCAAAGAACCTAAGCCCAGACCTGAACCCTAAGAAAAAGAGAAGAGAAGGGAAATAAATAAAAGACCCCTGAACCTAACCCTAAAGCTAACCCTAACCCTAACTACAGCACTAACCCTAAGCCTAACCCTAATTAATACTGTAACCCTAAGACTAAGCCGAACCCTAACCGAAACCCTAACCGTGATGCTAACCGTAAAACTAAGAAAAAGAAAAGAGAAGAAAAGAAAAGAACCGCAACCCTAATGAAGAGGCTAAATCCAACCCTAAACCTAACACGAACTTTAACCCTAACCCTAACCATAACCCTAACCCTAGCCCTAACCCTAACCCCAGCCCTAACCCTAATTATCACCCTAACTGTAATCATGACCTTAACCCTAATCCTAACTGGAACCCTAACTCTAACCGCAACCGCAATGCTTAGTCTAACTCTGGACCTAAAGCTAACCCTAACCCGAACCCTAATTAAAAAAAAGAAAAGAACTCAAACCCTGACCCAAACCCTAAGACAAAGAAAAGAGAAGAGAGAATAAAAAAAGAACCGTAATCTAACCCTAACCCTAATCCAAAAAGAAAAGAAACGAAACGAAACGAAACGAAACGAAACGAAACGAAACGAAAAGAAACGAAACGAAACGAAAAGAAAAGAAAAGAAAAGAAAAGAAAAGAAAAGAAAAGAAAAGCTAAATATAACACAACAGAAAGGGAAGAGGAAGGGGAAGAGGAAGAGGAAGAGGAAGAGGAAAAAATCTAAACCCTAGCCCTAACCCTAACCCTAGCCCTAACCCTAACCCCAGCCCTAACCCTAACCCTAACCATCACCCTAACTCTAACCAAGACCTTAACCCTAAGCCTAACTGTAACCCTAACCGTAACCCTAATGCTTGTCCTAACCCTGGACCTAAACCTAACCCTAACCCGAACCCTAATTTATAAAAAGAGAAAAAAAGAAAAGAACTCAAACCCTGACCTGAACCCTAAGACAAAGAAAAGAGAAGAGAAAATAAAAAAAGAACCGTAACCCTAACCCTAACCCTAACCCTAACCCTAACCATAATCCAAACCAAAAAGAAAATAAAATAAAATACAAGAAAATGAAATGAAATGAAATGAAATGAAATGAAATGAAATGAAATGAAATGAAATGAAATGCTAACTATAACACAACGGAAAGGAAGGGGAAAAGGAAGAGGAAGAGGAAGAGGAAGAGGAAGAGGAAGAGGAAGAGGAAGAGGAAGAGGAAGAGGAAGAGGAAGAGGAAGATGAAAACAAGGGCAAGAAGAAGAGGAGGAGGAAAATTAGAAAGGAAAAAATAAAAAGAGGAAAGCAAAAGGGAAAAGGAAGAGGAAAAGGAAAAGTCAACATGAAGAGGAAAAGGAAAAATGAGAAGGAAAAGAAGAATGTGAAAAGGATATGGAAAACTGAAGAGGAAAAAAGAAAAGGAAACTAAAAAGGAAAAAGAAAAGGAAACTGAAGAGGAAAAGGAAAAGGAAAAGGAAATGGAAAAGGAAAAGGAAAAGGAACCGGAAAATAAGGAAACCAAGAAAAAGAAGGGCAAGAAGAAGAGGAGGAAGAAAATGAGAAAGAAAAGGAAAAGAGGAATGCGAAAAAGAAAAGAGAAGAGGAAAAGAGAAGAGGAAGAGGAAGAGGAAGAGGAAGAGGAAGAGGAAGAGGAAGAGGAAGAGGAAAAAATCCTAACCCTAGGCCTAACCCTAACCCTAGCCCTAACACTAACCCTAACCCTAACCCTAACGCTAACCCAGACCTTAAACCTAAACCTGACTTTAAACCTAAACCTAACACTAACACGAAACCTAATAAAAGGAAAGGGAAAAAAGTAAAGGACCTAATCCCTGACCTGAACCCTAAGTAAAAGAGAAGAGAAGGGAAATAAATAAAAGACCCCTGACCCTAACCCTAACGCTAACCCTAACCCTAACTATAGCACTAACCCTAAGCCTAACCCTAATTAATACTGTAACCCTAAGCCTAAGCCGAACGCTAACCATGACGCTAACCGTAAAACTAAGAAAAAGAAAAGAGAAGAAAAGAAAAGAACCGCAACCCTAATGAAGAGGCTAAATCCAACCCTAAACCTAACACTAACTTTAACCCTAACCCTAACCATAACCCTAACCCTAGCCCTAACCCTAACCCCAGCCCTAACCCTAATTATCACCCTAACTGTAATCATGACCTTAACCCTAATCCTAACTGGAACCCTAACTCTAACCGCAACCGCAATGCTTAGTCTAACTCTGGACCTAAAGCTAACCCTAACCCGAACCCTAATTAAAAAAAAGAAAAGAACTCAAACCCTGACCCGAACCCTAAGACAAAGAAAAGAGAAGAGAGAATAAAAAAAGAATCGTAATCTAACCCTAACCCTAATCCAAAAAGAAACGAAACGAAACGAAACGAAACGAAACGAAACGAAACGAAACGAAACGAAAAGAAAAGAAAAGAAAAGAAAAGAAAAGAAAAGAAAAGCTAAATATAACAGAACAGAAAGGGAAGAGGAAGGGGAAGAGGAAGAGGAAGAGGAAGAGGAAAAAATCTAAACCCTAGCCCTAACCCTAACCCTAGCCCTAACCCTAACCCCAGCCCTAACCCTAACCCTAACCATCACCCTAACTCTAACCAAGACCTTAACCCTAAGCCTAACTGTAACCCTAACCGTAACCCTAATGCTTGTCCTAACCCTGGACCTAAACCTAACCCTAACCCGAACCCTAATTTATAAAAAGAGAAAAAAAGAAAAGAACTCAAACCCTGACCTGAACCCTAAGACAAAGAAAAGAGAAGAGAAAATAAAAAAAGAACCGTAACCCTAACCCTAACCCTAACCATAACCCTAACCATAATCCAAACCAAAAAGAAAATAAAATAAAATACAAGAAAATGAAATGAAATGAAATGAAATGAAATGAAATGCTAACTATAACACAACGGAAAGGAAGGGGAAGAGGAAGAGGAAGAGGAAGAGGAAGAGGAAGAGGAAGAGGAAGAGGAAGAGGAAGAGGAAGAGGAAGAGGAAGAGGAAAACAAGGGCAAGAAGAAGAGGAGGAGGAAAATTAGAAAGGAAAAAATAAAAAGAGGAAAGCAAAAGGGAAAAGGAAGAGGAAAAGGAAAAGTCAACATGAAGAGGAAAAGGAAAAATGAGAAGGAAAAGAAGAATGTGAAAAGGATATGGAAAACTGAAAAGGAAAAAAGAAAAGGAAACTAAAAAGGAAAAAGAAAAGGAAACTGAAGAGGAAAAGGAAAAGGAAAAGGAAATGGAAAAGGAAAAGGAAAAGGAACCGGAAAATAAGGAAACCAAGAAAAAGAAGGGCAAGAAGAAGAGGAGGAAGAAAATGAGAAAGAAAAGGAAAAGAGGAATGCGAAAAAGAAAAGAGAAGAGGAAAAGAGAAGAGGAAGAGGAAGAGGAAGAGGAAGAGGAAGAGGAAGAGGAAGAGGAAGAGGAAGAGGAAGAGGAAGAGGAAAAAATCCTAACCCTAGGCCTAACCCTAACCCTAGCCCTAACACTAACCCTAACCCTAACCCTAACGCTAACCCAGACCTTAAACCTAAACCTGACTTTAAACCTAAACCTAACACTAACACGAAACCTAATAAAAGGAAAGGGAAAAAAGTAAAGGACCTAATCCCTGACCTGAACCCTAAGTAAAAGAGAAGAGAAGGGAAATAAATAAAAGACCCCTGACCCTAACCCTAATGCTAACCCTAACCCTAACTATAGCACTAACCCTAAGCCTAACCCTAATTAATACTGTAACCCTAAGCCTAAGCCGAACGCTAACCATGACGCTAACCGTAAAACTAAGAAAAAGAAAAGAGAAGAAAAGAAAAGAACCGCAACCCTAATGAAGAGGCTAAATCCAACCCTAAACCTAACACTAACTTTAACCCTAACCCTAACCATAACCCTAACCCTAGCCCTAACCCTAACCCCAGCCCTAACCCTAATTATCACCCTAACTGTAATCATGACCTTAACCCTAATCCTAACTGGAACCCTAACTCTAACCGCAACCGCAATGCTTAGTCTAACTCTGGACCTAAAGCTAACCCTAACCCGAACCCTAATTAAAAAAAAGAAAAGAACTCAAACCCTGACCCGAACCCTAAGACAAAGAAAAGAGAAGAGAGAATAAAAAAAGAATCGTAATCTAACCCTAACCCTAATCCAAAAAGAAACGAAACGAAACGAAACGAAACGAAACGAAACGAAACGAAACGAAAAGAAAAGAAAAGAAAAGAAAAGAAAAGTAAAGAAAAGAAAAGAAAAGCTAAATATAACAGAACAGAAAGGGAAGAGGAAGGGGAAGAGGAAGAGGAAGAGGAAGAGGAAAAAATCTAAACCCTAGCCCTAACCCTAACCCTAGCCCTAACCCTAACCCCAGCCCTAACCCTAACCCTAACCATCACCCTAACTCTAACCAAGACCTTAACCCTAAGCCTAACTGTAACCCTAACCGTAACCCTAATGCTTGTCCTAACCCTGGACCTAAACCTAACCCTAACCCGAACCCTAATTTATAAAAAGAGAAAAAAAGAAAAGAACTCAAACCCTGACCTGAACCCTAAGACAAAGAAAAGAGAAGAGAAAATAAAAAAAGAACCGTAACCCTAACCCTAACCATAACCCTAACCATAATCCAAACCAAAAAGAAAATAAAATAAAATACAAGAAAATGAAATGAAATGAAATGAAATGAAATGAAATGCTAACTATAACACAACGGAAAGGAAGGGGAAAAGGAAGAGGAAGAGGAAGAGGAAGAGGAAGAGGAAGAGGAAGAGGAAGAGGAAGAGGAAGAGGAAGAGGAAAACAAGGGCAAGAAGACGAGGAGGAGGAAAATTAGAAAGGAAAAAATAAAAAGAGGAAAGCAAAAGGGAAAAGGAAGAGGAAAACGAAAAGTCAACATGAAGAGGAAAAGGAAAAATGAGAAGGAAAAGAAGAATGTGAAAAGCATATGGAAAACTGAAAAGGAAAAAAGAAAAGGAAACTAAAAAGGAAAAAGAAAAGGAAACTGAAGAGGAAAAGGAAAAGGAAAAGGAAATGGAAAAGGAAAAGGAAAAGGAACCGGAAAATAAGGAAACCAAGAAAAAGAAGGGCAAGAAGAAGAGGAGGAAGAAAATGAGAAAGAAAAGGAAAAGAGGAATGCGAAAAAGAAAAGAGAAGAGGAAAAGAGAAGAGGAAGAGGAAGAGGAAGAGGAAGAGGAAGAGGAAGAGGAAGAGGAAGAGGAAAAAATCCTAACCCTAGGCCTAACCCTAACCCTAGCCCTAACACTAACCCTAACCCTAACCCTAACGCTAACCCAGACCTTAAACCTAAACCTGACTTTAAACCTAAACCTAACACTAACACGAACCCTAATAAAAGGAAAGGGAAAAAAGCAAAGAACCTAAGCCCAGACCTGAACCCTAAGAAAAAGAGAAGAGAAGGGAAATAAATAAAAGACCCCTGAACCTAACCCTAAAGCTAACCCTAACCCTAACTACAGCACTAACCCTAAGCCTAACCCTAATTAATACTGTAACCCTAAGACTAAGCCGAACCCTAACCGAAACCCAAACCGTGATGCTAACCGTAAAACTAAGAAAAAGAAAAGAGAAGAAAAGAAAAGAACCGCAACCCTAATGAAGAGGCTAAATCCAACCCTAAACCTAACACGAACTTTAACCCTAACCCTAACCATAACCCTAACCCTAGCCCTAACCCTAACCCCAGCCCTAACCCTAATTATCACCCTAACTGTAATCATGACCTTAACCCTAATCCTAACTGGAACCCTAACTCTAACCGCAACCGCAATGCTTAGTCTAACTCTGGACCTAAAGCTAACCCTAACCCGAACCCTAATTAAAAAAAAGAAAAGAACTCAAACCCTGACCCAAACCCTAAGACAAAGAAAAGAGAAGAGAGAATAAAAAAAGAACCGTAATCTAACCCTAACCCTAATCCAAAAAGAAAAGAAACGAAACGAAACGAAACGAAACGAAACGAAACGAAAAGAAACGAAACGAAACGAAACGAAACGAAAAGAAAAGAAAAGAAAAGAAAAGAAAAGAAAAGAAAAGAAAAGAAAAGAAAAGAAAAGAAAAGCTAAATATAACACAACAGAAAGGGAAGAGGAAGGGGAAGAGGAAGAGGAAGAGGAAGAGGAAAAAATCTAAACCCTAGCCCTAACCCTAACCCTAGCCCTAACCCTAACCCCAGCCCTAACCCTAACCCTAACCATCACCCTAACTCTAACCAAGACCTTAACCCTAAGCCTAACTGTAACCCTAACCGTAACCCTAATGCTTGTCCTAACCCTGGACCTAAACCTAACCCTAACCCGAACCCTAATTTATAAAAAGAGAAAAAAAGAAAAGAACTCAAACCCTGACCTGAACCCTAAGACAAAGAAAAGAGAAGAGAAAATAAAAAAAGAACCGTAACCCTAACCCTAACCCTAACCATAACCCTAACCATAATCCAAACCAAAAAGAAAATAAAATAAAATACAAGAAAATGAAATGAAATGAAATGAAATGAAATGAAATGCTAACTATAACACAACGGAAAGGAAGGGGAAGAGGAAGAGGAAGAGGAAGAGGAAGAGGAAGAGGAAGAGGAAGAGGAAGAGGAAGAGGAAGAGGAAGAGGAAGAGGAAAACAAGGGCAAGAAGAAGAGGAGGAGGAAAATTAGAAAGGAAAAAATAAAAAGAGGAAAGCAAAAGGGAAAAGGAAGAGGAAAAGGAAAAGTCAACATGAAGAGGAAAAGGAAAAATGAGAAGGAAAAGAAGAATGTGAAAAGGATATGGAAAACTGAAAAGGAAAAAAGAAAAGGAAACTAAAAAGGAAAAAGAAAAGGAAACTGAAGAGGAAAAGGAAAAGGAAAAGGAAATGGAAAAGGAAAAGGAAAAGGAACCGGAAAATAAGGAAACCAAGAAAAAGAAGGGCAAGAAGAAGAGGAGGAAGAAAATGAGAAAGAAAAGGAAAAGAGGAATGCGAAAAAGAAAAGAGAAGAGGAAAAGAGAAGAGGAAGAGGAAGAGGAAGAGGAAGAGGAAGAGGAAGAGGAAGAGGAAGAGGAAGAGGAAGAGGAAGAGGAAAAAATCCTAACCCTAGGCCTAACCCTAACCCTAGCCCTAACACTAACCCTAACCCTAACCCTAACGCTAACCCAGACCTTAAACCTAAACCTGACTTTAAACCTAAACCTAACACTAACACGAAACCTAATAAAAGGAAAGGGAAAAAAGTAAAGGACCTAATCCCTGACCTGAACCCTAAGTAAAAGAGAAGAGAAGGGAAATAAATAAAAGACCCCTGACCCTAACCCTAATGCTAACCCTAACCCTAACTATAGCACTAACCCTAAGCCTAACCCTAATTAATACTGTAACCCTAAGCCTAAGCCGAACGCTAACCATGACGCTAACCGTAAAACTAAGAAAAAGAAAAGAGAAGAAAAGAAAAGAACCGCAACCCTAATGAAGAGGCTAAATCCAACCCTAAACCTAACACTAACTTTAACCCTAACCCTAACCATAACCCTAACCCTAGCCCTAACCCTAACCCCAGCCCTAACCCTAATTATCACCCTAACTGTAATCATGACCTTAACCCTAATCCTAACTGGAACCCTAACTCTAACCGCAACCGCAATGCTTAGTCTAACTCTGGACCTAAAGCTAACCCTAACCCGAACCCTAATTAAAAAAAAGAAAAGAACTCAAACCCTGACCCGAACCCTAAGACAAAGAAAAGAGAAGAGAGAATAAAAAAAGAATCGTAATCTAACCCTAACCCTAATCCAAAAAGAAACGAAACGAAACGAAACGAAACGAAACGAAACGAAACGAAACGAAAAGAAAAGAAAAGAAAAGAAAAGAAAAGTAAAGAAAAGAAAAGAAAAGCTAAATATAACAGAACAGAAAGGGAAGAGGAAGGGGAAGAGGAAGAGGAAGAGGAAGAGGAAAAAATCTAAACCCTAGCCCTAACCCTAACCCTAGCCCTAACCCTAACCCCAGCCCTAACCCTAACCCTAACCATCACCCTAACTCTAACCAAGACCTTAACCCTAAGCCTAACTGTAACCCTAACCGTAACCCTAATGCTTGTCCTAACCCTGGACCTAAACCTAACCCTAACCCGAACCCTAATTTATAAAAAGAGAAAAAAAGAAAAGAACTCAAACCCTGACCTGAACCCTAAGACAAAGAAAAGAGAAGAGAAAATAAAAAAAGAACCGTAACCCTAACCCTAACCATAACCCTAACCATAATCCAAACCAAAAAGAAAATAAAATAAAATACAAGAAAATGAAATGAAATGAAATGAAATGAAATGAAATGCTAACTATAACACAACGGAAAGGAAGGGGAAAAGGAAGAGGAAGAGGAAGAGGAAGAGGAAGAGGAAGAGGAAGAGGAAGAGGAAGAGGAAGAGGAAGAGGAAAACAAGGGCAAGAAGACGAGGAGGAGGAAAATTAGAAAGGAAAAAATAAAAAGAGGAAAGCAAAAGGGAAAAGGAAGAGGAAAACGAAAAGTCAACATGAAGAGGAAAAGGAAAAATGAGAAGGAAAAGAAGAATGTGAAAAGCATATGGAAAACTGAAAAGGAAAAAAGAAAAGGAAACTAAAAAGGAAAAAGAAAAGGAAACTGAAGAGGAAAAGGAAAAGGAAAAGGAAATGGAAAAGGAAAAGGAAAAGGAACCGGAAAATAAGGAAACCAAGAAAAAGAAGGGCAAGAAGAAGAGGAGGAAGAAAATGAGAAAGAAAAGGAAAAGAGGAATGCGAAAAAGAAAAGAGAAGAGGAAAAGAGAAGAGGAAGAGGAAGAGGAAGAGGAAGAGGAAGAGGAAGAGGAAGAGGAAGAGGAAAAAATCCTAACCCTAGGCCTAACCCTAACCCTAGCCCTAACACTAACCCTAACCCTAACCCTAACGCTAACCCAGACCTTAAACCTAAACCTGACTTTAAACCTAAACCTAACACTAACACGAACCCTAATAAAAGGAAAGGGAAAAAAGCAAAGAACCTAAGCCCAGACCTGAACCCTAAGAAAAAGAGAAGAGAAGGGAAATAAATAAAAGACCCCTGAACCTAACCCTAAAGCTAACCCTAACCCTAACTACAGCACTAACCCTAAGCCTAACCCTAATTAATACTGTAACCCTAAGACTAAGCCGAACCCTAACCGAAACCCAAACCGTGATGCTAACCGTAAAACTAAGAAAAAGAAAAGAGAAGAAAAGAAAAGAACCGCAACCCTAATGAAGAGGCTAAATCCAACCCTAAACCTAACACGAACTTTAACCCTAACCCTAACCATAACCCTAACCCTAGCCCTAACCCTAACCCCAGCCCTAACCCTAATTATCACCCTAACTGTAATCATGACCTTAACCCTAATCCTAACTGGAACCCTAACTCTAACCGCAACCGCAATGCTTAGTCTAACTCTGGACCTAAAGCTAACCCTAACCCGAACCCTAATTAAAAAAAAGAAAAGAACTCAAACCCTGACCCAAACCCTAAGACAAAGAAAAGAGAAGAGAGAATAAAAAAAGAACCGTAATCTAACCCTAACCCTAATCCAAAAAGAAAAGAAACGAAACGAAACGAAACGAAACGAAACGAAACGAAAAGAAACGAAACGAAACGAAACGAAACGAAAAGAAAAGAAAAGAAAAGAAAAGAAAAGAAAAGAAAAGAAAAGAAAAGAAAAGAAAAGAAAAGCTAAATATAACACAACAGAAAGGGAAGAGGAAGGGGAAGAGGAAGAGGAAGAGGAAGAGGAAAAAATCTAAACCCTAGCCCTAACCCTAACCCTAGCCCTAACCCTAACCCCAGCCCTAACCCTAACCCTAACCATCACCCTAACTCTAACCAAGACCTTAACCCTAAGCCTAACTGTAACCCTAACCGTAACCCTAATGCTTGTCCTAACCCTGGACCTAAACCTAACCCTAACCCGAACCCTAATTTATAAAAAGAGAAAAAAAGAAAAGAACTCAAACCCTGACCTGAACCCTAAGACAAAGAAAAGAGAAGAGAAAATAAAAAAAGAACCGTAACCCTAACCCTAACCCTAACCCTAACCCTAACCATAATCCAAACCAAAAAGAAAATAAAATAAAATACAAGAAAATGAAATGAAATGAAATGAAATGAAATGAAATGAAATGAAATGAAATGAAATGCTAACTATAACACAACGGAAAGGAAGGGGAAAAGGAAGAGGAAGAGGAAGAGGAAGAGGAAGAGGAAGAGGAAGAGGAAGAGGAAGAGGAAGAGGAAGATGAAAACAAGGGCAAGAAGAAGAGGAGGAGGAAAATTAGAAAGGAAAAAATAAAAAGAGGAAAGCAAAAGGGAAAAGGAAGAGGAAAAGGAAAAGTCAACATGAAGAGGAAAAGGAAAAATGAGAAGGAAAAGAAGAATGTGAAAAGGATATGGAAAACTGAAGAGGAAAAAAGAAAAGGAAACTAAAAAGGAAAAAGAAAAGGAAACTGAAGAGGAAAAGGAAAAGGAAAAGGAAATGGAAAAGGAAAAGGAAAAGGAACCGGAAAATAAGGAAACCAAGAAAAAGAAGGGCAAGAAGAAGAGGAGGAAGAAAATGAGAAAGAAAAGGAAAAGAGGAATGCGAAAAAGAAAAGAGAAGAGGAAAAGAGAAGAGGAAGAGGAAGAGGAAGAGGAAGAGGAAGAGGAAGAGGAAGAGGAAGAGGAAAAAATCCTAACCCTAGGCCTAACCCTAACCCTAGCCCTAACACTAACCCTAACCCTAACCCTAACGCTAACCCAGACCTTAAACCTAAACCTGACTTTAAACCTAAACCTAACACTAACACGAAACCTAATAAAAGGAAAGGGAAAAAAGTAAAGGACCTAATCCCTGACCTGAACCCTAAGTAAAAGAGAAGAGAAGGGAAATAAATAAAAGACCCCTGACCCTAACCCTAACGCTAACCCTAACCCTAACTATAGCACTAACCCTAAGCCTAACCCTAATTAATACTGTAACCCTAAGCCTAAGCCGAACGCTAACCATGACGCTAACCGTAAAACTAAGAAAAAGAAAAGAGAAGAAAAGAAAAGAACCGCAACCCTAATGAAGAGGCTAAATCCAACCCTAAACCTAACACTAACTTTAACCCTAACCCTAACCATAACCCTAACCCTAGCCCTAACCCTAACCCCAGCCCTAACCCTAATTATCACCCTAACTGTAATCATGACCTTAACCCTAATCCTAACTGGAACCCTAACTCTAACCGCAACCGCAATGCTTAGTCTAACTCTGGACCTAAAGCTAACCCTAACCCGAACCCTAATTAAAAAAAAGAAAAGAACTCAAACCCTGACCCGAACCCTAAGACAAAGAAAAGAGAAGAGAGAATAAAAAAAGAATCGTAATCTAACCCTAACCCTAATCCAAAAAGAAACGAAACGAAACGAAACGAAACGAAACGAAACGAAACGAAAAGAAAAGAAAAGAAAAGAAAAGAAAAGAAAAGAAAAGAAAAGAAAAGAAAAGCTAAATATAACAGAACAGAAAGGGAAGAGGAAGGGGAAGAGGAAGAGGAAGAGGAAGAGGAAAAAATCTAAACCCTAGCCCTAACCCTAACCCTAGCCCTAACCCTAACCCCAGCCCTAACCCTAACCCTAACCATCACCCTAACTCTAACCAAGACCTTAACCCTAAGCCTAACTGTAACCCTAACCGTAACCCTAATGCTTGTCCTAACCCTGGACCTAAACCTAACCCTAACCCGAACCCTAATTTATAAAAAGAGAAAAAAAGAAAAGAACTCAAACCCTGACCTGAACCCTAAGACAAAGAAAAGAGAAGAGAAAATAAAAAAAGAACCGTAACCCTAACCCTAACCATAACCCTAACCATAATCCAAACCAAAAAGAAAATAAAATAAAATACAAGAAAATGAAATGAAATGAAATGAAATGAAATGAAATGAAATGAAATGCTAACTATAACACAACGGAAAGGAAGGGGAAAAGGAAGAGGAAGAGGAAGAGGAAGAGGAAGAGGAAGAGGAAGAGGAAGAGGAAGAGGAAGAGGAAGAGGAAAACAAGGGCAAGAAGACGAGGAGGAGGAAAATTAGAAAGGAAAAAATAAAAAGAGGAAAGCAAAAGGGAAAAGGAAGAGGAAAAGGAAAAGTCAACATGAAGAGGAAAAGGAAAAATGAGAAGGAAAAGAAGAATGTGAAAAGCATATGGAAAACTGAAAAGGAAAAAAGAAAAGGAAACTAAAAAGGAAAAAGAAAAGGAAACTGAAGAGGAAAAGGAAAAGGAAAAGGAAATGGAAAAGGAAAAGGAAAAGGAACCGGAAAATAAGGAAACCAAGAAAAAGAAGGGCAAGAAGAAGAGGAGGAAGAAAATGAGAAAGAAAAGGAAAAGAGGAATGCGAAAAAGAAAAGAGAAGAGGAAAAGAGAAGAGGAAGAGGAAGAGGAAGAGGAAGAGGAAGAGGAAGAGGAAGAGGAAGAGGAAGAGGAAAAAATCCTAACCCTAGGCCTAACCCTAACCCTAGCCCTAACACTAACCCTAACCCTAACCCTAACGCTAACCCAGACCTTAAACCTAAACCTGACTTTAAACCTAAACCTAACACTAACACGAACCCTAATAAAAGGAAAGGGAAAAAAGCAAAGAACCTAAGCCCTGACCTGAACCCTAAGAAAAAGAGAAGAGAAGGGAAATAAATAAAAGACCCCTGAACCTAACCCTAAAGCTAACCCTAACCCTAACTACAGCACTAACCCTAAGCCTAACCCTAATTAATACTGTAACCCTAAGACTAAGCCGAACCCTAACCGAAACCCTAACCGTGATGCTAACCGTAAAACTAAGAAAAAGAAAAGAGAAGAAAAGAAAAGAACCGCAACCCTAATGAAGAGGCTAAATCCAACCCTAAACCTAACACGAACTTTAACCCTAACCCTAACCATAACCCTAACCCTAGCCCTAACCCTAACCCCAGCCCTAACCCTAATTATCACCCTAACTGTAATCATGACCTTAACCCTAATCCTAACTGGAACCCTAACTCTAACCGCAACCGCAATGCTTAGTCTAACTCTGGACCTAAAGCTAACCCTAACCCGAACCCTAATTAAAAAAAAGAAAAGAACTCAAACCCTGACCCAAACCCTAAGACAAAGAAAAGAGAAGAGAGAATAAAAAAAGAACCGTAATCTAACCCTAACCCTAATCCAAAAAGAAAAGAAACGAAACGAAACGAAACGAAACGAAACGAAAAGAAAAGAAAAGAAAAGAAAAGAAAAGAAAAGAAAAGAAAAGAAAAGCTAAATATAACAGAACAGAAAGGGAAGAGGAAGGGGAAGAGGAAGAGGAAGAGGAAGAGGAAGAGGAAAAAATCTAAACCCTAGCCCTAACCCTAACCCTAGCCCTAACCCTAACCCCAGCCCTAACCCTAACCCTAACCATCACCCTAACTCTAACCAAGACCTTAACCCTAAGCCTAACTGTAACCCTAACCGTAACCCTAATGCTTGTCCTAACCCTGGACCTAAACCTAACCCTAACCCGAACCCTAATTTATAAAAAGAGAAAAAAAGAAAAGAACTCAAACCCTGACCTGAACCCTAAGACAAAGAAAAGAGAAGAGAAAATAAAAAAAGAACCGTAACCCTAACCCTAACCCTAACCATAACCCTAACCATAATCCAAACCAAAAAGAAAATAAAATAAAATACAAGAAAATGAAATGAAATGAAATGAAATGAAATGAAATGAAATGAAATGAAATGAAATGAAATGCTAACTATAACACAACGGAAAGGAAGGGGGAAAGGAAGAGGAAGAGGAAGAGGAAGAGGAAGAGGAAGAGGAAGAGGAAGAGGAAGAGGAAGAGGAAGAGGAAGAGGAAGAGGAAAACAAGGGCAAGAAGAAGAGGAGGAGGAAAATTAGAAAGGAAAAAATAAAAAGAGGAAAGCAAAAGGGAAAAGGAAGAGGAAAAGGAAAAGTCAACATGAAGAGGAAAAGGAAAAATGAGAAGGAAAAGAAGAATGTGAAAAGGATATGGAAAACTGAAAAGGAAAAAAGAAAAGGAAACTAAAAAGGAAAAAGAAAAGGAAACTGAAGAGGAAAAGGAAAAGGAAAAGGAAATGGAAAAGGAAAAGGAAAAGGAACCGGAAAATAAGGAAACCAAGAAAAAGAAGGGCAAGAAGAAGAGGAGGAAGAAAATGAGAAAGAAAAGGAAAAGAGGAATGCGAAAAAGAAAAGAGAAGAGGAAAAGAGAAGAGGAAGAGGAAGAGGAAGAGGAAGAGGAAGAGGAAGAGGAAGAAGAAGAGGAAGAGGAAGAGGAAGAGGAAAAAACCCTAACCCTAGGCCTAACCCTAACCCTAGCCCTAACACTAACCCTAACCCTAACCCTAACGCTAACCCAGACCTTAAACCTAAACCTGACTTTAAACCTAAACCTAACACTAACACGAAACCTAATAAAAGGAAAGGGAAAAAAGTAAAGGACCTAATCCCAGACCTGAACCCTAAGTAAAAGAGAAGAGAAGGGAAATAAATAAAAGACCCCTGACCCTAACCCTAATGCTAACCCTAACCCTAACTATAGCACTAACCCTAAGCCTAACCCTAATTAATACTGTAACCCTAAGCCTAAGCCGAACGCTAACCATGACACTAACCGTAAAACTAAGAAAAAGAAAAGAGAAGAAAAGAAAAGAACCGCAACCCTAATGAAGAGGCTAAATCCAACCCTAAACCTAACACGAACTTTAACCCTAACCCTAACCATAACCCTAACCCTAGCCCTAACCCTAACCCCAGCCCTAACCCTAATTATCACCCTAACTGTAATCATGACCTTAACCCTAATCCTAACTGGAACCCTAACTCTAACCGCAACCGCAATGCTTAGTCTAACTCTGGACCTAAAGCTAACCCTAACCCGAACCCTAATTAAAAAAAAGAAAAGAACTCAAACCCTGACCCGAACCCTAAGACAAAGAAAAGAGAAGAGAGAATAAAAAAAGAACCGTAATCTAACCCTAACCCTAATCCAAAAAGAAAAGAAACGAAACGAAACGAAACGAAAAGAAAAGAAAATAAAAGAAAAGAAAAGAAAAGAAAAGAAAAGAAAAGCTAAATATAACAGAACAGAAAGGGAAGAGGAAGGGGAAGAGGAAGAGGAAGAGGAAGAGGAAGAGGAAAAAATCTAAACCCTAGCCCTAACCCTAACCCTAGCCCTAACCCTAACCCCAGCCCTAACCCTAACCCTAACCATCACCCTAACTCTAACCAAGACCTTAACCCTAAGCCTAACTGTAACCCTAACCGTAACCCTAATGCTTGTCCTAACCCTGGACCTAAACCTAACCCTAACCCGAACCCTAATTTATAAAAAGAGAAAAAAAGAAAAGAACTCAAACCCTGACCTGAACCCTAAGACAAAGAAAAGAGAAGAGAAAATAAAAAAAGAACCGTAACCCTAACCCTAACCCTAACCATAACCCTAACCATAATCCAAACCAAAAAGAAAATAAAATAAAATACAAGAAAATGAAATGAAATGAAATGAAATGAAATGAAATGCTAACTATAACACAACGGAAAGGAAGGGGAAAAGGAAGAGGAAGAGGAAGAGGAAGAGGAAGAGGAAGAGGAAGAGGAAGAGGAAGAGGAAGAGGAAGAGGAAAACAAGGGCAAGAAGAAGAGGAGGAGGAAAATTAGAAAGGAAAAAATAAAAAGAGGAAAGCAAAAGGGAAAAGGAAGAGGAAAAGGAAAAGTCAACATGAAGAGGAAAAGGAAAAATGAGAAGGAAAAGAAGAATGTGAAAAGGATATGGAAAACTGAAAAGGAAAAAAGAAAAGGAAACTAAAAAGGAAAAAGAAAAGGAAACTGAAGAGGAAAAGGAAAAGGAAAAGGAAATGGAAAAGGAAAAGGAAAAGGAACCGGAAAATAAGGAAACCAAGAAAAAGAAGGGCAAGAAGAAGAGGAGGAAGAAAATGAGAAAGAAAAGGAAAAGAGGAATGCGAAAAAGAAAAGAGAAGAGGAAAAGAGAAGAGGAAGAGGAAGAGGAAGAGGAAGAGGAAGAGGAAGAGGAAGAGGAAGAGGAAGAGGAAGAGGAAGAGGAAGAGGAAGAGGAAGAGGAAGAGGAAAAAATCCTAACCCTAGGCCTAACCCTAACCCTAGCCCTAACACTAACCCTAACCCTAACCCTAACGCTAACCCAGACCTTAAACCTAAACCTGACTTTAAACCTAAACCTAACACTAACACGAACCCTAATAAAAGGAAAGGGAAAAAAGCAAAGAACCTAAGCCCTGACCTGAACCCTAAGAAAAAGAGAAGAGAAGGGAAATAAATAAAAGACCCCTGAACCTAACCCTAAAGCTAACCCTAACCCTAACTACAGCACTAACCCTAAGCCTAACCCTAATTAATACTGTAACCCTAAGACTAAGCCGAACCCTAACCGAAACCCTAACCGTGATGCTAACCGTAAAACTAAGAAAAAGAAAAGAGAAGAAAAGAAAAGAACCGCAACCCTAATGAAGAGGCTAAATCCAACCCTAAACCTAACACGAACTTTAACCCTAACCCTAACCATAACCCTAACCCTAGCCCTAACCCTAACCCCAGCCCTAACCCTAATTATCACCCTAACTGTAATCATGACCTTAACCCTAATCCTAACTGGAACCCTAACTCTAACCGCAACCGCAATGCTTAGTCTAACTCTGGACCTAAAGCTAACCCTAACCCGAACCCTAATTAAAAAAAAGAAAAGAACTCAAACCCTGACCCAAACCCTAAGACAAAGAAAAGAGAAGAGAGAATAAAAAAAGAACCGTAATCTAACCCTAACCCTAATCCAAAAAGAAAAGAAACGAAACGAAACGAAACGAAACGAAACGAAACGAAACGAAAAGAAAAGAAAAGAAAAGAAAAGAAAAGAAAAGAAAAGAAAAGAAAAGCTAAATATAACAGAACAGAAAGGGAAGAGGAAGGGGAAGAGGAAGAGGAAGAGGAAGAGGAAGAGGAAAAAATCTAAACCCTAGCCCTAACCCTAACCCTAGCCCTAACCCTAACCCCAGCCCTAACCCTAACCCTAACCATCACCCTAACTCTAACCAAGACCTTAACCCTAAGCCTAACTGTAACCCTAACCGTAACCCTAATGCTTGTCCTAACCCTGGACCTAAACCTAACCCTAACCCGAACCCTAATTTATAAAAAGAGAAAAAAAGAAAAGAACTCAAACCCTGACCTGAACCCTAAGACAAAGAAAAGAGAAGAGAAAATAAAAAAAGAACCGTAACCCTAACCCTAACCCTAACCATAACCCTAACCATAATCCAAACCAAAAAGAAAATAAAATAAAATACAAGAAAATGAAATGAAATGAAATGAAATGAAATGAAATGCTAACTATAACACAACGGAAAGGAAGGGGAAAAGGAAGAGGAAGAGGAAGAGGAAGAGGAAGAGGAAGAGGAAGAGGAAGAGGAAGAGGAAGAGGAAGAGGAAGAGGAAAACAAGGGCAAGAAGACGAGGAGGAGGAAAATTAGAAAGGAAAAAATAAAAAGAGGAAAGCAAAAGGGAAAAGGAAGAGGAAAACGAAAAGTCAACATGAAGAGGAAAAGGAAAAATGAGAAGGAAAAGAAGAATGTGAAAAGCATATGGAAAACTGAAAAGGAAAAAAGAAAAGGAAACTAAAAAGGAAAAAGAAAA
The DNA here is from genome assembly GCA_037837765.1 of Delichon dasypus. Lineage (NCBI taxonomy): Eukaryota > Metazoa > Chordata > Aves > Passeriformes > Hirundinidae > Delichon > Delichon dasypus. The sequence goes on along the minus strand of JBBAXF010000079.1, from coordinate 35,747 downwards.
GGAAACTGAAGAGGAAAAGGAAAAGGAAAAGGAAATGGAAAAGGAAAAGGAAAAGGAACCGGAAAATAAGGAAACCAAGAAAAAGAAGGGCAAGAAGAAGAGGAGGAAGAAAATGAGAAAGAAAAGGAAAAGAGGAATGCGAAAAAGAAAAGAGAAGAGGAAAAGAGAAGAGGAAGAGGAAGAGGAAGAGGAAGAGGAAGAGGAAGAGGAAGAGGAAGAGGAAGAGGAAAAAATCCTAACCCTAGGCCTAACCCTAACCCTAGCCCTAACACTAACCCTAACCCTAACCCTAACGCTAACCCAGACCTTAAACCTAAACCTGACTTTAAACCTAAACCTAACACTAACACGAACCCTAATAAAAGGAAAGGGAAAAAAGCAAAGAACCTAAGCCCAGACCTGAACCCTAAGAAAAAGAGAAGAGAAGGGAAATAAATAAAAGACCCCTGAACCTAACCCTAAAGCTAACCCTAACCCTAACTACAGCACTAACCCTAAGCCTAACCCTAATTAATACTGTAACCCTAAGACTAAGCCGAACCCTAACCGAAACCCTAACCGTGATGCTAACCGTAAAACTAAGAAAAAGAAAAGAGAAGAAAAGAAAAGAACCGCAACCCTAATGAAGAGGCTAAATCCAACCCTAAACCTAACACGAACTTTAACCCTAACCCTAACCATAACCCTAACCCTAGCCCTAACCCTAACCCCAGCCCTAACCCTAATTATCACCCTAACTGTAATCATGACCTTAACCCTAATCCTAACTGGAACCCTAACTCTAACCGCAACCGCAATGCTTAGTCTAACTCTGGACCTAAAGCTAACCCTAACCCGAACCCTAATTAAAAAAAAGAAAAGAACTCAAACCCTGACCCAAACCCTAAGACAAAGAAAAGAGAAGAGAGAATAAAAAAAGAACCGTAATCTAACCCTAACCCTAATCCAAAAAGAAAAGAAACGAAACGAAACGAAACGAAACGAAACGAAACGAAACGAAAAGAAACGAAACGAAACGAAAAGAAAAGAAAAGAAAAGAAAAGAAAAGAAAAGAAAAGAAAAGAAAAGAAAAGCTAAATATAACACAACAGAAAGGGAAGAGGAAGGGGAAGAGGAAGAGGAAGAGGAAGAGGAAAAAATCTAAACCCTAGCCCTAACCCTAACCCTAGCCCTAACCCTAACCCCAGCCCTAACCCTAACCCTAACCATCACCCTAACTCTAACCAAGACCTTAACCCTAAGCCTAACTGTAACCCTAACCGTAACCCTAATGCTTGTCCTAACCCTGGACCTAAACCTAACCCTAACCCGAACCCTAATTTATAAAAAGAGAAAAAAAGAAAAGAACTCAAACCCTGACCTGAACCCTAAGACAAAGAAAAGAGAAGAGAAAATAAAAAAAGAACCGTAACCCTAACCCTAACCCTAACCCTAACCCTAACCATAATCCAAACCAAAAAGAAAATAAAATAAAATACAAGAAAATGAAATGAAATGAAATGAAATGAAATGAAATGAAATGAAATGAAATGAAATGAAATGCTAACTATAACACAACGGAAAGGAAGGGGAAAAGGAAGAGGAAGAGGAAGAGGAAGAGGAAGAGGAAGAGGAAGAGGAAGAGGAAGAGGAAGAGGAAGAGGAAGATGAAAACAAGGGCAAGAAGAAGAGGAGGAGGAAAATTAGAAAGGAAAAAATAAAAAGAGGAAAGCAAAAGGGAAAAGGAAGAGGAAAAGGAAAAGTCAACATGAAGAGGAAAAGGAAAAATGAGAAGGAAAAGAAGAATGTGAAAAGGATATGGAAAACTGAAGAGGAAAAAAGAAAAGGAAACTAAAAAGGAAAAAGAAAAGGAAACTGAAGAGGAAAAGGAAAAGGAAAAGGAAATGGAAAAGGAAAAGGAAAAGGAACCGGAAAATAAGGAAACCAAGAAAAAGAAGGGCAAGAAGAAGAGGAGGAAGAAAATGAGAAAGAAAAGGAAAAGAGGAATGCGAAAAAGAAAAGAGAAGAGGAAAAGAGAAGAGGAAGAGGAAGAGGAAGAGGAAGAGGAAGAGGAAGAGGAAGAGGAAGAGGAAAAAATCCTAACCCTAGGCCTAACCCTAACCCTAGCCCTAACACTAACCCTAACCCTAACCCTAACGCTAACCCAGACCTTAAACCTAAACCTGACTTTAAACCTAAACCTAACACTAACACGAAACCTAATAAAAGGAAAGGGAAAAAAGTAAAGGACCTAATCCCTGACCTGAACCCTAAGTAAAAGAGAAGAGAAGGGAAATAAATAAAAGACCCCTGACCCTAACCCTAACGCTAACCCTAACCCTAACTATAGCACTAACCCTAAGCCTAACCCTAATTAATACTGTAACCCTAAGCCTAAGCCGAACGCTAACCATGACGCTAACCGTAAAACTAAGAAAAAGAAAAGAGAAGAAAAGAAAAGAACCGCAACCCTAATGAAGAGGCTAAATCCAACCCTAAACCTAACACTAACTTTAACCCTAACCCTAACCATAACCCTAACCCTAGCCCTAACCCTAACCCCAGCCCTAACCCTAATTATCACCCTAACTGTAATCATGACCTTAACCCTAATCCTAACTGGAACCCTAACTCTAACCGCAACCGCAATGCTTAGTCTAACTCTGGACCTAAAGCTAACCCTAACCCGAACCCTAATTAAAAAAAAGAAAAGAACTCAAACCCTGACCCGAACCCTAAGACAAAGAAAAGAGAAGAGAGAATAAAAAAAGAATCGTAATCTAACCCTAACCCTAATCCAAAAAGAAACGAAACGAAACGAAACGAAACGAAACGAAACGAAACGAAACGAAACGAAAAGAAAAGAAAAGAAAAGAAAAGAAAAGAAAAGAAAAGCTAAATATAACAGAACAGAAAGGGAAGAGGAAGGGGAAGAGGAAGAGGAAGAGGAAGAGGAAAAAATCTAAACCCTAGCCCTAACCCTAACCCTAGCCCTAACCCTAACCCCAGCCCTAACCCTAACCCTAACCATCACCCTAACTCTAACCAAGACCTTAACCCTAAGCCTAACTGTAACCCTAACCGTAACCCTAATGCTTGTCCTAACCCTGGACCTAAACCTAACCCTAACCCGAACCCTAATTTATAAAAAGAGAAAAAAAGAAAAGAACTCAAACCCTGACCTGAACCCTAAGACAAAGAAAAGAGAAGAGAAAATAAAAAAAGAACCGTAACCCTAACCCTAACCCTAACCATAACCCTAACCATAATCCAAACCAAAAAGAAAATAAAATAAAATACAAGAAAATGAAATGAAATGAAATGAAATGAAATGAAATGCTAACTATAACACAACGGAAAGGAAGGGGAAGAGGAAGAGGAAGAGGAAGAGGAAGAGGAAGAGGAAGAGGAAGAGGAAGAGGAAGAGGAAGAGGAAGAGGAAGAGGAAAACAAGGGCAAGAAGAAGAGGAGGAGGAAAATTAGAAAGGAAAAAATAAAAAGAGGAAAGCAAAAGGGAAAAGGAAGAGGAAAAGGAAAAGTCAACATGAAGAGGAAAAGGAAAAATGAGAAGGAAAAGAAGAATGTGAAAAGGATATGGAAAACTGAAAAGGAAAAAAGAAAAGGAAACTAAAAAGGAAAAAGAAAAGGAAACTGAAGAGGAAAAGGAAAAGGAAAAGGAAATGGAAAAGGAAAAGGAAAAGGAACCGGAAAATAAGGAAACCAAGAAAAAGAAGGGCAAGAAGAAGAGGAGGAAGAAAATGAGAAAGAAAAGGAAAAGAGGAATGCGAAAAAGAAAAGAGAAGAGGAAAAGAGAAGAGGAAGAGGAAGAGGAAGAGGAAGAGGAAGAGGAAGAGGAAGAGGAAGAGGAAGAGGAAGAGGAAGAGGAAGAGGAAAAAATCCTAACCCTAGGCCTAACCCTAACCCTAGCCCTAACACTAACCCTAACCCTAACCCTAACGCTAACCCAGACCTTAAACCTAAACCTGACTTTAAACCTAAACCTAACACTAACACGAAACCTAATAAAAGGAAAGGGAAAAAAGTAAAGGACCTAATCCCTGACCTGAACCCTAAGTAAAAGAGAAGAGAAGGGAAATAAATAAAAGACCCCTGACCCTAACCCTAATGCTAACCCTAACCCTAACTATAGCACTAACCCTAAGCCTAACCCTAATTAATACTGTAACCCTAAGCCTAAGCCGAACGCTAACCATGACGCTAACCGTAAAACTAAGAAAAAGAAAAGAGAAGAAAAGAAAAGAACCGCAACCCTAATGAAGAGGCTAAATCCAACCCTAAACCTAACACTAACTTTAACCCTAACCCTAACCATAACCCTAACCCTAGCCCTAACCCTAACCCCAGCCCTAACCCTAATTATCACCCTAACTGTAATCATGACCTTAACCCTAATCCTAACTGGAACCCTAACTCTAACCGCAACCGCAATGCTTAGTCTAACTCTGGACCTAAAGCTAACCCTAACCCGAACCCTAATTAAAAAAAAGAAAAGAACTCAAACCCTGACCCGAACCCTAAGACAAAGAAAAGAGAAGAGAGAATAAAAAAAGAACCGTAATCTAACCCTAACCCTAATCCAAAAAGAAAAGAAACGAAACGAAACGAAACGAAACGAAACGAAACGAAACGAAACGAAACGAAACGAAACGAAACGAAAAGAAAAGAAAAGAAAAGAAAAGAAAAGAAAAGAAAAGCTAAATATAACACAACAGAAAGGGAAGAGGAAGGGGAAGAGGAAGAGGAAGAGGAAGAGGAAAAAATCTAAACCCTAGCCCTAACCCTAACCCTAGCCCTAACCCTAACCCCAGCCCTAACCCTAACCCTAACCATCACCCTAACTCTAACCAAGACCTTAACCCTAAGCCTAACTGTAACCCTAACCGTAACCCTAATGCTTGTCCTAACCCTGGACCTAAACCTAACCCTAACCCGAACCCTAATTTATAAAAAGAGAAAAAAAGAAAAGAACTCAAACCCTGACCTGAACCCTAAGACAAAGAAAAGAGAAGAGAAAATAAAAAAAGAACCGTAACCCTAACCCTAACCATAACCCTAACCATAATCCAAACCAAAAAGAAAATAAAATAAAATACAAGAAAATGAAATGAAATGAAATGAAATGAAATGAAATGAAATGAAATGAAATGCTAACTATAACACAACGGAAAGGAAGGGGAAAAGGAAGAGGAAGAGGAAGAGGAAGAGGAAGAGGAAGAGGAAGAGGAAGAGGAAGAGGAAGAGGAAGAGGAAGAGGAAGAGGAAGAGGAAGATGAAAACAAGGGCAAGAAGAAGAGGAGGAGGAAAATTAGAAAGGAAAAAATAAAAAGAGGAAAGCAAAAGGGAAAAGGAAGAGGAAAAGGAAAAGTCAACATGAAGAGGAAAAGGAAAAATGAGAAGGAAAAGAAGAATGTGAAAAGGATATGGAAAACTGAAGAGGAAAAAAGAAAAGGAAACTAAAAAGGAAAAAGAAAAGGAAACTGAAGAGGAAAAGGAAAAGGAAAAGGAAATGGAAAAGGAAAAGGAAAAGGAACCGGAAAATAAGGAAACCAAGAAAAAGAAGGGCAAGAAGAAGAGGAGGAAGAAAATGAGAAAGAAAAGGAAAAGAGGAATGCGAAAAAGAAAAGAGAAGAGGAAAAGAGAAGAGGAAGAGGAAGAGGAAGAGGAAGAGGAAGAGGAAGAGGAAGAGGAAGAGGAAAAAATACTAACCCTAGGCCTAACCCTAACCCTAGCCCGAACACTAACCCTAACCCTAACCCTAACGCTAACCCAGACCCTAAACCTAAACCTGACTTTAAACCTAAACCTAACACTAACACGAAACCTAATAAAAGGAAAGGGAAAAAAGTAAAGGACCTAATCCCTGACCTGAACCCTAAGTAAAAGAGAAGAGAAGGGAAATAAATAAAAGACCCCTGACCCTAACCCTAACGCTAACCCTAACCCTAACTATAGCACTAACCCTAAGCCTAACCCTAATTAATACTGTAACCCTAAGCCTAAGCCGAACGCTAACCATGACGCTAACCGTAAAACTAAGAAAAAGAAAAGAGAAGAAAAGAAAAGAACCGCAACCCTAATGAAGAGGCTAAATCCAACCCTAAACCTAACACTAACTTTAACCCTAACCCTAACCATAACCCTAACCCTAGCCCTAACCCTAACCCCAGCCCTAACCCTAATTATCACCCTAACTGTAATCATGACCTTAACCCTAATCCTAACTGGAACCCTAACTCTAACCGCAACCGCAATGCTTAGTCTAACTCTGGACCTAAAGCTAACCCTAACCCGAACCCTAATTAAAAAAAAGAAAAGAACTCAAACCCTGACCCGAACCCTAAGACAAAGAAAAGAGAAGAGAGAATAAAAAAAGAATCGTAATCTAACCCTAACCCTAATCCAAAAAGAAACGAAACGAAACGAAACGAAACGAAACGAAACGAAACGAAAAGAAAAGAAAAGAAAAGAAAAGAAAAGAAAAGAAAAGAAAAGAAAAGAAAAGCTAAATATAACAGAACAGAAAGGGAAGAGGAAGGGGAAGAGGAAGAGGAAGAGGAAGAGGAAAAAATCTAAACCCTAGCCCTAACCCTAACCCTAGCCCTAACCCTAACCCCAGCCCTAACCCTAACCCTAACCATCACCCTAACTCTAACCAAGACCTTAACCCTAAGCCTAACTGTAACCCTAACCGTAACCCTAATGCTTGTCCTAACCCTGGACCTAAACCTAACCCTAACCCGAACCCTAATTTATAAAAAGAGAAAAAAAGAAAAGAACTCAAACCCTGACCTGAACCCTAAGACAAAGAAAAGAGAAGAGAAAATAAAAAAAGAACCGTAACCCTAACCCTAACCATAACCCTAACCATAATCCAAACCAAAAAGAAAATAAAATAAAATACAAGAAAATGAAATGAAATGAAATGAAATGAAATGAAATGCTAACTATAACACAACGGAAAGGAAGGGGAAAAGGAAGAGGAAGAGGAAGAGGAAGAGGAAGAGGAAGAGGAAGAGGAAGAGGAAGAGGAAGAGGAAGAGGAAGAGGAAGAGGAAAACAAGGGCAAGAAGACGAGGAGGAGGAAAATTAGAAAGGAAAAAATAAAAAGAGGAAAGCAAAAGGGAAAAGGAAGAGGAAAACGAAAAGTCAACATGAAGAGGAAAAGGAAAAATGAGAAGGAAAAGAAGAATGTGAAAAGCATATGGAAAACTGAAAAGGAAAAAAGAAAAGGAAACTAAAAAGGAAAAAGAAAAGGAAACTGAAGAGGAAAAGGAAAAGGAAAAGGAAATGGAAAAGGAAAAGGAAAAGGAACCGGAAAATAAGGAAACCAAGAAAAAGAAGGGCAAGAAGAAGAGGAGGAAGAAAATGAGAAAGAAAAGGAAAAGAGGAATGCGAAAAAGAAAAGAGAAGAGGAAAAGAGAAGAGGAAGAGGAAGAGGAAGAGGAAGAGGAAGAGGAAGAGGAAGAGGAAGAGGAAAAAATCCTAACCCTAGGCCTAACCCTAACCCTAGCCCTAACACTAACCCTAACCCTAACCCTAACGCTAACCCAGACCTTAAACCTAAACCTGACTTTAAACCTAAACCTAACACTAACACGAACCCTAATAAAAGGAAAGGGAAAAAAGCAAAGAACCTAAGCCCAGACCTGAACCCTAAGAAAAAGAGAAGAGAAGGGAAATAAATAAAAGACCCCTGAACCTAACCCTAAAGCTAACCCTAACCCTAACTACAGCACTAACCCTAAGCCTAACCCTAATTAATACTGTAACCCTAAGACTAAGCCGAACCCTAACCGAAACCCTAACCGTGATGCTAACCGTAAAACTAAGAAAAAGAAAAGAGAAGAAAAGAAAAGAACCGCAACCCTAATGAAGAGGCTAAATCCAACCCTAAACCTAACACGAACTTTAACCCTAACCCTAACCATAACCCTAACCCTAGCCCTAACCCTAACCCCAGCCCTAACCCTAATTATCACCCTAACTGTAATCATGACCTTAACCCTAATCCTAACTGGAACCCTAACTCTAACCGCAACCGCAATGCTTAGTCTAACTCTGGACCTAAAGCTAACCCTAACCCGAACCCTAATTAAAAAAAAGAAAAGAACTCAAACCCTGACCCAAACCCTAAGACAAAGAAAAGAGAAGAGAGAATAAAAAAAGAACCGTAATCTAACCCTAACCCTAATCCAAAAAGAAAAGAAACGAAACGAAACGAAACGAAACGAAACGAAACGAAACGAAAAGAAACGAAACGAAACGAAAAGAAAAGAAAAGAAAAGAAAAGAAAAGAAAAGAAAAGAAAAGAAAAGAAAAGCTAAATATAACACAACAGAAAGGGAAGAGGAAGGGGAAGAGGAAGAGGAAGAGGAAGAGGAAAAAATCTAAACCCTAGCCCTAACCCTAACCCTAGCCCTAACCCTAACCCCAGCCCTAACCCTAACCCTAACCATCACCCTAACTCTAACCAAGACCTTAACCCTAAGCCTAACTGTAACCCTAACCGTAACCCTAATGCTTGTCCTAACCCTGGACCTAAACCTAACCCTAACCCGAACCCTAATTTATAAAAAGAGAAAAAAAGAAAAGAACTCAAACCCTGACCTGAACCCTAAGACAAAGAAAAGAGAAGAGAAAATAAAAAAAGAACCGTAACCCTAACCCTAACCATAACCCTAACCATAATCCAAACCAAAAAGAAAATAAAATAAAATACAAGAAAATGAAATGAAATGAAATGAAATGAAATGAAATGAAATGAAATGCTAACTATAACACAACGGAAAGGAAGGGGAAAAGGAAGAGGAAGAGGAAGAGGAAGAGGAAGAGGAAGAGGAAGAGGAAGAGGAAGAGGAAGAGGAAGAGGAAGAGGAAGAGGAAGAGGAAGATGAAAACAAGGGCAAGAAGAAGAGGAGGAGGAAAATTAGAAAGGAAAAAATAAAAAGAGGAAAGCAAAAGGGAAAAGGAAGAGGAAAAGGAAAAGTCAACATGAAGAGGAAAAGGAAAAATGAGAAGGAAAAGAAGAATGTGAAAAGGATATGGAAAACTGAAGAGGAAAAAAGAAAAGGAAACTAAAAAGGAAAAAGAAAAGGAAACTGAAGAGGAAAAGGAAAAGGAAAAGGAAATGGAAAAGGAAAAGGAAAAGGAACCGGAAAATAAGGAAACCAAGAAAAAGAAGGGCAAGAAGAAGAGGAGGAAGAAAATGAGAAAGAAAAGGAAAAGAGGAATGCGAAAAAGAAAAGAGAAGAGGAAAAGAGAAGAGGAAGAGGAAGAGGAAGAGGAAGAGGAAGAGGAAGAGGAAGAGGAAGAGGAAAAAATACTAACCCTAGGCCTAACCCTAACCCTAGCCCGAACACTAACCCTAACCCTAACCCTAACGCTAACCCAGACCCTAAACCTAAACCTGACTTTAAACCTAAACCTAACACTAACACGAAACCTAATAAAAGGAAAGGGAAAAAAGTAAAGGACCTAATCCCTGACCTGAACCCTAAGTAAAAGAGAAGAGAAGGGAAATAAATAAAAGACCCCTGACCCTAACCCTAACGCTAACCCTAACCCTAACTATAGCACTAACCCTAAGCCTAACCCTAATTAATACTGTAACCCTAAGCCTAAGCCGAACGCTAACCATGACGCTAACCGTAAAACTAAGAAAAAGAAAAGAGAAGAAAAGAAAAGAACCGCAACCCTAATGAAGAGGCTAAATCCAACCCTAAACCTAACACTAACTTTAACCCTAACCCTAACCATAACCCTAACCCTAGCCCTAACCCTAACCCCAGCCCTAACCCTAATTATCACCCTAACTGTAATCATGACCTTAACCCTAATCCTAACTGGAACCCTAACTCTAACCGCAACCGCAATGCTTAGTCTAACTCTGGACCTAAAGCTAACCCTAACCCGAACCCTAATTAAAAAAAAGAAAAGAACTCAAACCCTGACCCGAACCCTAAGACAAAGAAAAGAGAAGAGAGAATAAAAAAAGAATCGTAATCTAACCCTAACCCTAATCCAAAAAGAAACGAAACGAAACGAAACGAAACGAAACGAAACGAAACGAAAAGAAAAGAAAAGAAAAGAAAAGAAAAGAAAAGAAAAGAAAAGCTAAATATAACAGAACAGAAAGGGAAGAGGAAGGGGAAGAGGAAGAGGAAGAGGAAGAGGAAAAAATCTAAACCCTAGCCCTAACCCTAACCCTAGCCCTAACCCTAACCCCAGCCCTAACCCTAACCCTAACCATCACCCTAACTCTAACCAAGACCTTAACCCTAAGCCTAACTGTAACCCTAACCGTAACCCTAATGCTTGTCCTAACCCTGGACCTAAACCTAACCCTAACCCGAACCCTAATTTATAAAAAGAGAAAAAAAGAAAAGAACTCAAACCCTGACCTGAACCCTAAGACAAAGAAAAGAGAAGAGAAAATAAAAAAAGAACCGTAACCCTAACCCTAACCATAACCCTAACCATAATCCAAACCAAAAAGAAAATAAAATAAAATACAAGAAAATGAAATGAAATGAAATGAAATGAAATGAAATGCTAACTATAACACAACGGAAAGGAAGGGGAAAAGGAAGAGGAAGAGGAAGAGGAAGAGGAAGAGGAAGAGGAAGAGGAAGAGGAAGAGGAAGAGGAAGAGGAAGAGGAAGAGGAAAACAAGGGCAAGAAGACGAGGAGGAGGAAAATTAGAAAGGAAAAAATAAAAAGAGGAAAGCAAAAGGGAAAAGGAAGAGGAAAACGAAAAGTCAACATGAAGAGGAAAAGGAAAAATGAGAAGGAAAAGAAGAATGTGAAAAGCATATGGAAAACTGAAAAGGAAAAAAGAAAAGGAAACTAAAAAGGAAAAAGAAAAGGAAACTGAAGAGGAAAAGGAAAAGGAAAAGGAAATGGAAAAGGAAAAGGAAAAGGAACCGGAAAATAAGGAAACCAAGAAAAAGAAGGGCAAGAAGAAGAGGAGGAAGAACATGAGAAAGAAAAGGAAAAGAGGAATGCGAAAAAGAAAAGAGAAGAGGAAAAGAGAAGAGGAAGAGGAAGAGGAAGAGGAAGAGGAAGAGGAAGAGGAAGAGGAAGAGGAAAAAATCCTAACCCTAGGCCTAACCCTAACCCTAGCCCTAACACTAACCCTAACCCTAACCCTAACGCTAACCCAGACCTTAAACCTAAACCTGACTTTAAACCTAAACCTAACACTAACACGAACCCTAATAAAAGGAAAGGGAAAAAAGCAAAGAACCTAAGCCCAGACCTGAACCCTAAGAAAAAGAGAAGAGAAGGGAAATAAATAAAAGACCCCTGAACCTAACCCTAAAGCTAACCCTAACCCTAACTACAGCACTAACCCTAAGCCTAACCCTAATTAATACTGTAACCCTAAGACTAAGCCGAACCCTAACCGAAACCCTAACCGTGATGCTAACCGTAAAACTAAGAAAAAGAAAAGAGAAGAAAAGAAAAGAACCGCAACCCTAATGAAGAGGCTAAATCCAACCCTAAACCTAACACGAACTTTAACCCTAACCCTAACCATAACCCTAACCCTAGCCCTAACCCTAACCCCAGCCCTAACCCTAATTATCACCCTAACTGTAATCATGACCTTAACCCTAATCCTAACTGGAACCCTAACTCTAACCGCAACCGCAATGCTTAGTCTAACTCTGGACCTAAAGCTAACCCTAACCCGAACCCTAATTAAAAAAAAGAAAAGAACTCAAACCCTGACCCAAACCCTAAGACAAAGAAAAGAGAAGAGAGAATAAAAAAAGAACCGTAATCTAACCCTAACCCTAATCCAAAAAGAAAAGAAACGAAACGAAACGAAACGAAACGAAACGAAACGAAACGAAACGAAACGAAACGAAACGAAAAGAAAAGAAAAGAAAAGAAAAGAAAAGAAAAGAAAAGAAAAGCTAAATATAACACAACAGAAAGGGAAGAGGAAGGGGAAGAGGAAGAGGAAGAGGAAGAGGAAAAAATCTAAACCCTAGCCCTAACCCTAACCCTAGCCCTAACCCTAACCCCAGCCCTAACCCTAACCCTAACCATCACCCTAACTCTAACCAAGACCTTAACCCTAAGCCTAACTGTAACCCTAACCGTAACCCTAATGCTTGTCCTAACCCTGGACCTAAACCTAACCCTAACCCGAACCCTAATTTATAAAAAGAGAAAAAAAGAAAAGAACTCAAACCCTGACCTGAACCCTAAGACAAAGAAAAGAGAAGAGAAAATAAAAAAAGAACCGTAACCCTAACCCTAACCCTAACCCTAACCCTAACCATAATCCAAACCAAAAAGAAAATAAAATAAAATACAAGAAAATGAAATGAAATGAAATGAAATGAAATGAAATGAAATGAAATGAAATGAAATGAAATGCTAACTATAACACAACGGAAAGGAAGGGGAAAAGGAAGAGGAAGAGGAAGAGGAAGAGGAAGAGGAAGAGGAAGAGGAAGAGGAAGAGGAAGAGGAAGATGAAAACAAGGGCAAGAAGAAGAGGAGGAGGAAAATTAGAAAGGAAAAAATAAAAAGAGGAAAGCAAAAGGGAAAAGGAAGAGGAAAAGGAAAAGTCAACATGAAGAGGAAAAGGAAAAATGAGAAGGAAAAGAAGAATGTGAAAAGGATATGGAAAACTGAAGAGGAAAAAAGAAAAGGAAACTAAAAAGGAAAAAGAAAAGGAAACTGAAGAGGAAAAGGAAAAGGAAAAGGAAATGGAAAAGGAAAAGGAAAAGGAACCGGAAAATAAGGAAACCAAGAAAAAGAAGGGCAAGAAGAAGAGGAGGAAGAAAATGAGAAAGAAAAGGAAAAGAGGAATGCGAAAAAGAAAAGAGAAGAGGAAAAGAGAAGAGGAAGAGGAAGAGGAAGAGGAAGAGGAAGAGGAAGAGGAAGAGGAAGAGGAAAAAATCCTAACCCTAGGCCTAACCCTAACCCTAGCCCTAACACTAACCCTAACCCTAACCCTAACGCTAACCCAGACCTTAAACCTAAACCTGACTTTAAACCTAAACCTAACACTAACACGAAACCTAATAAAAGGAAAGGGAAAAAAGTAAAGGACCTAATCCCTGACCTGAACCCTAAGTAAAAGAGAAGAGAAGGGAAATAAATAAAAGACCCCTGACCCTAACCCTAACGCTAACCCTAACCCTAACTATAGCACTAACCCTAAGCCTAACCCTAATTAATACTGTAACCCTAAGCCTAAGCCGAACGCTAACCATGACGCTAACCGTAAAACTAAGAAAAAGAAAAGAGAAGAAAAGAAAAGAACCGCAACCCTAATGAAGAGGCTAAATCCAACCCTAAACCTAACACTAACTTTAACCCTAACCCTAACCATAACCCTAACCCTAGCCCTAACCCTAACCCCAGCCCTAACCCTAATTATCACCCTAACTGTAATCATGACCTTAACCCTAATCCTAACTGGAACCCTAACTCTAACCGCAACCGCAATGCTTAGTCTAACTCTGGACCTAAAGCTAACCCTAACCCGAACCCTAATTAAAAAAAAGAAAAGAACTCAAACCCTGACCCGAACCCTAAGACAAAGAAAAGAGAAGAGAGAATAAAAAAAGAATCGTAATCTAACCCTAACCCTAATCCAAAAAGAAACGAAACGAAACGAAACGAAACGAAACGAAACGAAACGAAACGAAAAGAAAAGAAAAGAAAAGAAAAGAAAAGAAAAGAAAAGAAAAGAAAAGAAAAGAAAAGCTAAATATAACAGAACAGAAAGGGAAGAGGAAGGGGAAGAGGAAGAGGAAGAGGAAGAGGAAAAAATCTAAACCCTAGCCCTAACCCTAACCCTAGCCCTAACCCTAACCCCAGCCCTAACCCTAACCCTAACCATCACCCTAACTCTAACCAAGACCTTAACCCTAAGCCTAACTGTAACCCTAACCGTAACCCTAATGCTTGTCCTAACCCTGGACCTAAACCTAACCCTAACCCGAACCCTAATTTATAAAAAGAGAAAAAAAGAAAAGAACTCAAACCCTGACCTGAACCCTAAGACAAAGAAAAGAGAAGAGAAAATAAAAAAAGAACCGTAACCCTAACCCTAACCATAACCCTAACCATAATCCAAACCAAAAAGAAAATAAAATAAAATACAAGAAAATGAAATGAAATGAAATGAAATGAAATGAAATGAAATGAAATGCTAACTATAACACAACGGAAAGGAAGGGGAAAAGGAAGAGGAAGAGGAAGAGGAAGAGGAAGAGGAAGAGGAAGAGGAAGAGGAAGAGGAAGAGGAAGAGGAAGAGGAAAACAAGGGCAAGAAGACGAGGAGGAGGAAAATTAGAAAGGAAAAAATAAAAAGAGGAAAGCAAAAGGGAAAAGGAAGAGGAAAAGGAAAAGTCAACATGAAGAGGAAAAGGAAAAATGAGAAGGAAAAGAAGAATGTGAAAAGCATATGGAAAACTGAAAAGGAAAAAAGAAAAGGAAACTAAAAAGGAAAAAGAAAAGGAAACTGAAGAGGAAAAGGAAAAGGAAAAGGAAATGGAAAAGGAAAAGGAAAAGGAACCGGAAAATAAGGAAACCAAGAAAAAGAAGGGCAAGAAGAAGAGGAGGAAGAAAATGAGAAAGAAAAGGAAAAGAGGAATGCGAAAAAGAAAAGAGAAGAGGAAAAGAGAAGAGGAAGAGGAAGAGGAAGAGGAAGAGGAAGAGGAAGAGGAAGAGGAAGAGGAAGAGGAAGAGGAAAAAATCCTAACCCTAGGCCTAACCCTAACCCTAGCCCTAACACTAACCCTAACCCTAACCCTAACGCTAACCCAGACCTTAAACCTAAACCTGACTTTAAACCTAAACCTAACACTAACACGAACCCTAATAAAAGGAAAGGGAAAAAAGCAAAGAACCTAAGCCCTGACCTGAACCCTAAGAAAAAGAGAAGAGAAGGGAAATAAATAAAAGACCCCTGAACCTAACCCTAAAGCTAACCCTAACCCTAACTACAGCACTAACCCTAAGCCTAACCCTAATTAATACTGTAACCCTAAGACTAAGCCGAACCCTAACCGAAACCCTAACCGTGATGCTAACCGTAAAACTAAGAAAAAGAAAAGAGAAGAAAAGAAAAGAACCGCAACCCTAATGAAGAGGCTAAATCCAACCCTAAACCTAACACGAACTTTAACCCTAACCCTAACCATAACCCTAACCCTAGCCCTAACCCTAACCCCAGCCCTAACCCTAATTATCACCCTAACTGTAATCATGACCTTAACCCTAATCCTAACTGGAACCCTAACTCTAACCGCAACCGCAATGCTTAGTCTAACTCTGGACCTAAAGCTAACCCTAACCCGAACCCTAATTAAAAAAAAGAAAAGAACTCAAACCCTGACCCGAACCCTAAGACAAAGAAAAGAGAAGAGAGAATAAAAAAAGAACCGTAATCTAACCCTAACCCTAATCCAAAAAGAAAAGAAACGAAACGAAACGAAACGAAACGAAACGAAACGAAACGAAACGAAAAGAAAAGAAAATAAAAGAAAAGAAAAGAAAAGAAAAGAAAAGCTAAATATAACAGAACAGAAAGGGAAGAGGAAGGGGAAGAGGAAGAGGAAGAGGAAGAGGAAGAGGAAAAAATCTAAACCCTAGCCCTAACCCTAACCCTAGCCCTAACCCTAACCCCAGCCCTAACCCTAACCCTAACCATCACCCTAACTCTAACCAAGACCTTAACCCTAAGCCTAACTGTAACCCTAACCGTAACCCTAATGCTTGTCCTAACCCTGGACCTAAACCTAACCCTAACCCGAACCCTAATTTATAAAAAGAGAAAAAAAGAAAAGAACTCAAACCCTGACCTGAACCCTAAGACAAAGAAAAGAGAAGAGAAAATAAAAAAAGAACCGTAACCCTAACCCTAACCCTAACCATAACCCTAACCATAATCCAAACCAAAAAGAAAATAAAATAAAATACAAGAAAATGAAATGAAATGAAATGAAATGAAATGAAATGCTAACTATAACACAACGGAAAGGAAGGGGAAAAGGAAGAGGAAGAGGAAGAGGAAGAGGAAGAGGAAGAGGAAGAGGAAGAGGAAGAGGAAGAGGAAGAGGAAAACAAGGGCAAGAAGAAGAGGAGGAGGAAAATTAGAAAGGAAAAAATAAAAAGAGGAAAGCAAAAGGGAAAAGGAAGAGGAAAAGGAAAAGTCAACATGAAGAGGAAAAGGAAAAATGAGAAGGAAAAGAAGAATGTGAAAAGGATATGGAAAACTGAAAAGGAAAAAAGAAAAGGAAACTAAAAAGGAAAAAGAAAAGGAAACTGAAGAGGAAAAGGAAAAGGAAAAGGAAATGGAAAAGGAAAAGGAAAAGGAACCGGAAAATAAGGAAACCAAGAAAAAGAAGGGCAAGAAGAAGAGGAGGAAGAAAATGAGAAAGAAAAGGAAAAGAGGAATGCGAAAAAGAAAAGAGAAGAGGAAAAGAGAAGAGGAAGAGGAAGAGGAAGAGGAAGAGGAAGAGGAAGAGGAAGAGGAAGAGGAAGAGGAAGAGGAAGAGGAAGAGGAAGAGGAAAAAATCCTAACCCTAGGCCTAACCCTAACCCTAGCCCTAACACTAACCCTAACCCTAACCCTAACGCTAACCCAGACCTTAAACCTAAACCTGACTTTAAACCTAAACCTAACACTAACACGAACCCTAATAAAAGGAAAGGGAAAAAAGCAAAGAACCTAAGCCCTGACCTGAACCCTAAGAAAAAGAGAAGAGAAGGGAAATAAATAAAAGACCCCTGAACCTAACCCTAAAGCTAACCCTAACCCTAACTACAGCACTAACCCTAAGCCTAACCCTAATTAATACTGTAACCCTAAGACTAAGCCGAACCCTAACCGAAACCCTAACCGTGATGCTAACCGTAAAACTAAGAAAAAGAAAAGAGAAGAAAAGAAAAGAACCGCAACCCTAATGAAGAGGCTAAATCCAACCCTAAACCTAACACGAACTTTAACCCTAACCCTAACCATAACCCTAACCCTAGCCCTAACCCTAACCCCAGCCCTAACCCTAATTATCACCCTAACTGTAATCATGACCTTAACCCTAATCCTAACTGGAACCCTAACTCTAACCGCAACCGCAATGCTTAGTCTAACTCTGGACCTAAAGCTAACCCTAACCCGAACCCTAATTAAAAAAAAGAAAAGAACTCAAACCCTGACCCAAACCCTAAGACAAAGAAAAGAGAAGAGAGAATAAAAAAAGAACCGTAATCTAACCCTAACCCTAATCCAAAAAGAAAAGAAACGAAACGAAACGAAACGAAACGAAACGAAACGAAACGAAAAGAAAAGAAAAGAAAAGAAAAGAAAAGAAAAGAAAAGAAAAGAAAAGCTAAATATAACAGAACAGAAAGGGAAGAGGAAGGGGAAGAGGAAGAGGAAGAGGAAGAGGAAGAGGAAAAAATCTAAACCCTAGCCCTAACCCTAACCCTAGCCCTAACCCTAACCCCAGCCCTAACCCTAACCCTAACCATCACCCTAACTCTAACCAAGACCTTAACCCTAAGCCTAACTGTAACCCTAACCGTAACCCTAATGCTTGTCCTAACCCTGGACCTAAACCTAACCCTAACCCGAACCCTAATTTATAAAAAGAGAAAAAAAGAAAAGAACTCAAACCCTGACCTGAACCCTAAGACAAAGAAAAGAGAAGAGAAAATAAAAAAAGAACCGTAACCCTAACCCTAACCCTAACCATAACCCTAACCATAATCCAAACCAAAAAGAAAATAAAATAAAATACAAGAAAATGAAATGAAATGAAATGAAATGAAATGAAATGAAATGAAATGAAATGAAATGAAATGCTAACTATAACACAACGGAAAGGAAGGGGGAAAGGAAGAGGAAGAGGAAGAGGAAGAGGAAGAGGAAGAGGAAGAGGAAGAGGAAGAGGAAGAGGAAGAGGAAGAGGAAGAGGAAGAGGAAGATGAAAACAAGGGCAAGAAGAAGAGGAGGAGGAAAATTAGAAAGGAAAAAATAAAAAGAGGAAAGCAAAAGGGAAAAGGAAGAGGAAAAGGAAAAGTCAACATGAAGAGGAAAAGGAAAAATGAGAAGGAAAAGAAGAATGTGAAAAGGATATGGAAAACTGAAAAGGAAAAAAGAAAAGGAAACTAAAAAGGAAAAAGAAAAGGAAACTGAAGAGGAAAAGGAAAAGGAAAAGGAAATGGAAAAGGAAAAGGAAAAGGAACCGGAAAATAAGGAAACCAAGAAAAAGAAGGGCAAGAAGAAGAGGAGGAAGAAAATGAGAAAGAAAAGGAAAAGAGGAATGCGAAAAAGAAAAGAGAAGAGGAAAAGAGAAGAGGAAGAGGAAGAGGAAGAGGAAGAGGAAGAGGAAGAAGAAGAGGAAGAGGAAGAGGAAGAGGAAAAAACCCTAACCCTAGGCCTAACCCTAACCCTAGCCCTAACACTAACCCTAACCCTAACCCTAACGCTAACCCAGACCTTAAACCTAAACCTGACTTTAAACCTAAACCTAACACTAACACGAAACCTAATAAAAGGAAAGGGAAAAAAGTAAAGGACCTAATCCCTGACCTGAACCCTAAGTAAAAGAGAAGAGAAGGGAAATAAATAAAAGACCCCTGACCCTAACCCTAATGCTAACCCTAACCCTAACTATAGCACTAACCCTAAGCCTAACCCTAATTAATACTGTAACCCTAAGCCTAAGCCGAACGCTAACCATGACACTAACCGTAAAACTAAGAAAAAGAAAAGAGAAGAAAAGAAAAGAACCGCAACCCTAATGAAGAGGCTAAATCCAACCCTAAACCTAACACTAACTTTAACCCTAACCCTAACCATAACCCTAACCCTAGCCCTAACCCTAACCCCAGCCCTAACCCTAATTATCACCCTAACTGTAATCATGACCTTAACCCTAATCCTAACTGGAACCCTAACTCTAACCGCAACCGCAATGCTTAGTCTAACTCTGGACCTAAAGCTAACCCTAACCCGAACCCTAATTAAAAAAAAGAAAAGAACTCAAACCCTGACCCGAACCCTAAGACAAAGAAAAGAGAAGAGAGAATAAAAAAAGAACCGTAATCTAACCCTAACCCTAATCCAAAAAGAAAAGAAACGAAACGAAACGAAACGAAACGAAACGAAACGAAACGAAAAGAAAAGAAAATAAAAGAAAAGAAAAGAAAAGAAAAGAAAAGCTAAATATAACAGAACAGAAAGGGAAGAGGAAGGGGAAGAGGAAGAGGAAGAGGAAGAGGAAAAAATCTAAACCCTAGCCCTAACCCTAACCCTAGCCCTAACCCTAACCCCAGCCCTAACCCTAACCCTAACCATCACCCTAACTCTAACCAAGACCTTAACCCTAAGCCTAACTGTAACCCTAACCGTAACCCTAATGCTTGTCCTAACCCTGGACCTAAACCTAACCCTAACCCGAACCCTAATTTATAAAAAGAGAAAAAAAGAAAAGAACTCAAACCCTGACCTGAACCCTAAGACAAAGAAAAGAGAAGAGAAAATAAAAAAAGAACCGTAACCCTAACCCTAACCCTAACCATAACCCTAACCATAATCCAAACCAAAAAGAAAATAAAATAAAATACAAGAAAATGAAATGAAATGAAATGAAATGAAATGAAATGCTAACTATAACACAACGGAAAGGAAGGGGAAAAGGAAGAGGAAGAGGAAGAGGAAGAGGAAGAGGAAGAGGAAGAGGAAGAGGAAGAGGAAGAGGAAAAAATCCTAACCCTAGGCCTAACCCTAACCCTAGCCCTAACACTAACCCTAACCCTAACCCTAACGCTAACCCAGACCTTAAACCTAAACCTGACTTTAAACCTAAACCTAACACTAACACGAAACCTAATAAAAGGAAAGGGAAAAAAGTAAAGGACCTAATCCCTGACCTGAACCCTAAGTAAAAGAGAAGAGAAGGGAAATAAATAAAAGACCCCTGACCCTAACCCTAATGCTAACCCTAACCCTAACTATAGCACTAACCCTAAGCCTAACCCTAATTAATACTGTAACCCTAAGCCTAAGCCGAACGCTAACCATGACACTAACCGTAAAACTAAGAAAAAGAAAAGAGAAGAAAAGAAAAGAACCGCAACCCTAATGAAGAGGCTAAATCCAACCCTAAACCTAACACTAACTTTAACCCTAACCCTAACCATAACCCTAACCCTAGCCCTAACCCTAACCCCAGCCCTAACCCTAATTATCACCCTAACTGTAATCATGACCTTAACCCTAATCCTAACTGGAACCCTAACTCTAACCGCAACCGCAATGCTTAGTCTAACTCTGGACCTAAAGCTAACCCTAACCCGAACCCTAATTAAAAAAAAGAAAAGAACTCAAACCCTGACCCGAACCCTAAGACAAAGAAAAGAGAAGAGAGAATAAAAAAAGAACCGTAATCTAACCCTAACCCTAATCCAAAAAGAAAAGAAACGAAACGAAACGAAACGAAACGAAACGAAACGAAACGAAACGAAACGAAAAGAAAAGAAAATAAAAGAAAATAAAAGAAAAGAAAAGAAAAGCTAAATATAACAGAACAGAAAGGGAAGAGGAAGGGGAAGAGGAAGAGGAAGAGGAAGAGGAAAAAATCTAAACCCTAGCCCTAACCCTAACCCTAGCCCTAACCCTAACCCCAGCCCTAACCCTAACCCTAACCATCACCCTAACTCTAACCAAGACCTTAACCCTAAGCCTAACTGTAACCCTAACCGTAACCCTAATGCTTGTCCTAACCCTGGACCTAAACCTAACCCTAACCCGAACCCTAATTTATAAAAAGAGAAAAAAAGAAAAGAACTCAAACCCTGACCTGAACCCTAAGACAAAGAAAAGAGAAGAGAAAATAAAAAAAGAACCCTAACCCTAACCCTAACCATAACCATAACCCTAACCATAATCCAAACCAAAAAGAAAATAAAATAAAATACAAGAAAATGAAATGAAATGAAATGAAATGAAATGAAATGCTAACTATAACACAACGGAAAGGAAGGGGAAAAGGAAGAGGAAGAGGAAGAGGAAGAGGAAGAGGAAGAGGAAGAGGAAGAGGAAGAGGAAGAAGAAGAGGAAGAGGAAGAGGAAGAGGAAAAAACCCTAACCCTAGGCCTAACCCTAACCCTAGCCCTAACACTAACCCTAACCCTAACCCTAACGCTAACCCAGACCTTAAACCTAAACCTGACTTTAAACCTAAACCTAACACTAACACGAAACCTAATAAAAGGAAAGGGAAAAAAGTAAAGGACCTAATCCCTGACCTGAACCCTAAGTAAAAGAGAAGAGAAGGGAAATAAATAAAAGACCCCTGACCCTAACCCTAATGCTAACCCTAACCCTAACTATAGCACTAACCCTAAGCCTAACCCTAATTAATACTGTAACCCTAAGCCTAAGCCGAACGCTAACCATGACACTAACCGTAAAACTAAGAAAAAGAAAAGAGAAGAAAAGAAAAGAACCGCAACCCTAATGAAGAGGCTAAATCCAACCCTAAACCTAACACTAACTTTAACCCTAACCCTAACCATAACCCTAACCCTAGCCCTAACCCTAACCCCAGCCCTAACCCTAATTATCACCCTAACTGTAATCATGACCTTAACCCTAATCCTAACTGGAACCCTAACTCTAACCGCAACCGCAATGCTTAGTCTAACTCTGGACCTAAAGCTAACCCTAACCCGAACCCTAATTAAAAAAAAGAAAAGAACTCAAACCCTGACCCGAACCCTAAGACAAAGAAAAGAGAAGAGAGAATAAAAAAAGAACCGTAATCTAACCCTAACCCTAATCCAAAAAGAAAAGAAACGAAACGAAACGAAACGAAACGAAACGAAACGAAACGAAACGAAAAGAAAAGAAAATAAAAGAAAAGAAAAGAAAAGAAAAGAAAAGCTAAATATAACAGAACAGAAAGGGAAGAGGAAGGGGAAGAGGAAGAGGAAGAGGAAGAGGAAAAAATCTAAACCCTAGCCCTAACCCTAACCCTAGCCCTAACCCTAACCCCAGCCCTAACCCTAACCCTAACCATCACCCTAACTCTAACCAAGACCTTAACCCTAAGCCTAACTGTAACCCTAACCGTAACCCTAATGCTTGTCCTAACCCTGGACCTAAACCTAACCCTAACCCGAACCCTAATTTATAAAAAGAGAAAAAAAGAAAAGAACTCAAACCCTGACCTGAACCCTAAGACAAAGAAAAGAGAAGAGAAAATAAAAAAAGAACCGTAACCCTAACCCTAACCCTAACCATAACCCTAACCATAATCCAAACCAAAAAGAAAATAAAATAAAATACAAGAAAATGAAATGAAATGAAATGAAATGAAATGAAATGCTAACTATAACACAACGGAAAGGAAGGGGAAAAGGAAGAGGAAGAGGAAGAGGAAGAGGAAGAGGAAGAGGAAGAGGAAGAGGAAGAGGAAGAGGAAGAGGAAAACAAGGGCAAGAAGAAGAGGAGGAGGAAAATTAGAAAGGAAAAAATAAAAAGAGGAAAGCAAAAGGGAAAAGGAAGAGGAAAAGGAAAAGTCAACATGAAGAGGAAAAGGAAAAATGAGAAGGAAAAGAAGAATGTGAAAAGGATATGGAAAACTGAAAAGGAAAAAAGAAAAGGAAACTAAAAAGGAAAAAGAAAAGGAAACTGAAGAGGAAAAGGAAAAGGAAAAGGAAATGGAAAAGGAAAAGGAAAAGGAACCGGAAAATAAGGAAACCAAGAAAAAGAAGGGCAAGAAGAAGAGGAGGAAGAA
This sequence comes from Delichon dasypus, assembly GCA_037837765.1. Classification (NCBI taxonomy): domain Eukaryota; kingdom Metazoa; phylum Chordata; class Aves; order Passeriformes; family Hirundinidae; genus Delichon; species Delichon dasypus. The sequence continues at coordinate 12,966 of JBBAXF010000079.1, read as the reverse complement.
AATGAGAAAGAAAAGGAAAAGAGGAATGCGAAAAAGAAAAGAGAAGAGGAAAAGAGAAGAGGAAGAGGAAGAGGAAGAGGAAGAGGAAGAGGAAGAGGAAGAGGAAGAGGAAGAGGAAGAGGAAGAGGAAGAGGAAAAAATCCTAACCCTAGGCCTAACCCTAACCCTAGCCCTAACACTAACCCTAACCCTAACCCTAACGCTAACCCAGACCTTAAACCTAAACCTGACTTTAAACCTAAACCTAACACTAACACGAACCCTAATAAAAGGAAAGGGAAAAAAGCAAAGAACCTAAGCCCTGACCTGAACCCTAAGAAAAAGAGAAGAGAAGGGAAATAAATAAAAGACCCCTGAACCTAACCCTAAAGCTAACCCTAACCCTAACTACAGCACTAACCCTAAGCCTAACCCTAATTAATACTGTAACCCTAAGACTAAGCCGAACCCTAACCGAAACCCTAACCGTGATGCTAACCGTAAAACTAAGAAAAAGAAAAGAGAAGAAAAGAAAAGAACCGCAACCCTAATGAAGAGGCTAAATCCAACCCTAAACCTAACACGAACTTTAACCCTAACCCTAACCATAACCCTAACCCTAGCCCTAACCCTAACCCCAGCCCTAACCCTAATTATCACCCTAACTGTAATCATGACCTTAACCCTAATCCTAACTGGAACCCTAACTCTAACCGCAACCGCAATGCTTAGTCTAACTCTGGACCTAAAGCTAACCCTAACCCGAACCCTAATTAAAAAAAAGAAAAGAACTCAAACGCTGACCCAAACCCTAAGACAAAGAAAAGAGAAGAGAGAATAAAAAAAGAACCGTAATCTAACCCTAACCCTAATCCAAAAAGAAAAGAAACGAAACGAAACGAAACGAAACGAAACGAAACGAAACGAAAAGAAAAGAAAAGAAAAGAAAAGAAAAGAAAAGCTAAATATAACAGAACAGAAAGGGAAGAGGAAGGGGAAGAGGAAGAGGAAGAGGAAGAGGAAGAGGAAAAAATCTAAACCCTAGCCCTAACCCTAACCCTAGCCCTAACCCTAACCCCAGCCCTAACCCTAACCCTAACCATCACCCTAACTCTAACCAAGACCTTAACCCTAAGCCTAACTGTAACCCTAACCGTAACCCTAATGCTTGTCCTAACCCTGGACCTAAACCTAACCCTAACCCGAACCCTAATTTATAAAAAGAGAAAAAAAGAAAAGAACTCAAACCCTGACCTGAACCCTAAGACAAAGAAAAGAGAAGAGAAAATAAAAAAAGAACCGTAACCCTAACCCTAACCCTAACCATAACCCTAACCATAATCCAAACCAAAAAGAAAATAAAATAAAATACAAGAAAATGAAATGAAATGAAATGAAATGAAATGAAATGCTAACTATAACACAACGGAAAGGAAGGGGAAGAGGAAGAGGAAGAGGAAGAGGAAGAGGAAGAGGAAGAGGAAGAGGAAGAGGAAGAGGAAGAGGAAGAGGAAGAGGAAAACAAGGGCAAGAAGAAGAGGAGGAGGAAAATTAGAAAGGAAAAAATAAAAAGAGGAAAGCAAAAGGGAAAAGGAAGAGGAAAAGGAAAAGTCAACATGAAGAGGAAAAGGAAAAATGAGAAGGAAAAGAAGAATGTGAAAAGGATATGGAAAACTGAAAAGGAAAAAAGAAAAGGAAACTAAAAAGGAAAAAGAAAAGGAAACTGAAGAGGAAAAGGAAAAGGAAAAGGAAATGGAAAAGGAAAAGGAAAAGGAACCGGAAAATAAGGAAACCAAGAAAAAGAAGGGCAAGAAGAAGAGGAGGAAGAAAATGAGAAAGAAAAGGAAAAGAGGAATGCGAAAAAGAAAAGAGAAGAGGAAAAGAGAAGAGGAAGAGGAAGAGGAAGAGGAAGAGGAAGAGGAAGAGGAAGAGGAAGAGGAAGAGGAAGAGGAAAAAATCCTAACCCTAGGCCTAACCCTAACCCTAGCCCTAACACTAACCCTAACCCTAACCCTAACGCTAACCCAGACCTTAAACCTAAACCTGACTTTAAACCTAAACCTAACACTAACACGAAACCTAATAAAAGGAAAGGGAAAAAAGTAAAGGACCTAATCCCTGACCTGAACCCTAAGTAAAAGAGAAGAGAAGGGAAATAAATAAAAGACCCCTGACCCTAACCCTAATGCTAACCCTAACCCTAACTATAGCACTAACCCTAAGCCTAACCCTAATTAATACTGTAACCCTAAGCCTAAGCCGAACGCTAACCATGACACTAACCGTAAAACTAAGAAAAAGAAAAGAGAAGAAAAGAAAAGAACCGCAACCCTAATGAAGAGGCTAAATCCAACCCTAAACCTAACACTAACTTTAACCCTAACCCTAACCATAACCCTAACCCTAGCCCTAACCCTAACCCCAGCCCTAACCCTAATTATCACCCTAACTGTAATCATGACCTTAACCCTAATCCTAACTGGAACCCTAACTCTAACCGCAACCGCAATGCTTAGTCTAACTCTGGACCTAAAGCTAACCCTAACCCGAACCCTAATTAAAAAAAAGAAAAGAACTCAAACCCTGACCCGAACCCTAAGACAAAGAAAAGAGAAGAGAGAATAAAAAAAGAACCGTAATCTAACCCTAACCCTAATCCAAAAAGAAAAGAAACGAAACGAAACGAAACGAAACGAAACGAAACGAAACGAAACGAAACGAAACGAAAAGAAAAGAAAAGAAAAGAAAAGAAAAGAAAAGAAAAGAAAAGAAAAGAAAAGCTAAATATAACACAACAGAAAGGGAAGAGGAAGGGGAAGAGGAAGAGGAAGAGGAAGAGGAAAAAATCTAAACCCTAGCCCTAACCCTAACCCTAGCCCTAACCCTAACCCCAGCCCTAACCCTAACCCTAACCATCACCCTAACTCTAACCAAGACCTTAACCCTAAGCCTAACTGTAACCCTAACCGTAACCCTAATGCTTGTCCTAACCCTGGACCTAAACCTAACCCTAACCCGAACCCTAATTTATAAAAAGAGAAAAAAAGAAAAGAACTCAAACCCTGACCTGAACCCTAAGACAAAGAAAAGAGAAGAGAAAATAAAAAAAGAACCGTAACCCTAACCCTAACCCTAACCATAACCCTAACCATAATCCAAACCAAAAAGAAAATAAAATAAAATACAAGAAAATGAAATGAAATGAAATGAAATGAAATGAAATGCTAACTATAACACAACGGAAAGGAAGGGGAAAAGGAAGAGGAAGAGGAAGAGGAAGAGGAAGAGGAAGAGGAAGAGGAAGAGGAAAACAAGGGCAAGAAGAAGAGGAGGAGGAAAATTAGAAAGGAAAAAATAAAAAGAGGAAAGCAAAAGGGAAAAGGAAGAGGAAAAGGAAAAGTCAACATGAAGAGGAAAAGGAAAAATGAGAAGGAAAAGAAGAATGTGAAAAGGATATGGAAAACTGAAAAGGAAAAAAGAAAAGGAAACTAAAAAGGAAAAAGAAAAGGAAACTGAAGAGGAAAAGGAAAAGGAAAAGGAAATGGAAAAGGAAAAGGAAAAGGAACCGGAAAATAAGGAAACGAAGAAAAAGAAGGGCAAGAAGAAGAGGAGGAAGAAAATGAGAAAGAAAAGGAAAAGAGGAATGCGAAAAAGAAAAGAGAAGAGGAAAAGAGAAGAGGAAGAGGAAGAGGAAGAGGAAGAGGAAGAGGAAGAGGAAGAGGAAGAGGAAGAGGAAGAGGAAGAGGAAAAAATCCTAACCCTAGGCCTAACCCTAACCCTAGCCCTAACACTAACCCTAACCCTAACCCTAACGCTAACCCAGACCTTAAACCTAAACCTGACTTTAAACCTAAACCTAACACTAACACGAAACCTAATAAAAGGAAAGGGAAAAAAGTAAAGGACCTAATCCCTGACCTGAACCCTAAGTAAAAGAGAAGAGAAGGGAAATAAATAAAAGACCCCTGACCCTAACCCTAACGCTAACCCTAACCCTAACTATAGCACTAACCCTAAGCCTAACCCTAATTAATACTGTAACCCTAAGCCTAAGCCGAACGCTAACCATGACGCTAACCGTAAAACTAAGAAAAAGAAAAGAGAAGAAAAGAAAAGAACCGCAACCCTAATGAAGAGGCTAAATCCAACCCTAAACCTAACACTAACTTTAACCCTAACCCTAACCATAACCCTAACCCTAGCCCTAACCCTAACCCCAGCCCTAACCCTAATTATCACCCTAACTGTAATCATGACCTTAACCCTAATCCTAACTGGAACCCTAACTCTAACCGCAACCGCAATGCTTAGTCTAACTCTGGACCTAAAGCTAACCCTAACCCGAACCCTAATTAAAAAAAAGAAAAGAACTCAAACCCTGACCCGAACCCTAAGACAAAGAAAAGAGAAGAGAGAATAAAAAAAGAACCGTAATCTAACCCTAACCCTAATCCAAAAAGAAAAGAAACGAAACGAAACGAAACGAAACGAAACGAAACGAAACGAAACGAAAAGAAACGAAAAGAAAAGAAAAGAAAAGAAAAGAAAAGAAAAGAAAAGAAAAGAAAAGAAAAGAAAAGAAAAGCTAAATATAACACAACAGAAAGGGAAGAGGAAGGGGAAGAGGAAGAGGAAGAGGAAGAGGAAAAAATCTAAACCCTAGCCCTAACCCTAACCCTAGCCCTAACCCTAACCCCAGCCCTAACCCTAACCCTAACCATCACCCTAACTCTAACCAAGACCTTAACCCTAAGCCTAACTGTAACCCTAACCGTAACCCTAATGCTTGTCCTAACCCTGGACCTAAACCTAACCCTAACCCGAACCCTAATTTATAAAAAGAGAAAAAAAGAAAAGAACTCAAACCCTGACCTGAACCCTAAGACAAAGAAAAGAGAAGAGAAAATAAAAAAAGAACCGTAACCCTAACCCTAACCATAACCCTAACCATAATCCAAACCAAAAAGAAAATAAAATAAAATACAAGAAAATGAAATGAAATGAAATGAAATGAAATGAAATGCTAACTATAACACAACGGAAAGGAAGGGGAAAAGGAAGAGGAAGAGGAAGAGGAAGAGGAAGAGGAAGAGGAAGAGGAAGAGGAAGAGGAAGAGGAAGAGGAAGAGGAAAACAAGGGCAAGAAGAAGAGGAGGAGGAAAATTAGAAAGGAAAAAATAAAAAGAGGAAAGCAAAAGGGAAAAGGAAGAGGAAAAGGAAAAGTCAACATGAAGAGGAAAAGGAAAAATGAGAAGGAAAAGAAGAATGTGAAAAGGATATGGAAAACTGAAAAGGAAAAAAGAAAAGGAAACTAAAAAGGAAAAAGAAAAGGAAACTGAAGAGGAAAAGGAAAAGGAAAAGGAAATGGAAAAGGAAAAGGAAAAGGAACCGGAAAATAAGGAAACCAAGAAAAAGAAGGGCAAGAAGAAGAGGAGGAAGAAAATGAGAAAGAAAAGGAAAAGAGGAATGCGAAAAAGAAAAGAGAAGAGGAAAAGAGAAGAGGAAGAGGAAGAGGAAGAGGAAGAGGAAGAGGAAGAGGAAGAGGAAGAGGAAGAGGAAAAAATCCTAACCCTAGGCCTAACCCTAACCCTAGCCCTAACACTAACCCTAACCCTAACCCTAACGCTAACCCAGACCTTAAACCTAAACCTGACTTTAAACCTAAACCTAACACTAACACGAAACCTAATAAAAGGAAAGGGAAAAAAGTAAAGGACCTAATCCCTGACCTGAACCCTAAGTAAAAGAGAAGAGAAGGGAAATAAATAAAAGACCCCTGACCCTAACCCTAACGCTAACCCTAACCCTAACTATAGCACTAACCCTAAGCCTAACCCTAATTAATACTGTAACCCTAAGCCTAAGCCGAACGCTAACCATGACGCTAACCGTAAAACTAAGAAAAAGAAAAGAGAAGAAAAGAAAAGAACCGCAACCCTAATGAAGAGGCTAAATCCAACCCTAAACCTAACACTAACTTTAACCCTAACCCTAACCATAACCCTAACCCTAGCCCTAACCCTAACCCCAGCCCTAACCCTAATTATCACCCTAACTGTAATCATGACCTTAACCCTAATCCTAACTGGAACCCTAACTCTAACCGCAACCGCAATGCTTAGTCTAACTCTAGACCTAAAGCTAACCCTAACCCGAACCCTAATTAAAAAAAAGAAAAGAACTCAAACCCTGACCCGAACCCTAAGACAAAGAAAAGAGAAGAGAGAATAAAAAAAGAACCGTAATCTAACCCTAACCCTAATCCAAAAAGAAAAGAAACGAAACGAAACGAAACGAAACGAAACGAAACGAAACGAAACGAAACGAAACGAAAAGAAAAGAAAAGAAAAGAAAAGAAAAGAAAAGAAAAGAAAAGAAAAGAAAAGAAAAGAAAAGCTAAATATAACAGAACAGAAAGGGAAGAGGAAGGGGAAGAGGAAGAGGAAGAGGAAGAGGAAACAATCTAAACCCTAGCCCTAACCCTAACCCTAGCCCTAACCCTAACCCCAGCCCTAACCCTAACCCTAACCATCACCCTAACTCTAACCAAGACCTTAACCCTAAGCCTAACTGTAACCCTAACCGTAACCCTAATGCTTGTCCTAACCCTGGACCTAAACCTAACCCTAACCCGAACCCTAATTTATAAAAAGAGAAAAAAAGAAAAGAACTCAAACCCTGACCTGAACCCTAAGACAAAGAAAAGAGAAGAGAAAATAAAAAAAGAACCGTAACCCTAACCCTAACCCTAACCCTAACCCTAACCATAATCCAAACCAAAAAGAAAATAAAATAAAATACAAGAAAATGAAATGAAATGAAATGAAATGAAATGAAATGCTAACTATAACACAACGGAAAGGAAGGGGAAAAGGAAGAGGAAGAGGAAGAGGAAGAGGAAGAGGAAGAGGAAGAGGAAGAGGAAGAGGAAGAGGAAGAGGAAGAGGAAGAGGAAGAGGAAAACAAGGGCAAGAAGAAGAGGAGGAGGAAAATTAGAAAGGAAAAAATAAAAAGAGGAAAGCAAAAGGGAAAAGGAAGAGGAAAAGGAAAAGTCAACATGAAGAGGAAAAGGAAAAATGAGAAGGAAAAGAAGAATGTGAAAAGGATATGGAAAACTGAAAAGGAAAAAAGAAAAGGAAACTAAAAAGGAAAAAGAAAAGGAAACTGAAGAGGAAAAGGAAAAGGAAAAGGAAATGGAAAAGGAAAAGGAAAAGGAACCGGAAAATAAGGAAACCAAGAAAAAGAAGGGCAAGAAGAAGAGGAGGAAGAAAATGAGAAAGAAAAGGAAAAGAGGAATGCGAAAAAGAAAAGAGAAGAGGAAAAGAGAAGAGGAAGAGGAAGAGGAAGAGGAAGAGGAAGAGGAAGAGGAAGAGGAAGAGGAAGAGGAAGAGGAAAAAATCCTAACCCTAGGCCTAACCCTAACCCTAGCCCTAACACTAACCCTAACCCTAACCCTAACGCTAACCCAGACCTTAAACCTAAACCTGACTTTAAACCTAAACCTAACACTAACACGAAACCTAATAAAAGGAAAGGGAAAAAAGTAAAGGACCTAATCCCTGACCTGAACCCTAAGTAAAAGAGAAGAGAAGGGAAATAAATAAAAGACCCCTGACCCTAACCCTAATGCTAACCCTAACCCTAACTATAGCACTAACCCTAAGCCTAACCCTAATTAATACTGTAACCCTAAGCCTAAGCCGAACGCTAACCATGACGCTAACCGTAAAACTAAGAAAAAGAAAAGAGAAGAAAAGAAAAGAACCGCAACCCTAATGAAGAGGCTAAATCCAACCCTAAACCTAACACTAACTTTAACCCTAACCCTAACCATAACCCTAACCCTAGCCCTAACCCTAACCCCAGCCCTAACCCTAATTATCACCCTAACTGTAATCATGACCTTAACCCTAATCCTAACTGGAACCCTAACTCTAACCGCAACCGCAATGCTTAGTCTAACTCTGGACCTAAAGCTAACCCTAACCCGAACCCTAATTAAAAAAAAGAAAAGAACTCAAACCCTGACCCGAACCCTAAGACAAAGAAAAGAGAAGAGAGAATAAAAAAAGAACCGTAATCTAACCCTAACCCTAATCCAAAAAGAAAAGAAACGAAACGAAACGAAACGAAACGAAACGAAAAGAAAAGAAAAGAAAAGAAAAGAAAAGAAAAGAAAAGAAAAGAAAAGAAAAGCTAAATATAACACAACAGAAAGGGAAGAGGAAGGGGAAGAGGAAGAGGAAGAGGAAGAGGAAAAAATCTAAACCCTAGCCCTAACCCTAACCCTAGCCCTAACCCTAACCCCAGCCCTAATCCTAACCCTAACCATCACCCTAACTCTAACCAAGACCTTAACCCTAAGCCTAACTGTAACCCTAACCGTAACCCTAATGCTTGTCCTAACCCTGGACCTAAACCTAACCCTAACCCGAACCCTAATTTATAAAAAGAGAAAAAAAGAAAAGAACTCAAACCCTGACCTGAACCCTAAGACAAAGAAAAGAGAAGAGAAAATAAAAAAAGAACCGTAACCCTAACCCTAACCCTAACCATAACCCTAACCATAATCCAAACCAAAAAGAAAATAAAATAAAATACAAGAAAATGAAATGAAATGAAATGAAATGAAATGAAATGAAATGCTAACTATAACACAACGGAAAGGAAGGGGAAAAGGAAGAGGAAGAGGAAGAGGAAGAAGAAGAGGAAGAGGAAGAGGAAGAGGAAGAGGAAGAGGAAGAGGAAGAGGAAGAGGAAAACAAGGGCAAGAAGAAGAGGAGGAGGAAAATTAGAAAGGAAAAAATAAAAAGAGGAAAGCAAAAGGGAAAAGGAAGAGGAAAAGGAAAAGTCAACATGAAGAGGAAAAGGAAAAATGAGAAGGAAAAGAAGAATGTGAAAAGGATATGGAAAACTGAAAAGGAAAAAAGAAAAGGAAACTAAAAAGGAAAAAGAAAAGGAAACTGAAGAGGAAAAGGAAAAGGAAAAGGAAATGGAAAAGGAAAAGGAAAAGGAAAAGGAACCGGAAAATAAGGAAACCAAGAAAAAGAAGGGCAAGAAGAAGAGGAGGAAGAAAATGAGAAAGAAAAGGAAAAGAGGAATGCGAAAAAGAAAAGAGAAGAGGAAAAGAGAAGAGGAAGAGGAAGAGGAAGAGGAAGAGGAAGAGGAAGAGGAAGAGGAAGAGGAAGAGGAAGAGGAAGAGGAAGAGGAAGAGGAAGAGGAAGAGGAAGAGGAAGAGGAAGAGGAAAAAATCCTAACCCTAAGCCTAACCCTAACCCTAGCCCTAACACTAACCCTAACCCTAACCCTAACGCTAACCCAGACCTTAAACCTAAACCTGACTTTAAACCTAAACCTAACACTAACACGAAACCTAATAAAAGGAAAGGGAAAAAAGTAAAGGACCTAATCCCTGACCTGAACCCTAAGTAAAAGAGAAGAGAAGGGAAATAAATAAAAGACCCCTGACCCTAACCCTAACGCTAACCCTAACCCTAACTATAGCACTAACCCTAAGCCTAACCCTAATTAATACTGTAACCCTAAGCCTAAGCCGAACGCTAACCATGACGCTAACCGTAAAACTAAGAAAAAGAAAAGAGAAGAAAAGAAAAGAACCGCAACCCTAATGAAGAGGCTAAATCCAACCCTAAACCTAACACTAACTTTAACCCTAACCCTAACCATAACCCTAACCCTAGCCCTAACCCTAACCCCAGCCCTAACCCTAATTATCACCCTAACTGTAATCATGACCTTAACCCTAATCCTAACTGGAACCCTAACTCTAACCGCAACCGCAATGCTTAGTCTAACTCTGGACCTAAAGCTAACCCTAACCCGAACCCTAATTAAAAAAAAGAAAAGAACTCAAACCCTGACCCGAACCCTAAGACAAAGAAAAGAGAAGAGAGAATAAAAAAAGAACTGTAATCTAACCCTAACCCTAATCCAAAAAGAAAAGAAACGAAACGAAACGAAACGAAACGAAACGAAACGAAACGAAACGAAAAGAAACGAAAAGAAAAGAAAAGAAAAGAAAAGAAAAGAAAAGAAAAGAAAAGAAAAGCTAAATATAACACAACAGAAAGGGAAGAGGAAGGGGAAGAGGAAGAGGAAGAGGAAGAGGAAAAAATCTAAACCCTAGCCCTAACCCTAACCCTAGCCCTAACCCTAACCCCAGCCCTAACCCTAACCCTAACCATCACCCTAACTCTAACCAAGACCTTAACCCTAAGCCTAACTGTAACCCTAACCGTAACCCTAATGCTTGTCCTAACCCTGGACCTAAACCTAACCCTAACCCGAACCCTAATTTATAAAAAGAGAAAAAAAGAAAAGAACTCAAACCCTGACCTGAACCCTAAGACAAAGAAAAGAGAAGAGAAAATAAAAAAAGAACCGTAACCCTAACCCTAACCCTAACCATAACCCTAACCATAATCCAAACCAAAAAGAAAATAAAATAAAATACAAGAAAATGAAATGAAATGAAATGAAATGAAATGAAATGCTAACTATAACACAACGGAAAGGAAGGGGAAAAGGAAGAGGAAGAGGAAGAGGAAGAGGAAGAGGAAGAGGAAGAGGAAGAGGAAAACAAGGGCAAGAAGAAGAGGAGGAGGAAAATTAGAAAGGAAAAAATAAAAAGAGGAAAGCAAAAGGGAAAAGGAAGAGGAAAAGGAAAAGTCAACATGAAGAGGAAAAGGAAAAATGAGAAGGAAAAGAAGAATGTGAAAAGGATATGGAAAACTGAAAAGGAAAAAAGAAAAGGAAACTAAAAAGGAAAAAGAAAAGGAAACTGAAGAGGAAAAGGAAAAGGAAAAGGAAATGGAAAAGGAAAAGGAAAAGGAACCGGAAAATAAGGAAACCAAGAAAAAGAAGGGCAAGAAGAAGAGGAGGAAGAAAATGAGAAAGAAAAGGAAAAGAGGAATGCGAAAAAGAAAAGAGAAGAGGAAAAGAGAAGAGGAAGAGGAAGAGGAAGAGGAAGAGGAAGAGGAAGAGGAAGAGGAAGAGGAAGAGGAAGAGGAAAAAATCCTAACCCTAGGCCTAACCCTAACCCTAGCCCTAACACTAACCCTAACCCTAACCCTAACGCTAACCCAGACCTTAAACCTAAACCTGACTTTAAACCTAAACCTAACACTAACACGAAACCTAATAAAAGGAAAGGGAAAAAAGTAAAGGACCTAATCCCTGACCTGAACCCTAAGTAAAAGAGAAGAGAAGGGAAATAAATAAAAGACCCCTGACCCTAACCCTAACGCTAACCCTAACCCTAACTATAGCACTAACCCTAAGCCTAACCCTAATTAATACTGTAACCCTAAGCCTAAGCCGAACGCTAACCATGACGCTAACCGTAAAACTAAGAAAAAGAAAAGAGAAGAAAAGAAAAGAACCGCAACCCTAATGAAGAGGCTAAATCCAACCCTAAACCTAACACTAACTTTAACCCTAACCCTAACCATAACCCTAACCCTAGCCCTAACCCTAACCCCAGCCCTAACCCTAATTATCACCCTAACTGTAATCATGACCTTAACCCTAATCCTAACTGGAACCCTAACTCTAACCGCAACCGCAATGCTTAGTCTAACTCTAGACCTAAAGCTAACCCTAACCCGAACCCTAATTAAAAAAAAGAAAAGAACTCAAACCCTGACCCGAACCCTAAGACAAAGAAAAGAGAAGAGAGAATAAAAAAAGAACCGTAATCTAACCCTAACCCTAATCCAAAAAGAAAAGAAACGAAACGAAACGAAACGAAACGAAACGAAACGAAAAGAAACGAAAAGAAAAGAAAAGAAAAGAAAAGAAAAGCTAAATATAACACAACAGAAAGGGAAGAGGAAGGGGAAGAGGAAGAGGAAGAGGAAGAGGAAACAATCTAAACCCTAGCCCTAACCCTAACCCTAGCCCTAACCCTAACCCCAGCCCTAACCCTAACCCTAACCATCACCCTAACTCTAACCAAGACCTTAACCCTAAGCCTAACTGTAACCCTAACCGTAACCCTAATGCTTGTCCTAACCCTGGACCTAAACCTAACCCTAACCCGAACCCTAATTTATAAAAAGAGAAAAAAAGAAAAGAACTCAAACCCTGACCTGAACCCTAAGACAAAGAAAAGAGAAGAGAAAATAAAAAAAGAACCGTAACCCTAACCCTAACCCTAACCCTAACCCTAACCATAATCCAAACCAAAAAGAAAATAAAATAAAATACAAGAAAATGAAATGAAATGAAATGAAATGAAATGAAATGAAATGCTAACTATAACACAACGGAAAGGAAGGGGAAAAGGAAGAGGAAGAGGAAGAGGAAGAGGAAGAGGAAGAGGAAGAGGAAGAGGAAGAGGAAGAGGAAGAGGAAGAGGAAGAGGAAGAGGAAGAGGAAAACAAGGGCAAGAAGAAGAGGAGGAGGAAAATTAGAAAGGAAAAAATAAAAAGAGGAAAGCAAAAGGGAAAAGGAAGAGGAAAAGGAAAAGTCAACATGAAGAGGAAAAGGAAAAATGAGAAGGAAAAGAAGAATGTGAAAAGGATATGGAAAACTGAAAAGGAAAAAAGAAAAGGAAACTAAAAAGGAAAAAGAAAAGGAAACTGAAGAGGAAAAGGAAAAGGAAAAGGAAATGGAAAAGGAAAAGGAAAAGGAACCGGAAAATAAGGAAACCAAGAAAAAGAAGGGCAAGAAGAAGAGGAGGAAGAAAATGAGAAAGAAAAGGAAAAGAGGAATGCGAAAAAGAAAAGAGAAGAGGAAAAGAGAAGAGGAAGAGGAAGAGGAAGAGGAAGAGGAAGAGGAAGAGGAAGAGGAAGAGGAAGAGGAAGAGGAAGAGGAAGAGGAAAAAATCCTAACCCTAGGCCTAACCCTAACCCTAGCCCTAACACTAACCCTAACCCTAACCCTAACGCTAACCCAGACCTTAAACCTAAACCTGACTTTAAACCTAAACCTAACACTAACACGAACCCTAATAAAAGGAAAGGG
>JBBAXF010000078.1:222015-297271 GCA_037837765.1 Delichon dasypus | reverse complement strand
ACCCCGTATAACCCAGTATAACCCAGTACAGCCCAGTACAGCCCAGTACAGCCCAGTACAACCCAGTATAACCCAGTACAGCCCAGTATAACCCAGTATAACCCAGTACAGCCCAGTACAGCCCAGTATAACCCAGTATAACCCAGTATAGCCCAGTACAGCCCAGTATAGCCCAGTACGGCCCAGTCCCTCCCAGTATTCCCAGTCCCTCCCAGTATTCCCAGTTCCCCCAGTCCCTCCCAGTCCCTCCCAGTATAACCCAGCATTCCCAGTATTCCCAGTCCCTCCCAGTCCCTCCCAGTATAACCCAGCATTCCCAGTATTCCCAGTTCCCCCAGTCCCTCCCAGTATAACCCAGCATTCCCAGTATTCCCAGTTCCCCCAGTCCCTCCCAGTATAACCCAGCATTCCCAGTATTCCCAGTCCCTCCCAGTCCCTCCCAGTATAACCCAGCATTCCCAGTATTCCCAGTTCCCCCAGTCCGTACCTTGGGCCCAGGTCTCAGAGGAATTCTCCTGCAGCAGCTGCAGCTTCTCCCACATCTCCTGCTCTGGAAGGAAAATTCCAGAAATTCCCCTGGATCCTTCCGGAATTCCCAGAAATCCCCGTGGATCCTTCCGGAATTCCCAGAAAATCCCCGTGGATCCTTTCAGAATTCCCAGAAATTCCCCTGGATCCTTCCGGAATTCCCGGAAATTCCCCGTGGAACCTTCCAGAATTCCCGGAAATCCCCTGGATCCTTCCAGAATTCCCAGAAATTCCCTGTGGAATCTTCCGGAATTCCCAGAAATTCCCCGTGGATCCTTCCAGAATTCCCAGAAATCCCCTGGATCCTTCCGGAATTCCCAGAAAATCCCCTGGATCCTTCCGGAATTCCCAGAAAATCCCCATGGATCCTTCCAGAATTCCCAGAAATCCCCTGGATCCTTCCAGAATTCCCAGAAAATCCCCGTGGATCCTTCCAGAATTCCCAGAAATTCCCCTGGATCCTTCCGGAATTCCCAGAAAATCCCCTGGATCCTTCCGGAATTCCCAGAAATTCCCGTGGATCCTTCCAGAATTCCCAGAAATCCCCTGGATCCACATGGATCCCAAAATTCCCATTTTTGGGGTGAAATTCCAACCAGAAATTCCCATTTTGGGGTGAAATAAATCCAGAAATTCACTTTTTTTTTGGTGAATTCCACCCCAAAAATTCCCATTTTTGGGGCACATTTTCCCCATTTTCCCTCATTCCCCATTTTTTCCCCTATTTCCCCTTTTTTTGGCGCATTTTCCCATTTTTGGGGCACATTTTCCCATTTTTTAGCACGTTTCCCCCTTTTTTTTGGGCACATTTCCCCATTTTTTGGGCACATTTTTCCCCCCATTTCCAATTTTTTTCCCACATTTCCCCCATCTTTTTACCCCATTTCCCCCCATTTCCCATTTTCCCTCATTCCCCATTTTTTCCCCCATTTCCCCCTTTTTTTTGGTGCAGTTTCCCATTTTTTGCCACCTTTCCCCCCTTTTTTGGCGCATTTCCCCATTTTTTGGGCACATTTTCCCCATTTTTGGGCACATTCTCCCCATTTTCCCCCACATTTCCCCCATTTTTTACCCCATTTCTTTGGCGCATTTCCCCGTTTTTTCCCCCATTTTTCCCATTTTCCCCCCATTTCCCATTTCACTTATTTTTTCCCTTTTATCCTCCCATTTCCCCCCATTTTTCCCCGATTTTTCCCCTTTTCCCCCATTTTCCCCATTTTTCCCATTTTCCCCCCATTTCCCATTTTACCCATTTTTCCCTTTTATCCTCCCATTTTCCCCCATTTTCCCCCATTTTTTCCCATTTCCCCCATTTTTCCCATTTTCCCCATTTCCCCCCATTTTCCCCCATTTTTTCCATTTCTCCCATTTTCCCATTTTTCCCCCGTTTTTTCCCATTTTCCTCCATTTTTCCCATTTTTCCCATTTCCCCCCCATTTCCCATTTTACCCATTTTTCCCCTTTTATCCTCCCATTTTCCCCCATTTTCCCCCAATTTTTCCTATTTCCCCCATTTTCCCCATTTTCACCCCATTTTTACCCCATTCCCCCCATTTTTCCCATTTTCCCCATTTTTCCCGGTTTTTTTCCCCCATTTCCCCCCATTTCCCCATTTCCCCCATTTTCCCCATTTCCCCCATTTTTTCCCCATTTTCCCCCCATTTTTCCCCCATTTTCCCCATTTTTCCCCATTTTCCCCCCATTTTCCCCCCTTTTTTTTGGCGCATTTCCCCATTTTCTCCCCATTTTCTCCCCATTTTCCCCCATTTTTTCCCATTTCCCCCATTTTTTCTCCCATTTCTCCCATTTTCCCCCATTTCCCCCCCATTTCCCCCCCATTTTCCCCATTTTCCCCCCATTTCCCCCATTTCCCCCATTTTTCCCATTTCCCCCCATTTTTCCCCCATTTTCCCCATTTCCCTATTTTTCCCATTTCCCCCATTTTTTCCCCACTTCCCCCATTTTCTCCCTATTCCCCCCCATTGTTCCCCATTTCCCCCATTTTTTCTCCCATTTTTTCCCATTTCCCCCCATTTTTTTCCATTTTCTCCCCATTTTTCCCCATTTTCCCCATTTCCCCCATTTTCCCCATTTTCCCATTTCCCCCCATTTCCCCCATTTTCCCCACTCACGGTTCCTGGCCGCCAGGCCGTGCAGCGCTGCCCAGAGCAGGCAGCTGAGCGCCAGCAGCGCTGCCACGGCCACCAGCCAACGGCGCCGCGCCCACACGCGGGGCTGCGCTTCCGGAACCTTCCGCGGTGCCTCCGCGGCCCCCACCCAAGGGTGCTGCGCTTCCGGAACCTTCCGTGCCTCCGCGGTCCCCACCCAAGGGTGCTGCGCTTCCGGAACCTTCCGCGGTGCCTCCGCGGCCCCCACCCAAGGGTGCTGCGCTTCCGGAACCTTCCGTGCCTCCGTGGTCCCCACCCAAGGGTGCTGCGCTTCCGGAACCTTCCGTGCCTCCGCGGACCCCACCCAAGGGTGCTGCGCTTCCGGAACCTTCCGTGCCTCCGCGGCCCCCACCCAAGGGTGCTGCGCTTCCGGAACCTTCCGCGGCGTCTCCACCCCAGGCCTCAGGGATGGAGCCGGGCCTTGGGAAGGGCTGGGAGCCTCCTGCAGGATGTAAACTGGGGAAAAATGGGGAAAAATGGGATTTTTAAATTTAATTTTAGGGGATTTTGGGGATGAAATCCTGATCTTGGGGGCTCCTCCAGCATAGAAAATGGGAAAAAATGGGGGGAAAATGGGAGAAAAATGGGGGGGAAATGGGGAAAAATGCGGAAAAAAGGGGGGGAAATGGGATTTTTAAATTTAATTTTAGGGGATTTTGGGGATGAAATCCTGCTCGGGGGCTCCTCCAGGATGGAAACTGGGGAAAATGGGGAAAAAATTGGGAAAAATGGGATTTTAAATTTAATTTTAGGGGATTTTGAGGATCAAATCCTGCTCAGGGGCTCCTCCAGGATGGAAACTGGGGAAAATGGGGGGAAAAATGGGAAAAATGGGGGGGAAATGGGGGGAAAATGGGGAAAATGGGAATTTTTATTTAATTTTAGGGGATTTGGGGATCAAATCCTGATCTTGGGGGCTCCTCCAGGATAGAAAATAGGGGGAAATGGGAAAAAATGGGGGAAAATGGGGAAAATGGGATTTTTTAAATTTAATTTTAGGGGATTTTGGGGATCAAATCCTGATCGGGGATTTTCTGGGATCTTGGGAATTTTGGGAATTGTCCCGTTGTTTATTTGGGGGAAAGTTCCGAAGGAGATTCCGGATTTTCCGCGTTTAGGGGATTTTGGGGGTTGAGGGAGGGATTCCAGAGGGGATTTGCTCCGGGTTTATCCCTGTTGGGAATGGGGTGGGGGAAACACGAAATTCCCAAATTCCCAGGTGAATTTAAATCCCCCAAAATTCCCATTCCAAAGGTGAATTTAAGCCCCAAATTCCCATTCCGAAGATGAATTTAAATCCCCAAAATTTCCATTTCTGGGGTGAAATTTAACCCCAAAATCCCAATCCCGAGGTGAAATGAAGTCCTGAAATTTATGGGATAAAATCCATTAATTTCCCAGGAATCTGGGGCCGTTTTGGGGTCAAATCCCGATTTTTGGGGCTGAATCCCGATTTTTTGGGGCCAAATCCCGATTTTTGGGGGCTGAATCCCGATTTTTGGGGCCGAATCCCGATTTTTTGGGGTCAAATCCCGATTTTTGGGGCTGAATCCTGATTTTTGGGGCCGAATCCCGATTTTTTGGGGTCAAATCCCGATTTTTGGGGGCCAAACCCCGACTTTTGGGGCTGAATCCCGATTTTTGGGGGCCAAACCCCGACTTTTGGGGCTGAATCCGATTTTTTTGGGCCGAATCCCAATTTTTTGGAGCTGAATCCCGATTTTTGGGGTCAAATCCCGATTTTTTAGGGTCAAATCCCGATTTTTTAGGGTCAAATCCCAATTTTTGGGGTCAAATCCCGATGTTTGGGGCTGAATCCCGATTTTTTAGGGTCAAATCCCAATTTTTGGGGTCAAACCCCGATTTTTGGGCTGAATCCTGATTTTTGGGGCCGAATCCTGATTTTTTGGGGCCAAATCCCGATTTTTGGGGGCTGAATCCTGATTTTTTGGGGTCAAATCCCGATTTTTGGGGCGGAATCCCGATTTTTGGGACCAAATCCCAATTTTTGGGGGCCGAATCCTGATTTTTTGGGGCCGAATTCCGATTTTTGGGGCGGAATCCCGATTTTTGGGACCGAATCCCGATTTTTTGGGCTCCACCTTTCCTCGTCGGATGCAGTTCTGACATGGCCGCGTCTTCAGAGCTGAAAAAATGGGAAAAATGGGAAAAATTGGGATTTGGGGTGGATTGGGAACCTGGGTTCGTCGGAAAGCGTCAAAAAAATCCCAATTCCCGCGAGATTTTTCCTTTTTTCCCCTTTTTTAAAACGGATTTTGTTGACTTTCATCCCTTCACTCCCTGAGCTGAGTTCTGCTCTTCTCCCTCTGGGAATTCCCAGATTTTTCCGGGTTTTCCGGCCCACCCCCAAAATTGCTGGTTTTTAACGTGAACCAGTTCAGGTCCTAAAAATCCCAATGATCCCAGTGATCCCAGTGATCCCAACGATCCAAATAATCCTAAAAATCCTGATGATCCCGTTGATCCCAGTGATCCCAACGATCCAAATAATCCCAAAAATCCCAATGATCCCATTGATCCCAACGATCCAAATAATCCTAAAAATCCCGATGATCCCATTGATACCAGTGATCCAAATAATCCCCAAAATCCCAATGATCCCATTGATCCCAGTGATCCCAACAATCCAAATAATCCCAAAAATCCCGATGATCCCAATGATTCCAGTGATCCAAATAATCCTAAAAATCCCGATGATCCCATTGATCCCAGTGATCCCAACGATCCAAATAATCCTAAAAATCCCGATGATCCCATTGATCCCAGTGATCCCAACGATCCAAATAATCCTAAAAATCCCGATGATCCCAGTGATCCCAGTGATCCAAATAATCCTAAAAATCCCGATGATCCCATTGATCCCAGTGATCCCAATGATCCAAATAATCCTAAAAATCCCGATGTTCCCATTGATCCCAGTGATCCCAACGATCCAAATAATCCTAAAAATCCCAATGATCCCAATTACCCCAATGATCCCAATAGCCAAATTATCCTAATTGAACCCAATGACCCCAATTGATCCCAATGATCCCAATAATCCCAAATTACCCCAATGATCCAAATGACCCCAATGATCCCAATGACCCCAATGATCCCAATAGCCAAATTATCCCAATTGATCCCAATGACCCCAATGATCCAAATGATCCCAATGATCCCAATGATCTCAATGATCCCAACAATCCCCAAAATCCCAATATTCCAAATGATCTCAATGATCCCAATGATCCCAACGATCCCAACAATCCCAGTGACCCAAATGACCCCAATGACCCCAGCGACCCCAACGATCCCAATGACCCCAATGATCCCAATGACCCCAATGATCCCAATGATCCCAATAGCCAAATTATCCCAATTGAACCCAATGACCCCAATTGATCCTAACTGATCCCAATGATCCCAATAATCCCAAATGACCCCAATGATCCAAATGATCCCAATGACCCAATGATCCCAATAGCCAAATTATCCCAATTGATCCCAATGACCCCAATGATCCAAATGATCCCAATGATCTCAATGATCCCAACAATCCCCAAAATCCCAATATTCCAAATGATCTCAATGATCCCAATGACCCCAATGATCCCAATGACCCCAATGATCCCAACAGCCAAATTATCCCAATTGAACCCAATGACCCCAATTGATCCCAACTGATCCCAATGATCCCAATAATCCCAAATGACCCCAACGATCCCAACAACCCCGATAACCCCAATGATCCAAATGATCCCAACAATCCCAATGATCCCAATTGGTCCCAATGACCCCAACGGTCCCAATGATCCCGATGATCCAAATGACCCCAACAATGCCAACGATGCCCATGATCACAATGATCCCAACAATCCCAAGAACCCCAATGACCCCATCGATCCCAGAATCCCAATGATCCAAATAACCCCAAAATCCCAATGATCCCAATGACCCCAGCAATCCCCAAAATCCCAATGATCCCAATGATCCCGGTGACCCCAACAGTCCCAATGACCCCAATGACCCCAACGATCCCAATGACCCCAATGACCCCAACGATCCCAATGACCCTATCGATCCTAACGATCCCAATGACCCCAAGGATCCCAATGACCCCAACAGTCCCAATGATCCCAACAATCCCAATGACCCCAACACGATCCCAACGACCCCAATGATCCAAATACTCCCGACAACCGTGAAGACCCCAACGAACCCTACAACCCCAATGATCCCAAAAATCCCAACAACCGTGACAACCCCAATGATTCCAAAGACCCCAATGATCCAAATGATCCCAAAGATCCCAATGACCCCATTGATCCCCAAAATCCCAAAATCCCAATGACCCCAATGATCCCAACCATCCCAATGACCCCAGTGACCCCACTGATCCCCAAAATCCCAATGACCCCAACAACCCCAATGACCCCACTGATCCCCAAAATCCCTATGACCCCAATGATCCCAACCATCCCAATGACCCCACTGATCCCCAAAATCCCTATGACCCCAATGATCCCAACGACCCAAATGACCCCACTGATCCCCAAAATCCCAATGACCCCAATGATCCCAATGACCCCAATGACCCCATTGATCCCCAAAATCCCCAAAACCCAACGACCCCAATGATCCCAACCATCCCAGTGACCCCACTGATCCCCAAAATCCCAATGACCCCAATGACCCCAATGACCCCATTGATCCCCAAAATCCCAACGACCCCAATGATCCCAATCACCCCACTGATCCCCAAAATCCCAATGACCCCAATGACCCCACTGATCCCCAAAATCCCGATGACCCCAATGACCCAAACCATCCCAATGACCCCAATGACCCCATTGATCCCCAAAATCCCAATGATCCCAACCATCCCAATGACCCCACTGATCCCCAAAATCCCAATGACCCCAATGATCCCCAAAATCCCAATGACCCCACTGATCCCCAAAATCCCAATGACCCCAATGACCCCAGTGATCCCCAAAATCCCCAAATCCCAACGACCCCAACCATCCCAATGGTTTTGGGGCAGCCGTGAGGGGTTTTGGGGTTTTTGATTGGTTTTTTCAAGGGGATTTTTTGGGATTTTTAGGTTTTTTGTGGGGTATTTCGGAGTTTTTTAGGATTTTTTTTTTGAGGGTTTGGTTTTTTGGGGGATTTTGGCGGGATTTTTGTTGTTTTCGGTGATTTTTTTCGGTGTTTTTCAGAGTTTGGCGGGGTTTTCGGCAGTTGTTTGGGGTTTTTTGGTGGGTTTATTTGGGATTTCTTGCAGGTTTTTTCAGGGGTTGTTTTGGGGGTTTTTGGGGTGATTTTTGGGGTGGTTTTGGGGTGATTTCTTTTGTTTTCTTTGTTTTGGGGGGGTTGTGATTTTTTGGGTGATTTTTTGGGTGATTTTTGGGGTGATTTTTGGACACGTTTCTTTTGCTCTCTTGCTTTTTGGGGTTTTTTTGGGGTGATTTTTGGGATGATTTTTTGGGGTGATTTTTGGACATGTTTCTTTTGCTCTCTTGGGTTTTTTTTTTTGGTTTTTGGGGTGATTTTTGTTGATTTTTTGGGGGTGATTTTTGGACAGGTTTCTTTTGCTCTCTTGATTTTTGGGTGATTTTTTGGGTGGTTTGGGGGGTGATTTTTGGACACGTTTCTTTCGTTTTCTTGGGGGTTTGGGTGATTTTTTGGGTGATTTTTTGGGGTGATTTTTTGGGGTGATTTTGGGGGGTGATTTTGGGGGGTGATTTTTGGACAGGTTTCTTTTGCTCTCGGGGTTTGGGGGGTTTTTGGGGTGATTTTTTGGGTGATTTTTTGGATGATTTTTGGGCAGGTTTCTTTTGCTCTCTTGGTATTTTGGGGTTTTTTGGGGGTGATTTTTTGGTGATTTTTGGGGTGATTTTCTGGGGGGTGATTTTTGGACACGTTTCTTTTGCTCTCTTGATTTTTGGGGGTTTTTTTTGGTGATTTTTGGGGTGATTTTTGGACAGTTTTCTTTGGTTTTCTTGGTTTTGGGGCTGTTTTTTGGGGGTGATTTTTTGGGGGTGATTTTTGGACAGGTTTCTTTTGTTTTTTTGTTTTTTGGGGGTTTTTTTTTGGTGATTTTTTGGATGATTGTTGGGGTGATTTTAGGGGGAGTTTCTTTTGCTCTCTTGGGTTTTGGGGGTTTTTTTGGTGATTTTTTGGTTGGGTTTTTTTGGTGATTTTTTGGGTGATTTTTTGGGAGTGATTTTTGGATACGTTTCTTTTGTTTTTTGGGGGGGTTTTTTGGTGATTTTTTGGATGATTGTTGGGGTGATTTTAGGGGGAGTTTCTTTTGTGTTCTTGGGTTTTGGGGGTTTTTTGGGTGATTTTTTGGTTGGTTTTTTTTGGGTGATTTTTTGGGGGGTGATTTTTGGACAGGTGTCTTTTCCTCTCTTGGTATTTTGGGGTTTTTTTTAGTGATTTTTTGGGTGATTTTTGGGGGGGTGATTTTTGGACAGGTTTCTTTTGCTCTCGGGGTTTGGGGGGTTTTTTGAGTGATTTTTTGGGTGATTTTTTGGATGATTTTTGGGCAGGTTTCTTTTGCTCTCTTGGTATTTTGGGTTTTTTTTGGGGGTGATTTTTTGGTGATTTTTGGGGTGATTTTCTGGGGGGTGATTTTTGGACAGGTTTCTTTTGCTCTCTTGATTTTTGGGGTTTTTTTGGTGATTTTTGGGGTGATTTTTGGACAGTTTTCTTTGGTTTTCTTGGTTTTGGGGCTGTTTTTTGGGGGTGATTTTTTTGGGGGTGATTTTTGGACAGGTTTCTTTTGTTCTCTTGGTTTTTTGGGGTTTTTTTGGGTGATTTTTTTGGGTGATTTTTTTGGGGGTGATTTTTGCACAGGTTTCTTTTGCTCTCTTGGGGGTTTTTTTGTTTGTTTTTTGGGGGGGTGATTTTTAAATTTTTTTTGTTCCTTTAATCCGCACCCCACCCCCGGCCGCTCCCCCATTCCCACCCCGTCCATCGCCCGGAATTCCGGCGCTTTTTTATCCCCAACTCCCCCATTTCAACGCCCCAAATTCCGACGGCCTCCCACCAAAACACGAATTGGCCGATTTCCACTTTTCCCCCCCAAAAATTCCCCTTATCTCTCCCAGCCTCTCTTATCTCCCGCTGCAGCTGCTCCCTTCCCCCTCCCCGCAATAAACATCAATTTTCGTTTTTCTTGAAATTCCGGGTGTTTCAAGGAAACTTCTCCCCTCCTCTGCCCCAACAACTTTTAACCCTTTTCTCTCCCCGTTCTCCTTCTCGAAACCCAAAAATTCGAGGACCCAAAAGCACCGAAATCCTTTTTCCATCAACGGGGGGGTTCCTCAAAATTCAAGAATATTTCCGAATCCCTCGTTTCCGCCCTCGTTTTTGTCCCCGGAGTCAGGTGGAAGAGATTTTTTTTTTTTTTTTTTGGAAAAAAAAAATTGAAAAATTTAAATTCCATTTTTGAGGAATTTTTTTCTCCCGGTTTTAATTTGATGCCACCACCGGTTAAAATCTTTGCTTTGCTTTGAAGTTGCCGATTGCTGAATTAATATTTCCTTCCGTTAAGGGTCGATCGAATCAATGTTTCGCGGAGGAAAAGCGAGGTCGAAAATGCCGAAATAATTCCCTTCCAAAATCCCCCAAAAAAGGGGTTTTAAAACGACCGAGTTTCGAAACGACCCAGTTGCAAAATACCAAAAATAAAGTCCCAAAATACCAAAAAAAAATCCCCAAATAACTCAGATTTTAAAAAAATAAATCTGAATATGCAAAATAAGCCGGTTCCAAAATACGAAAAAGAAACGAATTCGAAAGGACCAAAAAATGAGGTTGGAAAATCCCGAAAAAGCCCCGAAGGAGCCCAAAATCGCCTCGGTTCAAAATCCTCCAAAAGCGGTTCCAAAATCCCCAAAAATCCCATTTCAGAGCGCCCCAAAAAGCCAAAACCCCAAATTCTTAAATCCCAAAAGAATCCTGTTTCAAACGTCCCAAAAATTGAATTTCCAAAATACCCGAAACCGCGGCGCAAAATGCCAAAATAACCCTGGGGAAAAAAAAATAAAAAAATTCCCAAATACCCGAAAACCGTGGCGCAAAATGCCAAAATCACCCTGGAAAAAAAAAAAAAAATTTCCAAAATACCCGAAACCGCGACGCAAAATCCCAAAATAACCCCGGAAAAAAAAATAATAAAATTCCCAAATACCCAAAAACTATGGCGCAAAATGCCAAAATAACCCTGGGAAAAAACCCTGAAAAAAAAAATAAATTCCCAAAATACCCCAAAAAACGCGACGCAAAATCCCAAAATAACCCTGGAAAAAATCCAGGAAAAAAATGAAAATAAATTTCCAAAATACCCGAAAACGCGACGCAAAATCCCAAAATAACCCTGGAAAAAACCCTGAAAAAATAAAAATAATTTTCCAAAATATCCCGAAAAACGCGACGCAAAATGCCAAAATAACCCCAGAAAAAATGAAAATAAATTTCCAAAATACCCGAAACCACAGCTCAAAATGCCAAAATAACCCTGGGAAAAAATGAAAATAAATTCCCAAAATACCCAAAAACCGCGGCTCAAAATGCCAAAATAACCCTGGGAAAAAAATAGGACAAAAATGAAAATAAATTTCCAAAATACCCAAAAACCGCGGTGCAAAATCCCAAAATAACCCCGGAAAAAACCCTGAAAAAAATAAAAATAATTTTCCAAAATATCCCGAAAAACCGCGGTGCAAAATGCCAAAATAACCCTGGGAAAAAATAAAAATAAATTTCCAAAATACCCAAAAACCGTGGTGCAAAATGCCAAAATAAGCCCGGACAAAACTCCCCAAATATCCCCGTTTATAAATAGGAAAAAACTAAAAATAATTTTCCAAAATACCCCAAAACCGCGACCCAAAATCCCAAAATAACCCTGGGAAAAAAACCTGAAAAAATGAAAAAAAATTCCCAAAATACCCAAAAACCGCTACGCAAAATCCCAAAATAACCCCGGAAAAAAACCTGAAAAAATAAAAATAATTTTCCAAAATACCCAAAAACGTGACGCAAAATCCCAAAATAATCCAGGAAAAAACTCTGAAAAAATGAAAATAAATTTCCAAAATGCCAAAAAAACGCGACGCAGAATCCCAAAATAAGCCCGGACAAAACTCCCCGAATATCCCCGTTTATAAATAGGAAAAAACTAAAAATAATTTTCCAAAATGCCCCAAAAAACGTGACGCAAAATGCCAAAATAACCCTGGAAAAAATCCAGGAAAAAAATGAAAATAATTTTCCAAAATACCCCAAAAACCGCGGCTCAAAATGCCAAAATAACCCCGGAAAAAAAACCCCAGGAAAAATAAAAATAAATTTCCAAAATACCCAAAAACCGTGGTGCAAAATCCCAAAATAACCCCGGACAAAAATGAAAATAATTTTCCAAAATACCCAAAACCCGCGACCCAAAATCCCAAAATAACCCCAGAAAAAAACCTGAAAAAATAAAAATAAATTCCCAAAATACCCAAAAACGCGACGCAAAATGCCAAAATAACCCCGGAAAAAAATAGGACAAAAATGAAAATAAATTTCCAAAATACCTGAAAACCACAGTGCAAAATCCCAAAATAACCCCGAACAAAAAAATCCAGGAAAAATAAAAATAAATTTCCAGAATCCCCTGAAACCGCGACGCAAAATGCCAAAAATAACCCTGGAAAAAAATAGGACAAAAATGAAAATAAATTTCCAAAATACCCGAAATATGTGGTTCAAAATGCCAAAATAACCCCGGACAAAAAAACCCAGGAAAAATAAAAATAAATTTCCAAAATCCCCTGAAACCGCGGTGCAAAATCCCAAAATAACCCCGGAAAAAAAACCCCAGGAAAAATAAAAATAAATTTCCAAAATCCCCTGAAACCGCGGCGCAAAATCCCAAAATAACCCCGGACAAAAATAAAAATAATTTTCCAAAATACCCCAAAAACCGCAGAAAAACCCAAACCCCAAAATTCCCCCCAAAATCCCCAAATTTCCTCGTTTCCAAATCCCCAAAATAATTCATGTTCCGAATTCCCGGAAGAATCCGGTTTCGAAATCCCAAAGTACCTAAAACCCAAATTCCCCGAGATCCCCCCGGTTTCAAAAATCCCAAATTCCAAATTAATCCCAAATCCCAAAATTCCCAAAATCCCGAATCCCAAAATTCCCAAATTTCCAAATTCCAAAAATCCCAAAAAGCGAATTTTGGGATAAATTCCTCCCCCCCCATTAAATTCTCTCACCTTTGTGCCGAAGAAATTCCGGACTTTTTTTCGAGTTTCCTCCAGGAAAATTCCGGAAAATAAAAAAAAAATCCCGGGGATTTCCGGAGCCGCCGCGCTCGAGGTCGAAGCCGAAATCGGCCGGAAATGGAAAAATTTTTTGCCCGAAATTTGGGATATCGGGAATTTCTTATCAGCCCCGGCCAGGCCTGGCGTGGGCGGAGCTTCCGCCCTCGGCGTGAATATTGGTGAAATCCCAAAAAACCCCGATTTTCCGGAATTCCGCTGCTCCGGCTGGATTTTTCCGGAATTTTCTGGGATTCGAGGAGGGGTTTTCCCGGAATTTTGGCGTCGCCTCAAAACCGAGGGGAAATTTCGTTGTTTGGCCCCGGAAAAGCGTTTGGAGTTTGGGGCGGGTCCCTCTCGGCTCCGGAAGGTTCCGCGGGGCCGGGAGCCGATGCCGGGATTGCCGGGAAAATGGGAACGGTGGGAATGGTGGGAATGGTGGGAATAATGGGATAATGGGAATAATGGGAAATTGGGAATATGAGAAATTCGCAATAATGGGAAATCGGGAATGGGAATAATGGGATAATGGGGAATAATGGGAATGGGAATAATGGGATAATGGGAATAATGGGAAATTGGGATAATGGGAAATTGGGAATGGGAGTAATGGGAAATTGGGAATAATGGGAATAATGGGAAATTGGGAATGGGAATGGGAATAATGGGAAATTGGGAATAATGGGATAATGGGAATAATGGGAAATTGGGAATGGGAATAATGGGATAATGGGAATTATGGGAAATTTGGAATATGGGAAATTTGGAATGGGAATAATGGGAATAATGGGAATAATGGGAATAATGGGAAATTGGGAATGGGAATAATGGGATAATGGAGAATTGGGATAATGGGAAATTGGGAATATGAGAAATTGGGAATATGATAAATTGGGAATGGGAATAATGGGAATAATGGGATAGTGGGAATGGTGGGAATGGTGGGATTATGGGAATAATGGGAAATTTGGAATGTGAGAAATTCGGAATAATGGGAAATTGGGAATGGGAATAATGGGAATAATGGGAATAATGGGAATAATGGGAATAATGGGATTATGGGAATAATGGGAATAATGGGAAATTGAGAATATGAGAAATTGGGAATGGGAATAATGGGAATAATGGGAAATTGGGAATAATGGAATAATGAGAAATTGGAAATAATGGGAATAATGGGATAATGGGGATAATGGGAATAATGGGATAATGGAATAATGGAATAATGGGAATAATGGGAAATTGTGAATGGGAATAATGGGATAATGGGAAATTGGGATAATGGGAAATTGGGATAGGGAATAATGGGATAATGGGAATTATGGGAAATTGGAATATGGGAAATTTGGAATGGGAATAATGGGAAATTGGGAATAATGGGAATAATGGGAATAATGGGAATAATGGGAATAATGGGAAATTGGGAATGGGAATAATGGGATAATGGAGAATTGGGATAATGGGAAATTGGGAATATGAGAAATTGGGAATATGATAAATTGGGAATGGGAATAATGGGAATAATGGGATAGTGGGAATGGTGGGAATGGTGGGATTATGGGAATAATGGGAATAATGGGAATATGGGAAATAGGGAATATGGGAAATTGGGAATGGGAATAATGGGAATAATGGGAATAATGGGAAATTGGGAATGGGAATAATGGGAATGGTGGGATAATGGAGAATTGGGGTAATGGGAAATTTGGAATGGGGATAATGGGAATAATGGGGAATTGGGATAATGAGGAATTGGGAATAATGGGAATAATGGGGAATTGGGAATAATGGGGAATTGGGAATGGGATTGATGGGATAATGGGAATAGTAGGACCATGGGATAATGGGAAATTGGGAAATGGAATGATGGGATAATGGGGAATTGGGAATAATGGGATGATGGGAAATGGGGATCATGGAATCATGGATAGTGGGAAATTGGGAAATTGGGATTGGGATAATGGGATGATGGGATAATGGCAATGGGAAATTGGGAATGAGGATAGTGGAATCATGGGATCATGGGAAATTGGGATCATGGGATCATGGGATCATGGGAAAATGGGAAATTGGGATCATGGGAAATTGGGAAATTAGGACAATGGGATCATGGGAAATTGGGAAATTGGGATCATGGGATCATGGGAATTTGGGATATTGGGATCATGGGAAAATGGGAATTTGGGATATTGGGATCATGGGATATTTGGATCATGAGGATAATGGGGTAATGGGACAATGGGAAATTTGGGATAATGGGAAATTGGGATCATGGGACAATGGGATCATGGGAATTTGGGATATTGGGATCATGGGAAAATGGGAAATTAGGACAATGGGATCATGGGAAATTGGGAAATTGGGAAAATGGGATAATGGGATATTTGGATCATGAGGATAATGGGGTAATGGGACAATGGGAAATTTGGGATAATGGGAAATTGGGATCATGGGAAATTGGGATATTGGGGATATTGGGAACGGGAATTCCCTGGAATTCGGGAATTCTTCAGAGCCGGAATTCCCGGGATTTGGGGAATTTCTGAGGCGCTGGGCACGGCTCCGGGGACGTCAAGGTTTTCGGGGGAAGAAACGCACGGATTGGGTCATGTTCAAAAATATCGATTTATTGGGGAGTTGGGGTTATTTGGGGTGAATTTGGGGTTTTCCAGGAGGTTTTGGGTGAATTTGGGTGAATTTGGGGGGTTTGGGGTGAATTTGGGGGGGTTGGGGTTATTTGGGGTGAATTTGGGGGTTTTGGGGAGGTTCTGGGGGAATTGGGGGTTTTTTGGGGGTGATTTGGGATCATTTGGGGGGAATTTGGGGGGAATTTTGGGGGGATTTGGGGAAATTTTGGGTGAAATTGGGGCTATTTTGGATGATTCAGGGTAATTTCAGTGTAATTTTGGGTGAATTTGGGGTTATTTTGGACAATTCAGTGTCATTTTTGGGCGATTCGGGATCATTTTGGGGTCATTTTGGTGTAATTTTGGGTGAATTTGGGGTCATTTTGGGGGACTTGGGGGTGTTCAGATGATTTGGGGTCATTTTGGGTGAATTTTTGGTCATTTTGGGTGAATTTGGGGTTTTTTGGATGATTCGGGGTCATTTTGGGGAAATTTTGGGGAAATTTTGGGTGAACTTGGGTTTTGTTGGACGATTTGGGGTCATTTTGAGTGAATTTCGGGGGTTTTTTTTGATGATTCAGGGTCATTTTGGGGGAATTTTGGGTGAATTAGTTATTTTTGATGATTTGGGGTTATTTTGGGATAATTTTGGGGGAATTTTGTGGTAATTTTGGGTGAATTTGGGTTTTTTTGGACGATTCGGGGTCATTCAGGGTGACTTTTGGATGAATTTGGGGTTATTTTGAACAATTTGGGGTCATTTTGGGTGAATTTGGGGTCATTTTGGACCATTCGGGGTCATTTTGGGTGAATTTTGGGTGAATTTTGGGTCATTTTGGACGATTCGGGGTCATTTTAGGTTCCCTCAGGTGCCAAACCCGCCGTCGCATCGCCGTATCCTCGCCCGGCCCCGAGCAAATCGCTCCAAAATTCCAAAAAAAACCCACCCCAACCCCAAATCCATTAAAAATCCGCCCTGAAACCGGGCGGGAAACCAACGGAAAGAAAGACAAAAAAGCGGGAATTCAGCAATTCCCGGGTTTCTCGCAGATCCAGCGGCGCGATTCCCCGCAGCGCTCGTTGAGCCAGCGCCCCGAGGCGCCGATGGTGCCGCAGTCCTTGAGCTCCCTGTCGGTGTCCAGCGCCCAAACGTCCCAAAACCTGCCCGGAAAAGGCGGAAAAACGGGAAAAAAACGTGGGAAAATGGGAAAAGAAGGCGGGAAAATGGGAAAAAAAGGTGGGAAAATGGGAAAAAAGGAGGGAAA
This sequence comes from Delichon dasypus, assembly GCA_037837765.1. Taxonomy (NCBI): domain Eukaryota; kingdom Metazoa; phylum Chordata; class Aves; order Passeriformes; family Hirundinidae; genus Delichon; species Delichon dasypus. The sequence continues at coordinate 280,358 of JBBAXF010000078.1, read as the reverse complement.
ATGGGGAAAAAAAGCGGAAAAACAGGAAAAAACGGCAGAAAACCAGGAAAAAGGCAGGAAAATGGGGACAAAGGCAGAAATATGGGAAAAGAGGTGGGAAAATGGGGAAAAAAGGCGGGGAAATGGGAAAAAAGGTGGAAAAATGGGGGGAAAAGGTGGGAAAACGAGGAAAAAAGGCAGAAATACAGGGAAAAAAGGCGGGGAATTGGGAAAAGAGTCGGAAATACAGGAAAAAAGGAGGGAAAATGGGAAAAAAAGGCAGAAAAAACAGGAAAAAGGCAGAAAAACAGGAAAAAAAGGCAGAAAAACAGGGAAAAGGTGGGGAAATGGGGAAAAAGGCAGAAATATGGGAAAAGAGGTGGGAAAATGGGGAAAAAGGCGGAAAAACGGGGGGGAAAGGCAGAAATGCAGGAAAAAAGGTGGAAAAATGGGGGAAAAAAGGTGGAATAACAGGGAAAAAGGGTGGAAAAATGGGAAAAAAGGTGGAAAAAGGGGAAAAAAGGGCAGAAAAATGGGGGAAAAAAGGGCAGAGAAATGGGGGAAAAGGCAGAAAAACGGAGGAAAAAAGCAGAAAAATGGGGGAAAAGTTGGAAAATGGGGGGAAAAAGGCAAAAAGCAGGAAAAAAAAGGCGGAAATACAGGAAAAAAGGTGGGGAAATGGGAAAAAAGGCAGAAAAACGGGGGGAAAAGGCAGAAAAGCAGGAAAAAAAGGTGGGAAACCGGGAAAAAATCGAATTTAGAATTCAAACATCCCCCCAAAGACCCCGTTTATCTGAACTCTCCCCAAATCCCGATTATCCAGGGGAAAATCCAAATGAAACTCGGATTTCCGGCGGCGGTTTTGCGCTTCCCGAGAGGGTTTTTGGGGTTTTTGGATTTTTGAAGGAATTCGGTTTGAGAAATTTCAGTGAAAATAGGGATTTAAAAAAAAAAAAAAAATCAGGGTTTTTTAGCAAAAATTGGGATTTTTAGTGGAAGGCGGGATGGTTTTATTAAAAAATCGGAATTTTTTAAAAGGAAAATCGTTGTGGTTTTTTTTTTTTTTTTGGATGGGAGACTGGGTTTTCACCGGAAATCGGGATTTTTTTAACCAAAACTCCGGGTTTTTATTAACCAGAAATGGAGATTTTTTTTAAATCGGATTTTTTTTTTACATAAAACGGGGATTTTTTTTACCAAAAATTGATGGGGAGGGGGTGTTTGGACGAAAAATTCGGAATATTTTTGTACCAAAAATTGGGATTTTTAACTAAAAATCAGGAATTTTTACTGGAAGTCAGGATTTTTTTACCAAAAATCAGGATTTTTTAAAGATAAAACTGGGGATTTAAACCAAAAATTAGGATTTCTTTACCAAAAATAGTGATTTTTTTCCCCCCAAATTCAGGAGTTTTTACCAAAATTTGGATTTTTTACTTGAAGTCAGAATGTTTCTGCTAAAAATCTGATTTTTTTAAAGGAAAATCAGGATTTTTTTACAAAAATCAGGACTTTTTCCCAAAATTCAGATTTTTTAATGCAACTCAGGATTTCTTCACTCAAAATCTGACTTTTAAAGGAAAATTGGGATTTATTTTTTTTTTTAACTAAACCCCGGGATTTTTTGGACTAAAAACTGGGATTTTTTTTTAAACTCAAAACCGGGATTTTTAGGGCAAAAACCTGAGATTTTTTTACCCCAAAATCGGGATTCTTTACCCCAAAATAGAGGTTTTTTTTTTTTTTTTTATTAAAACCCAGGAATTTTTTTACCCTAAAATTGGGATTTTTAACCCCCAAATTGGGATTTTTTTTTTAATTAAAAACCAGGATTTTTTACCCCAAAACTGGGATTATTTTGGAATAAAACCCAGGGGGTTTTATGCCAAAATTGGGAATTTTTTGACTAAAAACCGGAAATTTTTTTGACTAAAAACCAGGATTTTTTATTTACTAAACCCAGGATTTTTTATCCTAAACCCGGAGTTTTTTATGCCAAAATGGGGAATTTTTCTGACTGAAAACTGGGAATTTTTTTATCCCCAAAGTGGGATTTTTTTTACCCGAAAAATCAGAATTTTTCGCCCCCAAATCAGGAATGTTTTTTTCCCCAAAATCGGGGTTTTTCTCCCTAAACCCTGGAACTTTCCAGAACCCCGAAATTTCCCTGGAACCCCAGAATTTTCCAGAACCCCAGAATTTCCTGGAACCCCGGAATTTCCCCCAAACTCTGGAACTTTCCAGAACCCTGGAACTTTCCAGAACCCCGGAATTTCCCTGGAACCCCGGAAGTTTCCAGAACCCCGGAAGTTTCCAGAACCCCAGAATTTCCTGGAACCCCGGAAGTTTCCAGAACCCCGGAACTTTCCAGAACCCCAGAATTTCCTGGAACCCCAGAATTTCCCCCAAACTCTGGAACTTTCCAGAACCCTGGAACTTTCTGGAACCCTGGAACTTTCCGGAACCCCAGAATTTCCCTGGAACCCCGGAACTTTCCGGAAGCCCGGAATTTCCCTGGAACCCCAGAATTTCCTGGAACCCCAGAATTTCCCCCAAACTCTGGAATTTTCTGGAACCCTGGAACTTTCCAGAACCCCGGAACTTTCCAGAACCCCAGAATTTCCTGGAACCCCGGAATTTCCCCCAAACCCTGGAACTTTCCAGAACCCTGGAACTTTCCAGAACCCCGGAATTTCCCTGGAACCCAGGAACTTTCCAGAACCCCGGAATTTCCCTGGAACCCAGGAACTTTCCAGAACCCCAGAATTCCTGGAACCCCGGAAGTTTCCAGAACCCCAGAATTTCCTGGAACCCCAGAATTTCCCCCAAACTCTGGAATTTTCCGGAACCCTGGAACTTTCCAGAATCCCGGAACTTTCCAGAACCCCAGAATTCCCCCAGAACCCCGGAACTTTCCAGAACCCCAGAATTTCCTGGAACCCTGGAAGTTTCCAGAACCCCAGAACTTTCCATAACCCCGGAATTCCCCGGAAGCCCGGAAGTTTCCAGAACCCCAGAATTTCCTGGAACCCCGGAATTTCCCCCAAACTCTGGAATTTTCTGGAACCCTGGAACTTTCCAGAACCCTGGAACTTTCCGGAACCCCAGAATTTCCTGTAACCTCAGAATTTCCCCCAAACTCTGGAATTTTCCGGAACCCCGGAACTTTCCAGAACCCCGGAATTTCCCCAGAACCCCGGAACTTTCCATAACCCCAGAATTCCCCGGAAGCCCGGAAGTTTCCGGAAGCCCCCGGACGTTACCGGTAGTCGGGGCTGTCGCCGTTGACCCAGAGCCATTTCCCCTCCTGCTCCTCGTCCGTCACCCCCAGCCAATAGGAGCCGTTGCGCTCGATGTTCTCCACCAGGAACACCTGGAAAAATCCCCAAATTCCCGAAAATCCCAAAAATCCCAAAAATCCCGAAATTCCCGAAATTCCCGAAATTCCCGAAAATACCGAAATTCCCGAAATTCCCGAAAATCCCGAAATTCCCGAAATCCCGGGGTTCGGGATTCGGGATTGATTCCGGGTTTGGGATTCAGGATTGATTCCGGGTTTGGGATTCGGGGTTTGGGATTCGGGTTTGGGATAGATTCGGGATTCGGGATTCGAGATCGATTCGGGATTGATTTGGCATTCAGGATTCGGGATTTGGGATTTGAGATTCAGGATCGATTCGGGATTTGGGATTTGGGATTCGGGATTGATTTGGGTTTGATTCGGGATTTGGGATTCGGGATTTGAGATTCAGGATCGATTCGGGGTTTGGGATTCAGGATCGATTCGGGCTTGATTCGGGGTTTGGGATTGATTTGGGATTCGGGGTTGATTTGAGATTTGGGATTCAGGATTGATTCAGGATTGATTTGGGATTTGGGATTGATTTGGGGTTCGGAATTGATTCGGGGTTTGGGATAGATTCAGGATTTGGGATTTGGGATTTGAGAATCAGGATCGATTCGGGGTTTGGGATTCAGGATCGATTCGGGATTTGGGATTCAGGATTTGAGATTCGGGATCAATTTGGGGTTTGGGATTCAGGATCGATTCGGGATTGATTCGGGGTTTGGGATTGATTTGGGATTTGGGGTTGATTTGAGATTCGGGATTCAGGTTTGATTCAGGATTGATTTGGGATTTGGGATTGATTTGGAGTTTGGGGTTCGGGGTTCGGGATTGATCCGGGGTTTGGGATAGATTCGGGATTCAGGATTCGGGATTTGAGATCCAGGATCGATTTGGAGTTTGGGATTCAGGATTGATTCAGGATTGATTCGGGGTTTGGGGTTGATTCGGGGTTTAGGATTCGGGATTGATTCAGGGTTTGGGATTCGGGATTGATTTGGGATTCGAGGTTGATTTGGGGTTCAGGATTAACTCGGGATCGATTCGGGCTTTGGGATTCGGGATTCATTTGGGATTGGGGATCGATTCGGGCTTTGGGATTCGGGTTTCATTTGGGATTGGGGATTGATTTGGGATTGGGGATCGATTCGGGCTTTGGGATTCGGGATTCATTTGGGATTGGAGATCGATTCGGGCTTTGGGATTCGGGATTGATTTGGGATTTGGGATTTGGGATTGATTTGGGATTCGGGATTGATCCGGGGTTTGGAATTTGGGAACGATCTGTGGTTTTTGGATTCAGGACTGATCCGGGGTTTTTGGATTCGAGATCGATCCAGGCTTTGGGATTCGGGATCAATCCGGGCTTTGGGATTCAGGATTGATCTGGGCTTTGGGATTCGGGATTGATTCAGGGTTTGGAACTCGGGATCGATCCGGGGTTTTTACATTTGGGATCGATCTGGGCTTTGGGATTCGGGATCGATTCAGGGTTTTGGATTCGGGACCGATCTGGGGTTTTTGGACTCAAGATCGATCCGGGCTTTGGGATTCGGGATCAATCCGGGGTTTGGGATTCGGGATCGATCTGGGCTTTGGAACTCGGGATCGATCCGGGGTTTTTAGATTTGGGATCGATCTGGGCTTTGGGATTCGGGATTGATTTGGGATTTGGGATCGATCTGGGCTTTGGGATTCGGGATCGATTCAGGGTTTTGGATTCGGGCTCGATCCGGGGTTTTTGGGATTCGGGACCGATCCGGGTCTCCCCTCACCTGCTCCTCCTCGGAGTTGACCACCACCAGGTGAGCGCCGAGGTCTCCGCAGGCGTTGCGGGCGCTGCCCCAGCTCAGCGAATCCCGGGAGAAGGAGTAGCAGCTGCTCCCGTGGGATTTCCACCCGGCCGGGCAGCGCCGCGAGCTGCCGGTGTGGCACAGCAGCTCTGGGAAAAACACCGGGAAACGGGAAAATCCCGTGGGGAAAAATCCCAAATTCCAGGGAAAACACCGGGAAACAGGAAAATTCCATGGGAAAAACCCAAAATACCAGTGAGAACACCGGGAAATGGGAAAATCCTGCAGGGAAAAAAACAAAATCCCAGGGATAAACACCGAGAAATGGGAAAATTCCATGGGAAAAACCCCAAAATACCAGTGAAAACACCTGGAAATGGGAAAATTCCATGGGGGAAACCCCAAATTCCAGGGAAACACCAGGAAACGGGAAAATCCCATGGGGAAAAAACCAAATATTGGGGAAAACACCGAGAAATGGGAAAATCCCACAGGGAAAGAAACAAATCCCAGGGAAAAAACCAAGAAATGGGAAAATCTCACAGGAAAAAAACCAAAATATTGGGGAAACACCAGGAAATGGGAAAATCTCACAGGAAAAAAACCCAAATACTGGGGAAAACGTTGGGAAACAGGAAAATCCCATGGGAAAAAGACCCCAGATATTGGGGAAACACCAAGAAATGGGAAAATCCTGAGGTAAAAATCCGAAATCCCAGGGAAAACACCAAGAAATGGGAAAAAACCCCAAATATTGAGGAAAACACTGGGAAACGGGAAAATCCCATGGGAAAAAAACCCAAAATACTGGGTAAAAAACTGAGAAATGGGAAAATCCCATGGGAAAATCCGGAAAAAAACCCAAAATCCCAGGGGAAAAATGGAAAAAAAAAATATTGGGTTTTTCCCATGGGAAAACAGGGAGAAACAGGAAAAATCCTTGGAAAAATCTGGAGAAACTGGAAAAATCACGGTGAAAATCTGGGGAAAAAAAACCCCAAATCCCAAGGAAAACTGGGAGAAATGGGAAAAAGGAATTCTGGAGGTTTGGGGGGATTTTTTGGAATTTTTGGGGGGATTTTTGCGAATTTTTTTGGGAATTTTGGAGGGATTTTCTGAGATTTTTGGGGAATTTGGGGGGAAATTTGGGGAATGTTTGGAGAATTTGGGGGGATTTTAGGATTTTGGGGGGAATTTTTTGGGAATTTTTTGGGAATTACCATTGACTTCCTGCAGCTCCTGTTGGTGCTGGTGGATCCCAAACTGCAGCCGGGTCTGCTCCTGCTGGACTGGGAGAGATCCCAGTATAAACCAGTATAAACCAGTACAGCCCAGTACAGCCCAGTACAACCCAGTATAACCCAGTACAGCCCAGTATAACCCAGTACAGCCCAGTATAACCTAGTATAACCCAGTATAACCCAGTACAACCCAGTACAAGCCCAGTACAACCCAGTATAACCCAGTACAGCCCAGTATAACCCAGTACAGCCCAGTATAACCCAGTATAACCCAGTACAGCCCAGTATAACCCAGTACAGCCCAGTATAACCCAGTACAGCCCAGTACAACCCAGTACAGCCCAGTATAACCCAGTATAATCCAGTATAACCCAGTACAGCCCAGTACAGCCCAGTATAACCCAGTACAGCCCAGTACAACCCAGTACAACCCAGTATAACCCAGTATAACCCAGTACAGCCCAGTACAGCCCAGTATAACCCAGTACAACCCAGTACAGCCCAGTACAGCCCAGTACAACCCAGTATAACACAGTATGGCCCAGTATAACCCAGTACAGCCCAGTACAGCCAGTATAACCCAGTATAATCCAGTATAACCCAGTACAGCCCAGTATAACACAGTATAACCCAGTATAACCCAGTACAGCCCAGTCCCTCCCAGTCCATCCCAGTTCCCTTTCCCGCCATTTCCCGCTGATTTTTCCTCTGTTTTTTTTTTTCCCCCAATTTTTCCCTTTTCCCCCCGAATTCCCGGAATTCATCAATTATTCGTCAATAATTAAGGATTCGGCCAATCCGTTCCATCTCCCCCGGATTTTCCAACGGATTTTTCCAGAATTCGGAACAGAAATCAAGGAAGGATTTTCCCCCTTTTTCCGGGAAAATCCCAATTCGGGATCAATTCCGTCGGAATTTGGGATAATCCCAATGGAAAAGGGAAAAAAAAACACAAATATTTTTTTTCCCCAAAATTTTACGGCAAAACTCGGAGTTTTCCGCCATGGGATCCCGGAACTTACCGGAATCCCAAATTCCCGAGAGGTTGGATTTGAGCAGCTCCAGCTCCGCCCTCAGTTCCTTGTCTGGAAGGGAAATGGTGGGAAAAACCTGGAATTCCATGGGAATGAATCCCAAATTTCCCATTTTTAGACGGAATGAATCCCAAATTTCCCATTTTTAGACAGAATGAATCCCAAATTTCCCATTTTTAGACGGAATGAATCCCAAATTTCCCATTTTTTGATGGAGTTAAACCCCAAATTCCCATTTTCCCACAGAATCCACCCCAAAATTCCCATTTTTACAAGAAATCCACCCCAAATTCCCATTTTTACAAGAAATCCACCCCAAAATTCCCATTTTTACCCGGAATTCACCCCAATTTTCCCATTTTCAGTCAGAATCATTCCCAAATTCCCATTTTTAGGTGGATTTCATCCCCAAATTCCCCATTTTCTGTTGGAATCCACCCCAGAATTCCCAATTTTTCCACAAAATCCACCCCAAATTCCCATTTTTACATGGAGTCCACCCCAAATTCCCATTTTTACATGGAATCCACCCCAAACTCCCGTTTTCCCATGAAATCCACCCCAAATTCCCATTTTTACGTGGAATCCAACCCAGAATCCCAATTTTCTCACGGAATTCATCCCAAATTTTCCCATTTTCCCATGGAATTAATCCCAAATCCCCATTTTCCCGCGGAATTCCCCCCAATTTTCCCATTTTTCCCGCGGAATTCCTCCCGAATTTCCATTTTTACATGGAGTCCACCCCAAACTCCCATTTTCCCATGGAATTCCCCCCAAATTCCCATTTTTACGCGGAATTCCGCCCAAATTTCCATTTTTCCATGGAATCCACCCCAAACTCCCATTTTTCCATGAAATCCACCCCAAATTCCTATTTTCCCATGGAATCCAACCCAGAATCCCAATTTTCTCATGGAATTCATCCCTAATTTTCCCATTTTCCCACGGAATTCCGCCCAAATCCCCATTTTCCCACGGAATTCCGCCCAAATTCCCATTTTCCCATGGAATTCCCCCCAATTTCCCATTTTTACGCGGAATTCCGCCCAAATTCCCATTTTCCCACGGAATTTCCCCCCAATTTTCCCGTTTTTCCCACAGAATTCCACCCAAATTTCCATTTTTCCACGGAATCCACCCCAAACTCCCATTTTTCCATGAAATCCACCCCAAATTCCCATTTTTACATGGAATCCAACCCAGAATCCCAATTTTCTCATGGAATTCATCCCAAATTTTCCCATTTCCCCATGGAATTCCCCCCAAATCCCCATTTTTACGTGGAATTCCCCCCCAATTTTCCCGTTTTTTCCCATGGAATTCCTCCCAAATTTCCCCGTTTTTCCCATGGAATTCCACCCAAATTTCCATTTTTCCACGGAATCCACCCCAAACTCCCGTTTTTCCATGAAATCCACCCAAAATTCCCATTTTTACGTGGAATCCAACCCAGAATCCCAATTTTCTCACGGAATTCATCCCAAATTTTCCCATTTTCCCATGGAATTCCCCCCCAATTTTCCCGTTTTTCCCACGGAATTCCACCCAAATTTCCATTTTTACATGGAGTCCACCCCAAACTCCCAGTTTTCCATGGAATTCCTGCCAAACTCCCATTTTCCCATGGAATTCCCCCCAAATTCCCATTTTTACGCGGAATTCCGCCCAAATCCCCATTTTCCCACGGAATTCCCCCCCAATTTTCCCGTTTTTCCCACGGAATTCCCCCCAAATTCCCATTTTTCCCACAGAATTCCCCCCCAATTTTCCCGTTTTTCCCACGGAATTCCTCCCAAATTTCCATTTTTCCATGGAATCCACCCCAAACTCCCGTTTTTCCCACGGAATTCCCCCCAAATTCCCATTTTTACGCGGAATTCCGCCCAAATCCCCATTTTCACATGGAATCCAACCCAGAATCCCAATTTTCTCACGGAATTCATCCCAAATTTTCCCATTTTCCCATGGAATTCATCCCAAATCCCCATTTTCCCGCGGAATTCCCCCCCAATTTTCCCGTTTTTCCCGCAGAATTCCACCCAAATTTCCATTTTCCCGCGGAATTCCGCCCAAATTCCCATTTTCCCATGGAATTCCCCCCAAATTCCCATTTTTACGCGGAATTCCGCCCAAATTTTCCCATTTTCCCACGGAATCCCCCCCAATTTTCCCGTTTTTCCCGCGGAATTCCTCCCGAATTTCCCCGTTCCCCCGGGAATTCCGCGCTCGCTCACGTTTGGCCACGGCGGCGGCCGCGAGTCCCCCCCAGGCCAAAGCGCTCAGCGCCGCCAGCGCCGCCAGCGCCACGGAATTCCGGGAATCCCGGGAATTCCGAGAATCTCGGGAATTCCCAGCAGAATCCCGGGAATTCTGAGCCAAATCCCGGGAATTCCGCTCCGGATCCTCCGCATCCTTCAGCGACGCAGCTCGGGAAGAGCCCGGGGGCCCGGCCAGGAGATAAACGCCTGCGGGGATGCGGAAAATCGGGAATTTCGGGGGGATTTGGGGGGAATTTTGGGGGTTTTTTGGGATTTTTTTGGATTTTTTTGGGAATTTTTTTGGAGTTTTGGGGATTTTTTAAAATTTATTTTAGGGATTTGGAGAGAAGTTTGGGGGGTTTTAGGAGATCTGGGGGGGGATTTGGGGAATTCTGAGGAATTTGGGGGAATTTTTGGGGAATTTGGAGGAACTTCAGGGAATTTGGGGAGGGATTTTGGGGAATTTTGGGAATTTGGCAGAATTTTGGGGGATTTGGGGGAATTTTTTACTGAATTTCAGGGATTTGGGGGAAAATTTGGGGCATTTTAGGGAATTGGGGGGGAATTTGGAGGTATTTTGAGGAATTTTTGGGGAATTCTGGGGCAATTCAGGGAATTTTGGGGGAATTTGGAGGAACTTTGGGGGACTGGGGAAATTTGGGGGGGAATTTGGGGGAAATTTGGGGGAAATTTTGGGGATTTGGGGGATTTTAGGGGATTGGGGGAATTTTGTGGGAATGTTGCAGAATTTTTGGGGAATTTTTGGGGAATTTTGGGGAATTTGGAGGAACTTTGGGGAATTAGGGGAATTTGGGGGGAATTTGGGGGAATTTTGGGGATTTTTTGGAGGAATTGGGGGGATTTTTTGGGGATATTAGGGAATTTTGGGGTAATTCTGTGGAATTTTAGGGTAATTTTAGGGTAATTTTAGGGATTTGGGGTGATTTTAGGGAATTTGGGTGAATTTTGGGTGGATTTGGGGGATTTGGGCGAATTTGAGTGGATTTGGGTGAATTTGGGTTGAATTTGGGTGGATTTGGGCAAATTTAAGTTGACTTTGGGTGAATTTTGGGTGGATTTGGGGTGGATTTGGATGGATTTTGAGTGAATTTCGGTTGAATTTGGGTGGATTTTGGGTGAATTTAGGTCGAATTTGGGTGGATCTGGATGGATTTTGGTTGAATTTGGGTGGATTTTGGGTGGATCTGGATGATTTATGTTGAATTTGGATGGATTTTGGGTGGATTTTGGGGGGATTTTGGGTGAATTTCAGTTGAGTTTGGGCGGATTTGGGGTGGATTTGGGCAGATTTTGAGTGAATTTCTGTTGATTTTGGGTGGATTTTGGTGAATTTAGGTCAAATTTGGGTGGATCTGGGTGGATTTAGGTTGAATTTGGGTGGATTTGGGTGGATTTGGGTGGATTTGGATGAATTCCCGTGCATTTTGGGTCGGATTTTGGCTCCAAAATCCCAAATTCCGGGGGATTTTTGGCCGCACCTTTGGCGCCGGGGCCCCGCTCCGATCCCGCCATGGAGACATCGTCGTAATCATCCTCGAAGCTGTCGGGGGACGCTGGAAAAGTGGGAAAAAAACGGCAAAAAAAGGCAAAAATCGGTAAAAATTCGCATTTTTGGGAGCGCAGCCATCCCAAATCCTTCGGAAAACGCCCCAAAATCGCGATTCCCGCCAGATTTCCCCGTTTTTTCCTCGTTTTTAACGGATTTCAGCGATTTTTCTCCCTTTATTCCCAGAGCTGAGCTCGGCCCTTTTTTTCCCCTTTGGGAATTCCCAGATTTTTCCGTGTTTTTCCCTCATTTCCTTTTCCCCAAAATCGGTATTTTTTTTAACAGGAACCAATTTTTTGGGGTTTTAGCCCAAAACAGCTCAAATCCCTCCCCGAGCTCATCCAGCGACTGAAAAATCCCCCAAATTCTGGGAATTCCGACAAAACCACAGGAAGGAAATTAATGCTTTTCTTTAAAAAAAGGAATTTTAAAGGAAAAATGGGATTTCTGGGGCGGGGATTTTTGGGCCGAAATTCCCAGCCCTGGTCAGAAATTAACCGGGAATTCCCTCCTCCCCCCAAAATCGGGAATTTCGGAGCTTCCCGTGAAGGAATTTGGGCCGGGAAGGTGCAAATTCCTTCCAAAAAATTCCTTCCAAAAAATTCCTTCCAAAAAATTCCTTCCAAGAAGTTCCCTCCCAGCGGAATTTCCGGATATTTTGGGGTTTTTTTGCCACTTTTTGACGCCAGGATCCCGATTTGGATGAAAAATCCGCGGAATTCGACCCCAAAACCCCGGAAAAAAATGGGGGAAAAAAGCAGGAAATTTGGGGAAAGAAGAGAATTTACCTGGTCTGAAGTCACCCACCGGGGACATCTTCCCGGCCACGGAGTAAATCCCTGCCAAAAACCGGGGAAATGGGAAAAAAATGGGAAAAAACCGTGAAGAAACAGGAAGAAATTGTTTAAAATTCCGGTTAAAATTTGAGGCCAAACCTTGGATTCATCCCTGTGCCAAAGATCCCAAAAGGGATGGGAAAAGTCCAAAAAAAAGGGATTTACCCTGGAAAAAAATGGGAATTTTGGGGGTTTAGCCTGGAAAAAATGGCAATTTTGGGGATTTACCCCAGAAAAAATGGGAATTTGGGGATTTACCTCAGAAAAAAATGGGAATTTTGGGGGTTTAGCCTGGAAAAAATGGGAATTTTGGGGATTTAGCCCAGAAAAAATGGGAATTTTGAGGATTTTATCCCTCCAAAAAGGTGAATTTGGGGATTTAACCTGGGAAAAAAAAAAAAGGGGAATTTCGGGATTTAACCCAGAAAAAGGGGGAATTTTGGAAATTAGCCTGGGAAAAAAAGGAAATTTGGGGATTGACTCCCCAAAACCAGGAATTTTGGGGATTTAACCTGGAACCAAAAGGGAGAATTTTGGGATTTAACCCAGAAAAAAAATTGGGAATTTGGGGATTTACTCCCCCAAAACCAGGGAATTTGGGGATTTACTGTCAAAAAATGGGGAATTTGGGGATTTAGTGCCCAAAATTAGGGAATTTGGGGATTTAATCCAGAAAAAAGGGAAATTTGGGAATTTAACCTGGAAAAAAAAAGGGGAATTTGGGGATTTACTCTCCAAAACTGGAGGAATCTGGGGGATTTAATCCAGAAAAAAAGAGAATTTGGGGATTTAACCCCAAAGGGGAAATTAGGGACTTAACCTGGAAAATAGAGGAATTTGGAGAATTAACCCATAACAAAAAGGGGGAATTTTGGGATTTAACCTGGAACCAAAAGGGGAATTTGGGGATATAATCTGGAAAAAAGGGGGGAATTTGGGGATTTACTCCCCCAGAATTGGGGATTTAACCCAGAAAAAAAAAAAAAAAAAAGGGAATTTGGGGGATTGACTCCCCAAAACCGGGGAATTTTGGGATTTACTGCCCAAAAACGGGGAATTTGGGGATTTAACCTGGAAAAAAGAGGGGTATTTTGGGATTTTCTGCCCAAAACCAGAGGAATTTGGGGATTTAACCCAGAAAAAAAAAAAAAAAAAAAAAAAAAAAAAGGGGAATTTGGGGATTGACTCCCCAAAACCGGGGGAATTTTGGGATTTACTGCCCAAAAACGGGGAATTTGGGGATTTTACCCCAAAAATGGGGAATTTGGGGATTTAACCTGGAAAAAAGAGGGGAATTTTGGGATTTACTGCCCAAAACCAGAGGAATTTGGGGATTTAACCCAGAAAAAAAAAAAAAAAAAAGAAATTTTGGGATTTAACCCAGGAAAAAAAGGGGGAATTTGGGGAATTACTCCCCAAACTGGGGGATATGGGGATTTAACCAGAACAAAGGGGGAATTTGGGGATTTAACCCAGAACAAAGGGGAATGTGGGGATTTAATCCAGAAAAATGGGGAATTTGGGGATTTAGCCCGGAACAAGCAGGGGAAATTTGGGGATTTTGGGGTAAAATCGGGGTTTGGGATTTACCTGGCTGCCGCACCAGGCGCTTGGGGCCCAGCCAGTTGCCGTAGGTCTCCTGCTGGGCCATGGTCCGGGATCCCAAAATTCTCCTTTGGACCCCAAAAATTCTCCTCCCCGAGCCCAAAATTCTCCTCTCTGACCCCAAAATTCTCCTTTGGACCCCACAATTCTCCCTGACCCAAAATTCTCCTCCCTGACCCCAAAATTCTCCTCCCGACCCCAAAATTCTCCTTCCTGACCCAAAATTCTCCTCCCGACCCCAAATTCTCCTTCCTGACCCAAAATTCTCCTTCCTGACCCAAAATTCTCCTCCCCGACCCCAAAATTCTCCTTCTGACCCAAAATTCTCCTTTTGACCCCAAAAGTCTCCTCCCCGACCCCAAATTCTCCTCCCCGACCCCAAAATCTCCTCCCTGACCCCAATTCTCCTCCCTGACCCCAAAATTCTCCTTCCTGACCCAAAATTCTCCTCCCCGACCCCAAAATTCTCCTTCCTGACCCCAAATTCTCCTTCCTGACCCAAAATTCTCCTCCTTGACCCCAAAATTCTCCTTCCTGACCCCAAAATTCTCCTCCCCGACCCCAAAATTCTCCTCCCCGACCCAAAATTCTCCTTCCTGACCCAAAATTCTCCTCCCCGACCCAAAATTCTCCTTCCCGACCCAAAATTCTCCTCCCCGACCCCAAAATTCTCCTTCCTGACCCAAAATTCTCCTTCCTGACCCAAAATTCTCCTCCTGACCCCAAAATTCTCCTTCTGACCTAAAATTCTCCTCCCCGACCCAAAATTCTCCTCCCCGACCCCAAAATTCTCCTCCCCGACCCCACAATTCTCCTTCCTGACCCCAAAATTCTCCTTCCTGACCCCAAAATTCTCCTCCCGACCCCAAAATTCTCCTTCCCGACCCAAAATTCTCCTTCCTGACCCAAAATTCTCCTCCCCGACCCCAAATTCTCCTTCCCGACCCAAAATTCTCCTCCCCGACCCCAAATTCTCCTCCCCGACCCCAAATCCCCGCCCCGGATCCGGCGGCGGTCGAGCGCCGTTTTCGGTTCCTCCTCGGCGAGAGTTGGACCGAAACAGAAAACGCGAATTCCCAGGAGAAAACCTCGGGGCTGGGAATTTGGGGAGAACTCCTGGGACTCCCCAAACCCCAAAACAACGAAAATCCCGATTTTTTTTCCATCCCGCGTCGGGTTAAATCGCCAATTTCTCCATTGGGCGCCGAGCGTTGAATTGAAAGAAGGAGAATTTGGGTCCAATCCTGAATTTTCGGGGCAAAATCCAAACTTCCCGACCCTTGGGATAAATCCCAAATTTTCGGGGGGTAAAACCTCAAACTTTTAAGGGTCAAAGCCCAAACCCCCCCCCCCCCCCCCCAGTTTCGGGGTCAAAATCCTGAAGTGCTGCGATAAAATCCGAATTTTTTTTAGGCAAAAATCCCGAATTTTTTTTAGGTTAAAAATCCCGAATTTTTGGCAGGAGCGCAAAATTTCGGGGCGAACCCCAGATTTTGGGGTAAAAACTTCAATTTTGGGGCGTAAAATATCAAACTTTTAAGGGTCAAAGCCCAACCCACCCCCCCAGTTTCGGGGCCGAAATCCTGAAGTGCTGCGATAAAATCCCGAATTTTTTTAGGTTAAAAATCCCGAATTTTTTGCGCGAACTCCAAACTTTGGGGTTCAAATCCCCCAATTTTTGGGGTTCAAATCCCGGATTTTTGGGGGGTGCAAACCCCGAATTTCCCGCTGGGGGTGGGACCCACGGCCGGCGACACCGGCGCCGCGCTTGGGCGCCCCCGAGCTCCGAATTTGCATTTTCCGCCCCAAAACCGCTCCCGGCCTCGCTCTCGCCGCTCTCGCTTCCCCTTTTTTCAGGATTTTTTTTTAACCCAAAACCTCCGAGGAGGCGGCGCCGTTTTTTCCCCCGCTGGATTTCCGCCCGAAATTCCACGGATTTGGAGATTTCCCCCATTTCTTCCGCTCGGGGAAAAAAAAAAAAAAAAATAATTGAGAAGAAAACCCAAAACTCTCCTGAAGAGCCCCAAAATCCCTCCCGGAGTCGCCCAGGATTTTGGGATTCGATTTTTGGATTTCTCCCCACAAAAAAAATCTCGGTGTTTTCATGCTGGGATGGATTTGTCAGATTTTTCCTGATTTTGACAAATTTTCCTCTTTTTTTGCCGGATTTTCTCAGTTTTTTTCTGGGTTTTTCCCCTTTTTTTTGCCGGATTTTCCCTGTTTTTTGCTGGATTTTTTCCCTGTTTTATTACCAGATTTTCCCTGGTTTTCCTGGATTTCCCCGTTTTCCTCGATTTTCCCAGATTTTGCCCAGTTTTCCTGGATTTTTTCATGGCTTTCCCAGATTTTCCCTGTTTTTACTGGATTTCCTTTTTTTTTTTTTTTTTTTTTTCCCCCTGGGTTTTTCCTGGGATTTTCCTGTTTTTTGCCAGATTTTCCCTGTTTTTATTGGATTTCCCATTTTTTGCTGGATTTTTTATTATTATTATTATTTAAAAAAAAAACAACAACAGATTTTCCCTGGTTTCACTTGGAATTTTCGAGGTTCTCCTGGATTTCCCATTTTCCCTCGATTTCCCAGATTTTGCCCAATTTTTTCTGGATTTTTTTTCATGGCTTTCCCAGATTTTCCCTGTTTCTTGCTGGATTTCCCTTTTTTTTCCCCCTGGATTTTTTCCTAGTTTTTGCCGGTTTTTCCCCGGTTTTCCCAAATTTCCCATTTTTTCCCCTGGGTTTTTCCTGGTTTTCTTGGATTTCCCTTTTTTTTTGCTGGATTTCCCCCCTGTTTTTTGCCAGTTTTTCCCTGGTTTTGTTGGATTTCCCCAGTTTTTCTGCCACATTTCCCCTTTTTTCCCTCCAGATTTTTCGGATTTTCCCTGGATTTTGCACCCAAACCCTTTTCCCAGACCCCCGAGCTCCCCCAAAATCCAGGATTCCCTTCCGGGACCCCCAAAATCCCAGGATCCCGTTCCCAGACCCCCAAGGCGGATACAAGGGGGGTGAAAAAAACCCGGATCCAGATGTGGATCCCCCCATTCCAGATGTGACCCCACCTCCCCATCCCAGGTGCTGGGCTAAGGCTGGACCCGATCCAGATGTTCACGCCCCGATCCAGATGTGGAAACCGCCCCCATTTCGGGGTTGCTCTCCCCATTCCAGATGTGGACATCCCCCCCATGTGTAAAAAAAACCCCCTCCAGATGTTTCCTCCCATCCAGATGTTTTCCCGGCGGTTCCGGGCTCCATCTGGATCAGTTCCCGGGGTCCACAACCCCCCCCATCCAGATGTTTTTCCCCCCGTTCCAGATGTGTTTCCCGGCCGTTCCTGACGCTTCCCCCCCCATCCAGTCTAAGGCTGGATCAGTTCCAGGGTCCACAGCCCCCGATCCAGATGTGACACACACCCGCCACGCCCCCGATCCAGATGTTGTCCCCCCTCCCGACCCTTCTGGACCAAGTCTGGATCAGTTCCAGGGGTCCACACCCCCGATCCAGATGTTGTCCCCCCTCCCAGCCATTCCGGGCTCCATCTGGATCAGTTCCAGGGTCCACAACCCCCCCGATCCAGATGTTTTTTTCCCCCCGTTCCAGATGTGTTTCCCGGCCGTTCCTGACGCTTCCCCCCCCATCCAGTCTAAGGCTGGATCAGTTCCAGGGGTCCACAGCCCCCGATCCAGATGTGTAACCCCCATCCAGATGTTTTTCCCCCCGATCCAGTCTAAGCCTGGATCAATTCCAAGGCTCCACACCCACATTCCAGATGTTTTCTCCCGGCCGTTCCAGATGTTTTTCCCCAGGCCGTTCCGGACTACAGCTCCCGGCAGCGCTGCCGGCGGAATCCCAGGAATTCGCGCCCGGGATGGCGGCGCCGCCGCTCGCCCTCGGCTCTGAGGGTCCGGGGGGGTCCCGGGGGGGTCCCAGGAGGATCCCGGGGGTCTCCCGGGGGTCTCCCGGGGGTCTCCCGGGGGTCCCGGCCATGGCGGAGCCGCTGCTGCGCAGGACTTGGTCCCGCCTGAGGCGCCGGGAGCGCGGCGGAGCCGGAGGCGGAGGCCGAGGAAGGAGGTACCGGAACGATCCCTAAAAAACAACAAAAAAGAGGGAATGGGAGCAGCGGGAATGGGGGAGACCCCCCCGGGAATGGGGGAGACCCCACCGGGAATGGGGGAGACCCCCGGAATGGGGGAGATCCCACCGGGAATGGGGGAGATCCCATCGGGAATGGGGGAGACCCCCGGAATGGGGGAGATCCCACCGGGAATGGGAGCAGCGGGAATGGGGAGATCCCCCCGGGAATGGGGGAGACCCTCCCGGGAATGGGGGAGATCCCACCGGGAATGGGGGGAGACCCTCCCGGGAATGGGGGAGACCCCGGGAATGGGGGAGACCCCCCCGGGAATGGGGGAGATCCCCGGGAATGGGGGAGACCCCCCCGGGGATGGGAGCACCGGGAATGGGGGAGACACCGGGGATGGGAGCGACCCCTGGGAACGGGAGCACCGGGAACGGGGGAGACCCCGGGGATGGGGGAGATCCCACCGGGAACGGGACCCCCGGGAATGGGGGGACCCCCGAAAAGGGAACCCCCCAGGAGTGGGACCCCCCAGGAAAGGGAAACACCCTCGGGAATGGGACCCCCGAAAAGGGGAGACACCCCTGGGATGGGACCCCCGGGAATGGGAAAGCCCCAGGAACGGGATCCCCGGAATGGGAAAAACCCCCGGGAATGGGGAAAACCCCCGGGAATGGGAAACCCCCCCTGGGAATGGGGGACCCCCGGGGTGGGACCCCCACCCTGAGAAGGGAGACCCCCGGGAATGGTGAACTCCCAGGAACGGGACCCCCGAAAAACGGAAAACCCCGGGAATGGGAAAAAACCCTGGGAATGCGGAAAGTCCGGGGATGGGACCCCCCCCAAAAAAGGGAAAGCCCCTGGAACGGGACCCCCAAAAAGAGGAAACCTCCAGGGAATGGGAAACCCCCGGGAATGAGACCCCTCCCCCAAAAGGGATCCCCCTGGGGTGGGACCCCCGGGAATGGGGAAACCCCTGGGAATGGGGCACCCCAGAAAAGGGGGGAAAACCTCGGGAATGAGACCCCCAAAAAAGGGAAAACCCCGGGCATGTGACCCCTCCCCAAAAAAGGGAAACCCCAGGGAATGGGAAAAGTCCGGAGTGGGACCCCCGGGAATGAGACCCCAAAAAAGGGAAAAACCCCGGGAATGAGACCCCCAAAAAAGGGAGAGCCCCTCCCCAGAAAAGGGATCCCCCTGCAGTGGGACCCCCGGGAATGGGGGACCCCCGAAAAGGGGAACCCCCGGGAATGGGGAAACCCCCCGGGAATGGGGAAACCCCTCCCCAAAAAAGGGACCCCCCCCAAGAGAGGAACCCCATCCCCAGGAAAGGGACCCCCCCAAATAAGGATGGGACCCCCGCCCCAAATGGGACCCCCGCCCCAAATCGGACCCCCGCCCCAAATCGGGACCCCCCATTGCCCTGGGGGTCCCTCCTGCACCCCCCCAAAGGGGTCCCCACCTCCCCAAAAAAGGGGTCCCCACCCCCCCGAGGGTCCGGCCCGAGCCCCCTCCCGGTCACTTTTTGGGGTCTCCTTTGGGATTTCAGGGGGGTCCCGCCGGAGCGGCTGTGGGGAGCCCCAAAATCATCGCGGGGAACCCCAAAATCGCCATGGAGAGCCCCAAAATCATCGCAGAGAGCCCCAAAATCATCGCGGGGAACCCCAAAATCGCCATGAAGAGCTCGAAATCACCACGGAGAGCCCCGAAATCATCACGGGGAGCCCCAAAATCGCCGTGAGGAGCCCCGAATTTACTACAGGGAACCCCAAAACCACCTTGGAGAGCCCCAAAATCATCGCGAGGAGCAGCAAAATCACCACGGGGAGCCCCAAAATCATCGCGGGGAGCCCCAAAATCATCGCGGGGAGCCCCAAATTTGCTACAGGGAGCCCCAAAATCACCACCGAGATCCCCCAAATCATCGCGGGGAGCCCCGATACCTTGCCGAGGAGCCCCAAAACCTCGGCGGGGATCCCCAAAACCTCCTCGGGGATCCCCGGCCGGGTTCCCGGAGGCCGGGAGCCGCTCCCCGGTTTTGGGGGGTCCCGGAGAGCCCCCGGGCCCGGCGCGTACCTGCAGAGCCTGGAGCGCAGCAGCCGCCGCTGGGTGCTGGCGGCCAAGGGCGACAGCGGCGCCACCGCCGGCGGCGACAGCGGCGGCGACATCTGGTACAACCCCATCCCCGAGGATGAGGATGGCGCCCAGCAGGAGGAGGAGGAGGAGGAGGAAGGAGCAGGGAGGGGACAGGCCGGCGGTGAGTGGCGGGGAGGGGACGTTGTCCTGCTGTCAGCTCCCCGCCACCGGTGTCACCCGTGTCACCCGTGTCACCTGTGTCACCCGTGTCACCCGTGTCACCCGTGTCACCCGTGTCACCTGTGTCACCTGTGTCACCTGTGTCACCCGTGTCACCTGTGTCACCCGCGTCACCTGTGTCACCCGTGTCACCCGTGTCACCCGTGTCACCCGTGTCACCGGTGTCACCCGCGTCACCCGTGTCACCTGTGTCACCCGCGTCACCCGTGTCACCTGTGTCACCCGTGTCACCCGTGTCACCCGTGGTCACCCGTGTCACCGGTGTCACCTGTGTCACCCGTGTCACCCGTGTCACCCGTGTCACCCGTGTCACCTGTGTCCTCTGAACCCCACAGTCCCAGGGTCCCCAATGTCCCCAATGTCCCCTGAACCCCACAGCCCTTGTCCCCCCAGTTGTCCCCAATGTCCCCAATGTCCCCTGTCCCCACAGTCCCTGTCCCCTGTGTCTCCTGTGACCTCTGCACCCCACGGTTCGTGTCCCCAGTGTCCCCCATTGGACCCCAGACCTGATGTCCCCAGTGTCCCCAGTGTCCCCAGTGTCCCCAATGTCCCCCCCAGTGTCCCCAGTGTCCCCAGTGTCCCTTGTCCCCCACAGCCCCAGTGTCCCCAGTGTCCCAGTGTCCCCCAAACTCCATGGTCTCCACATCCCCAGACCTCCCCCATCGCTCCCAGTGCCCCCTGAACCCCCTCCCCATCATTCCCAGTTCCCCAAAGCCCCTCCCCACCCTCCCCAGCCCCCCAGCGCCCCCTCCCCATCACTCCCAATCCCCCCCGACCCCTCCCCACCCTCCCCAGCCCCCCATCGCCCCCTCCCCGCTGACCCCCGCTCCCCCCCCTCCCCACAGGGGCTCCCCGGGACCCCCCCTCTCCGCCGGGGCCGGCGCCGCCCCCTCCCCAAACTGAAATCCCCGGGCCCCGTGCGGCGCCTGTCGCTGAGGATGAGGAAGCTGCCGGAGCTGCGGAGGAAGCTGAGCCTCAGGAGCCCCCGGCCCCGCGCCGGCCCCGACGGGTCTGGGGGCTTCCGGAGACCCCCGGGGAATCCCTCAACGTCATCAGCCGCTACCACCTGGACACCAGCGTGTCGTGGGCCGGGCACGGCGGCTGCCCGGAGCTGCCGGAGCTCCCCGGGGATCCCGGCTCGGACCTGGGCTCCTTCCGACCCCTACCGGGAGCGGCCCGGGAGCGCCGCGGCCGCGCTGTCCGGGCAGCTCCGCGTCCGGCTGCGGGGGGCTGCGCCCGGCCTGGCCGCCGCGGATCTTCTGCGTGCTGCAGGTGCGACAGGTGCTGGGGGGGATTGGGGGGATTTGGGGGGATTTGGGGATTTGGAGGGATTTGGGGGAGCGTTTTCTGCGTGCTGCAGGTGGGACGGGACAGCGCTGCTGGGGGGGGATTTGGGGATTTGGGGGATTTGGGGATTTGGGGGAATTGGGGAATTTGGGGGGTTTGGGGGGGATTTGGGGAGCGTTTTCTGCGTGCTGCAGGTGCGACGGGACGGCGCTGCTGGGGGGGTTGGGGGGGAATTGGGGGAATTTGGGGAGTTTGGGGGGATTTGGGGGATTTGGGGAGCGTTTTTCTGCGTGCTGCAGTGCGACGGGACAGCGCTGCTGGGGGGGATTGGGGGGGAGTTTAGGGGATTTGGGGGAGTTTGGGAGATTTGGGGGAATTTGGGGGATTTGGGGGAGTTTGGGGGATTTGGGGGATTTGGGAGAGCGTTTTCTGCGTGCTGCAGGTGCGACGGGACGGCGCTGCTGGGGGTGATTTGGGGGGAATTGGGGGAATTTGGGGGATTTGGGGGGATTTTGGGGGAGTTTGGGAGATTTGGGGGAGTTTAGGGGATTTGGGGGAGCGTTTTCTGCGTGCTGCAGGTGGGATGGGAGCGGCGGGAACGGACAGCGCTGCTGTGGGGAGGGGTTTGGGGGGATTTTGGGGGGATTTTGGGGTGATTTTGAGGGGTTTCAGGAATTTTCCTGCTGCTGCAGGTGGACGGCCGGAGCCGTGCTCGCACGGCGCTGCTTTGGGGGGATTTTGGGAGGGTTTCAGGAATTTTGGGAGAACATTTTCCCCGTGTTGCAGGTGGACGGGCCGGAGCCGCGCTCGCACGGCGCTGCTTTGGGGGGATTTTGGGGGGGATTTTGGGGGGATTTTGGGAGGATTTTGGGGTGATTTTGGGGTGATTTTGGGGGGTTTCAGGAATTTTCCCCGTGCTGCAGGTGGACGGCCGGAGCCGCGCTCGCACGGCGCTGCTTTGGGGGGATTTGGAGTGATTTTGGGGGGGATTTTGGGGGGATTTTGGGGGGATTTTGCGGGTGATTTTGAGAGGTTTCAGGAATTTTCCTGCTGCTGCAGGTGGACGGCCGGAGCCGCGCTCGCACGGCGCTGCTTTGGGGGGGTTTGGGGGGATTTTGGGGTGATTTTGAGAGGTTTCAGGAATTTTCCCCGTGCTGCAGGTGGACGGCCGGAGCCGCGCTCTCACGGCGCTGCTTTGGGGGGATTTGGGGGGATTTTGGGGGGGATTTTGGGGAGGATTTTTGGGGGGGTTTCAGGAATTTTCCTGCTGCTGCAGGTGGACGGCCGGAGCCGCGCTCGCACGGCGCTGCTGGCCGGAGGCTCCGAGTTCCTGCGGCTGGAGCACAGCTTCGTGCTGGAGCTGGAGCGGGCGCGGGTGCTGAGCGCGGCCGTGCTGAGCCGGGACGGGGCCGAGGGCAGGAGCCGGCTGCTGGGGCACGGCAGCCTCGGGCTGCAGCGCCTCTTCCAGGGTACCGGGGGATTTGGGGGGATCGGGGGATTTGGGGGGAGTTTGGGGGGATTTGGGGCGAGTTTGGGGGGATTTGGGGGAGATTGGGGGAATTTGGGGGGAGTTTGGGGGAGTTGGAAGGCGTTTGGGGGGAATTTGAGGGGGGTTGGGGGAGTTTGGGGGGATTTGGGGGGATTTGGGGATGAGTTTGAGGAGTTTGGGGGGATTTGGGGGGGTTTGGGGGGATTTGGGGGGATTGGGGGGATTTGGGGATGAGTTTGAGGAGTTTGGGGGGATTTGGGGGGGTTTGGGGGGATTTGGGGGAGTTTGGGGGAGTTGGAAGCAGTTTGGGGGGAGTTTGAGGGGGGTTTGGGGGGAGTTTGGAGAAGTTTGGGGTGATTTGGGGGAGATTGGGGAATTTGGAGGAGTTTGGCGGGAATTTGAGGGGGTTTGGGGGGAGTTTGGGAGGAGTTTGGGGGAGTTTGGTTTGGGGGGAGTTTGGGGGATTTGGGATGAGTTTGGAGAAGATTGGGGGGATTTGGGGGAGTTTGGGGGAGTTGGAAGGAGTTTGGGGGGAATTTGAGGGGGTTGGGGGGAGTTTGGGAGGAGTTTGGGGGATTTGGGGGGATTTCGGGATGAGTTTGAGGAGTTTGGGGGGATTTGGGGGAGTTGGAAAGAGTTTGGGGGGAATTTGAGGGGGGTTGGGGGAGTTTGGAGAAGTTTGGGGTGATTTGGGGGAGAATGGGGGAATTTGAGGGGGTTTGGGGGGATTTGAGGGGGGTTGGGAGGATTGGGGGGTGTTTGGGGGATTTGGGGATGAGTTTGGGAGGAGTTTGGCGGGATTTGGAAGGAGGTTGGGGGGAGTTTGAGAGGGTTTGGGGGGAGTGTGGGGGAATTGGGGGCAGTGGGGGGAGTTTGGGGCAGTTTGGGGCAGTTTGGGGGGGTTGGGGGGGTTTGGGGGCGGTTGGGGGGCGGTTTGGGGCAGTTTGGGGGGTTCAGGAGCTCGGGGGGCTCAGGGCTTTGGGGGGTTTGGGGTCTCAGGTTGCTCAGCCCATTGCCACCCTGGGGTGTCCTGGGGTGACCCTGGGGGTGACCCTGGGACCCCGTGACCCCATGGGTGACCCGTGACCCCAGGGGTGTCCTGCTGACCCTGTGACCCCCAAGGATGACCCCTGACCCCCGGCTGTCACCGCAGGTGGCCGGACGCAGGCTCTGGCCCTGCAGCTGCTCCTCTGGGGTGCCCCGGTGTCCCTGTGACCCCATGGGTGACCCTGTGACCCCTGGGATGACCCCCTGACCCCTGGATGACCCCCAGCTGTCCCGTGTCCCCGCAGATGGCCGGACGCAGGCTCTGGCCCTGCAGCTCGTCCCTCGGGGTGTCCTGGTGTCCCTGTGACCCCCTGACCCCAGGGATGACCCCTGACCCCAGGGATGACCCCGTGTCCCCGCAGATGGCCGGACGCAGGCCCTGGCCCTGCAGCTCGTCCCTCGGGGTGTCCTGGTGTCCCTGTGACCCATGGGTGGCCCCGTGAGCCCAGGGATGACCCCTGACCCCAGGGATGACCCCTGACCCCCGGCTGTCCCCACAGATGGCCGGACGCAGGCCCTGGCGCTGCAGCTCGTCCCTCGGGGTGTCCTGTACTCGCTGCTGACCCTGCGGCCGCCCCAGGCCGCTCCGGCCGCCCGCGTGTTCGGCGCGGATCTGGCGGCGCTGGTGGCCCGAGAGGGCGGCGCCGGGATGGTGCCGGTCATCGTCCACAAGTGCCTGCGGGAGATCGAGCGGCGCGGCCTCAAGGTGACCGCAGAGTGACCAGAGTGACCAGAGTGACCACAGAGTGACCAGAGTGACCAGAGGGACACGGGAGTGACCAGAGTGACTGCAGAGTGACCGCAGAGTGACCGCAGAGTGACCGCAGAGTGACCACAGAGTGACCACAGAGTGACCAGAGTGACCACAGAGTGACCGCAGAGTGACCAGAGTGACCAGAGGGACACGGGAGTGACCAGAGTGACCGCAGAGTAACCGGGGAGTGACCAGAGTGACCACAGAGTGACCGCAGAGTGACCACAGAGTGACCAGAGTGACCAGAGGGACACGGGAGTGACCAGAGTGACCGCAGAGTGACCGCAGAGTGACCACAGAGTGACCAGAGGGACAGGGGAGTGACCAGGGATTGAAAACAGAGTGACCAGGGAGTGACCACAGAGTGACCGGGGAGTGACCACAGAGTGACCAGAGTGATCAGAGTGGCCAGAGGGACAGGGGAGTGACCAGGGATTGACCACAGAGTGACCAGAGGGACTGGGGAGGGACCAAGGAGTGACCACAGAGTGACCGGAGTGACCAGGGAGTGGCCAGAGTGACCACAGATTGACCACAGAGTGACCACAGAGTGACCGGGGAGTGACCACAGAGTGACCAGAGGGACTGGGAGGGACCAGAGGGACTGGGGAGGGACCAGGGAGTGACCACAGAGTGACCGGAGTGACCAGGGAGTGACCACAGAGTGACCAGAGGGACCAGGGAGTGGCCAGAGTGACCACAGATTGACCACAGAGTGACCACAGAGTGACCACAGAGTGACCAGAGTGACCAGAGGGACGAGGGAGGGACCAGGAGGGACCGCGGAGTGACCACAGAGTGACCGGAGTGACCAGAGAGGGACCAGCAGTGACCCACAGGTGGTGGGGCTGTACCGGCTATGGGGTGACCCACAGTGACCCACAGTGACCCACAGGTGGTGGGGCTGTACCGGCTGTGGGGTGACCCACAGTGACCCACAGTGACCCACAGGTGGTGGGGCTGTACCAGCCATGGGGTGACCCACAGTGACCCACAGGTGGTGGGGCTGTACCGGCTATGGGGTGACCCACAGTGACCCACAGTGACCCACAGGTGGTGGGGCTGTACCGGCTATGGGGTGACCGATGGTGACCCACAGGTGGTGGGGCTGTACCGGCTATTGGGGTGACTCACAGTGACCCACAGTGACCCACAGTGACCCACAGGTGGTGGGGCTGTACCGGCCATGGGGTGACCCACAGTGACCCACAGTGACCCACAGGTGGTGGGGCTGTACCAGCCATGGGGTGACCCACAGTGACCCACAGTGACCCACAGGTGGTGGGGCTGTACCAGCCATGGGGTGACCCACAGTGACCCACAGTGACCCACAGGTGGTGGGGCTGTACCGGCTGTGGGGTGACCCACAGTGACCCACAGTGACCCACAGTGACCCACAGGTGGTGGGGCTGTACCGGCTATGGGGTGACCGATGGTGACCCACAGGTGGTGGGGCTGTACCGGCTATGGGGTGACCCACAGTGACCCACAGGTGGTGGGGCTGTACCGGCCATGGGGTGACCCACAGTGACCCACAGTGACCCACAGTGACCCACAGGTGGTGGGGCTGTACTGGCCGTGGGGTGACCCACAGTGACCCACAGTGACCCACAGTGACCCACAGGTGGTGGGGCTGTACCGGCTATGGGGTGACCCACAGTGACCCACAGTGACCCACAGTGACCCACAGGTGGTGGGGCTGTACCGGCTCTGTGGGGTGACCCACAGTGACCCACAGTGACCCACAGTGACCCACAGGTGGTGGGGCTGTACCGGCTCTGTGGCTCGGCCGCGGCCAAGAAGGAGCTCAGGGACGCCTTCGAGAGGGACAGCGCCGGGGTGACGCTGAGCGAGAGCCGCTACCCCGACATCAACGTGGTCACCGGTGAGAGGGGACACAGGGGACACCTGGGGACACCTGGGGACAGCTGGGACAGCTGGGGACAGCTGGGGACACCTGGGGACAGCTGGGGACAATCGGGACAGCTGGGGACAGCTGGGGACACCTGGGGACAATTGGGGACACCTGGGGACACCTGGGACAGCTGGGGACACCTGGGGACACCTGGGGACAGCTGGGGACAGCTGGGACAGCTGGGGACAATTGGGGACACCTGGGGACACCTGGGGACAGCTGGGGACAATCGGGACAGCTGGGGACAGCTGGGGACACCTGGGGACAATTGGGGACAGCTGGGGACAATCGGGACAGCTGGGGACACCTGGGACAGCTGGGGACAGCTGGGGACAATTGGGACACCTGGGGACACCTGGGACAGCTGGGGACAGCTGGGGACACCTGGGGACACTCAGGGTGGGAATTTGGGTGGAATTTGTGGGATTTTGGGGTTCGAAGGGGGTTTGGGGGTGAAGAGCGGGGCCCTGGTGTCCAAAAGAGATTCGAAAAGCAGGAATGGGATCCTGGCCCTAAAAACGGGATCTCAACCCAAAAATGGGATCCCAGCCCCACAGTGGGGTCCCAGCCCCACAGCGGGATCCCAGCCCCACAGCGATCCCCGCTCCCGTTGTCTCTCCAGGGATCCTGAAGGATTTCCTGCGGGAGCTGCCCTCAGCCCCGGTCCCTGATCCCACAAATGGATCCCAGCCCCACAGTGGGATCCCAGCCCCACAGATGGATCCCAGCCCCACAGATGGATCCCAGCCCCACAAATGGATCCCAGCCCCACAGATGGATCCCCGCCCCACAGCGATCCCCGCTCCCGTTGTTTCTCCAGGGATCCTGAAGGATTTCCTGCGGGAGCTGCCCTCAGCCCGGTCCCCGATCCCACAGTGGGATCCCAGCCCCACAGATGGATCCCAGCCCCACAAATGGATCCCAGCCCCACAGATGGATCCCAGCCCCACAGCGGGATCCCAGCCCCACAGTGCGATCCCAGCCCCACAGCGGGATCCCAGCCCCACAGCGGGATCCCAGCCCCACAGCGGGATCCCCGCCCCACAGATGGATCCCAGCCCCACAGCGATCCCCGCTCCCGTTGTCTCTCCAGGGATCCTGAAGGATTTCCTGCGGGAGCTGCCCTCAGCCCCGGTCCCCGATCCCACAGATGGATCCCAGCCCCACAGATGGATCCCAGCCCCACAGCGGGATCCCAGCCCCACAGTGCGATCCCAGCCCCACAGCGGGATCCCAGCCCCACAGCGGGATCCCAGCCCCACAAGGATCCCAGCCCCACAGCGGGATCCCCGCCCCACAGCGATCCCCGCTCCCGTTGTCTCTCCAGGGATCCTGAAGGATTTCCTGCGGGAGCTGCCGTCGCCGCTGGTGCCGCCGCCGCTGCAGCGCTCGGTGCTCAGGGCCATGGCCCAGAGACCCCCCCGGGACCCCCCCGGGCACCCCGAGGAGCTGCTGGAGTGCCTGGGGGCGCCGGAGAGGGTGGGGAAAACCGGGAAAGTGGGAATGTGGGAATATGGGAATGGGGGAATGGGGGAATGGGGGAATGGGGGGATGGGGGGATGGGGGCTGGAGTGCCTGGGGGCTCCGGAGAGGGTGGGAAAAATGGGACAAACGGGAATGTGGGAGTGTGGGAGTGTGGAAAAATGGAAAAATGGGGAAAATGGGAAAAATGAGGAAAACGGGAATATGGGAATGGGGGCTGTTTGAGTGACCCAGGTGTCACCTCAGATGAGAGGCCCAGGTGTCACCTCAGGTGCCATCCCAGGTGTCGGGTGACCCAGGTGTCATCTCAGGTGTTTGGATGACCCAGGTGCCACCCCAGGTGTTTGGGTGGCCCAGGTGCCACCCCAGGTGTTTGGGTGACCCAGGTGCCACCCCAGGTGCCGGGTGGCCCAGGTGCCACCTCAGGTGTTGGGTCTAGGTGTCACCTCAGGTGCCACCCCAGGTGCCAGGTGACCCAGGTGCCACCCCAGGTGTTTGGGTGGCCCAGGTGTCACCCCAGGTGTCACCTCAGGTGTTTGGGTGGCCCAGGTGCCACCCCAGGTGTTTGGGTGGCCCAGGTGCCACCCCAGGTGCCGGGGCCAGGTGCCACCCAGGTGCCGGGGCCAGGTGCCGCCCCGGTGCCACCCGCGCTGTCCCCGTGTCCCCAGGCCACGCTGCGGCGGCTGCTGTCGCACCTGAGCCTGGTGGCGGCGCTGCGGCGCTGGAACCGCATGGGCAGCCAGAACCTGGCCGTGTGCTTCGGGCCCGTGCTGCTGCCGCCGCGCACCTGCGCAGGTGAGCGCCAACAGCGCCCCCCGCAGGAACCGGGAGCCGCCGCCGACTTCAAGAGGCACCTGGAGGTGCTGCATTACCTGCTGAGGGTGTGGCCAGGTGAGGGGACACCTGGGGACAGCTGGGGGTGAGGGGACACGTAGGAGTGAGGGGACAGCTGGGGACACCTGGGGACAGCTGGGGGTGAGGGGACACACCTGGGGGTGAGGGGACAGCTGGAGGTGCTGCATTACCTGCTGAGGGTGTGGCCAGGTGAGGGGACAGCTGGGGGGGACAGGGGATACCTGGGGACAGCTGGGGGTGAGGGGACAGCTGGGGGACAGGGGGCCACCTGGGGACAGGGGACAGCTGGGGGTGCTGCATTACCTGCTGAGGGTGTGGCCAGGTGAGGGGACAGCTGGGGGGGACAGGGGACACCTGGGGGTGAGGGGACAGCTGGGGGTGAGGGGACACACCTGGAGGTGCTGCATTACCTGCTGAGGGTGTGGCCAGGTGAGGGGACACCTGGGACACCTGGGGACAGCTGGGAGTGAGGGAACACACCTGGGGGTGAGGGGACACGTAGGGAT
Organism: Delichon dasypus; assembly: GCA_037837765.1. NCBI lineage: Eukaryota > Metazoa > Chordata > Aves > Passeriformes > Hirundinidae > Delichon > Delichon dasypus. Next base: position 250,976 of record JBBAXF010000078.1, on the reverse strand, counting down.
GAGGAGACAGCTGGGGACAGCTGGGGACAGCTGGGGACGCACCTGGGGGTGAGGGGACAGCTGCGGACAGGGGACAGCTGGAGGTGCTGCATTACCTGCTGAGGGTGTGGCCAGGTGAGGGGACACTGGGGACAGGGGACACCTGGGGGTGAGGGGACACGTAGGGATGAGGGGACAGCTGGGGACAGCTGGGGACAGGGGACACCTCGGGGTGAGAGGACAGCTGCGGCGATCAGGGGACGCCTGAGGAAGTGAGGGGACACCTGAGGGGGTGACAAGGAGTGGGGACACACCTGGGCAGGTGACACCGACCCCACACTGACCCCCTGTCCCCTCGTGTCCCCTCGTGTCCCCTCGTGTCCCTGCAGTCCCCCCGCTCCCCGCGTGGGCCCAGTCCCCCCAGGGTCACCCCCCAGAGCTGGCACCGGGTGACAACGCGGTGGCACCGAGTGACAACTGCATGGTGGCACCGGGTGACAACACACTGGCACCGGATGACCCCGTGGTGGCGCCGAGTGACAGCCCTGTGGTGGCACCGGGTGACCCCGGGATGGCACCGAGTGACCCCGTGGTGGCACCGGGTGACCGCGTGGTGGCTCTTGGTGTCACCCCGGTGGTGGCACTTGGTGACGCCCCGGTGGTGGCGCGGTCGCGACCGAGGGGTCCCGAGAGCCCCCCCAGCAATCGCTACGCGGGCGATTGGAGCGTGTGCGACCCGCGGGGACAGCGCGGGGACAGCGGCGGCGACACGGCGGGGACAGCGGGGACAGCGGGGACAGCGCCCCAAACCGTGCCCCAAACCCTGCCCCAAACCCAGCCCCAAATCCAGCCCCAAATCCCGCCCCAAATCCAACCCCAAACCCTGCCCCAAACCCTGCCCCAAATCCCGCCCCAAAGCCGGGGACAGCGCGGGGGACAGCGGCGGCGACACCGCGGGGACAGCGGGGACAGCGCCCCAAATCCCGCCCCAAATCCAACCCCAAATCCCGCCCCAAACCCTGCCCGGGATCCAACCCCAAATCCCGCCCCACAGCGCGCTCCAGACCCCGCCCCAAAGCCCCCCCAGGTCCCCGCCCCAAAACCCGCCCAGGTCCCGGGATCAACCCCAAAATCCGCCCCAAACCCTGCTCTGGATCCCATCCCAAATCCCGCCCCACAGCGCGCTCCAGACCCCGCCCCAAAGCCCGCCCCAAAGCTGGACCCCGCCCCAAAGCCCGCCCCAAAGCCCACCCAGGACCCCACCCCAAACCCCCTTGGGGCAGGATTTGGGGTCGGGGCCGGATTTGGGGTTGGGAGAGGATTTGGGGTTGTGGTCAGATTTGGGGCTGGATTTGGGTCTGGGGTCAGATCTGGGGTCGGGGCCGGATTTGGGGTCGGGGTCAGATTTGGGGTCAGGTCTGGGGTCAGATTTGGGGTCGGGGCCGGATTTGGGGTCGGGGCCGGATTTGGGGTTGGATTTGGGTCTGGGGTCAGATTTGGGGTCGGGCCTGGGGTCTGGACCAGGTTTGGGGTCAGATTTGGGTCGGGGCCGGATTTGGGGTCAGGGCTGGATTTGGGGTCGGGGCCGGATTTGGGGTCGGGTCTGGGGTCAGGACCAGGTTTGGGGTCGGGTTTGGGGTCAGATTTGGGGTCAGGGCCGGATTTGGGGTTGGATTTGGGTCTGGGGTCAGATTTGGGGTCAGGGCCGGATTTGGGGTCGGGCCTGGGGTCTGGACCAGGTTTGGGGTCGGGTTTGGGGTCAGATTTGGGGTCGGGGCCGGATTTGGGGTTGGATTTGGGTCTGGGGTCAGATTTGGGGTCGGGGCCGGATTTGGGGTCGGGGCCCCGCCTGACCCTGACGGATTTCGATGCCTTGATCCGGGACCTGGAGCGGGAGCTGGGGACACGGCCGGACGTGGGGCTGTGACATCGGGGACACTGGGGACATCGAGGGGACACTGGGGACACTGGGGACATCGAGGGGACACGGCCAGAATTGGGGCTGTGACATGGAGGGGACATCGGGGACATCAAGAGGACATCGTGGGGACATCGAGGACATGGCTCAACGAGTGCCTGTGACACCATGGGGACATCGGGGACATCAAGAGGGACATCATGGGGACATCGAGGACATGGCTCAACGAGTGCCTGTGACACTGGGGACACCATGGGGACATTGGGGACATCAAGGGGACACCATGGGGACATCGGGGACATCAAGAGGGACATCATGGGGACATCGAGGACGTGGCTCAGCGAGTGCCTGTGACACCATGGGGACATCGGGGACATCAAGGGGACACCATGGGGACATCGGGGACATCAAGAGGACATCATGGGGACACTGAGGACACAGCTCAACGAGTGCCTTTGACACTGGGGACACCATGGGGACATTGGGGACACCATGGGGACATTGGGGACATCAAGAGGACATCGTGGGGACATCGAGGACGCGGCTCAATGAGTGCCCGTGACACTGGGGACACCATGGGGACATTGGGGACACCATGGGGACATTGGGGACATCGAGGACGTGGCTCAATGAGTGCCTGTGACACTGGGGACACCGCGGAGGTGGCGCTGCCACCGGTGACGCTGCCACCGGTGACGCCGATCCTGTCACCGATCCCGTTGTCACCAGCACCCCTGGGTGTCCCCAACCCTTCCCTGATGTCCCCAAATCCCCTCGATGTCCCCCAATGTCCCAAATCCCCCTCGATGTCCCCCAATGTCCCCAAACCCCTCTCAATGTCCCCGATGTCCCCAGTGTCCCCAAATCCCCCTCGATGTCCCCGATGTCCCCAATGTCCCCAGAGTCCCTCCCCCGGTGATTTTGGGGGGTTTTCGGTGCCTTTTTTTGTCCGGAAATTCCCAATTTCCGCCCCCCCCCCCCCCAATCCCAAAATTCCTCCCCAAAGTTCCCCCTCCCAAATCTCCCAAATTCCCCTCGAATTCCCAGAAAAACCCTGCAAGAAATCCCCCAAATCCTCCCCAAAAAAGCAAAAATCCACCCCCGAGAGTCCAAAAATTCCCACCAAAAATTGCCAAAAAATCCCCCAAAACTTCCCAAAAAATCTACCAAAAAATCCCCAAAATTCCACAAAAATTCCCACAAAAATTCCCCAAATCCCCCAAAGCTCTTCTCCCCCAAATCCCCAAAATTCTCCCCCCCAAAAATAAAACAGTTCCCACAAGAAATCCCCCAAATTCTCCCAAAAAAATCCAAAAATTCCTGCAAAAACGTTCCCTGAAATTCCCGAAATTTCTCCCCCTAGAATCAAAAAATTCCCACAGAAAATCCCCAAAGTTTCCTGAAATTCTCCACAAAAAAATCCAAAAATTCCCACAAAAAAAATTTCCCCGAATTCCCCCCAAAATCCAAAAATTTCCCACAAGAAACTCCCAAAATTATCAAAATTTTCCCCATAATACCTGGAATTTCCCCCAAAATCTCCCCCTCAAAACCCAAAATTTCCTGCAATAAAATCCTTGAAATTCCCCAAAATTTCTCCCCAAAAATTCCCCACCAATAAAATCCCCAAAGTTTCCCGAAATTCTCCCCAAAAATTCCCGCCTAAAAAAAAAAAAAAAAAAAAAAAATCCCCGAAATTCCCAAAGAATCAAAAATTTCCCGCAAAAAATTCCCAAAATTCCCCGAATTTCCCCCAAAATTTCACCCCTCTCCGGATTCAAAAATTCCCACAAAAAAATCCCAAAAATTCTCAAAAAAAAATCAAAAAATTCCCGCAAAAAAAAAAAAAAATCCCAAAATTCCCCGAATTTCCCCCAAATCCCCCCCACCCCAAAATCCAAAAATTCCCATTAAAAATTCCCCAAATTTCCCAAATTTTCCCCAACCCCCCCCCCAGGAATGTCCCCAAATTGTCACAGCAATAAAGGACGCGGCGCTTTATTCCAACGGTTGGTGGCACTGTCCCCAAAGTGTCCCCAAAGTGTCACCAGGGGTTGGGGACAGTGCCCAAAGTGTCACCAAGGGTTGGTGGCACTGTCCCCAAAGTGTCACCACGGGTTGGTGGCACTGTCACCAAAGTGTCACCAAGGGGGATGGCACTGTCCCCAAAGTGTTACCAGGGGTTGGGGACAGTGCCAAAGTGTCACCATGGGTTGGTGGCACTGTCCCCAAAGTGTCACCAAGGGGGGGTGGCACTGTCCCCCAAAGTGTCACCAAGGGGGGTGGCAGTGCCCAAAGTGTCACCAGGAGTTGGTGGCACTGTCCCCAAAGTGTCACCAAGGGGGATGGCACTGTCCCCAAAGTGTTACCAGGGGTTGGGGACAGTGCCCAAAGTGTCACCAGGGGTTGGTGGCACTGTCACCAAAGTGTCACCAGGGGTTGGTGGCACTGTCCCCAAAGTGTTACCAGGGGTTGGGGACAGTGCCCAAAGTGTCACCAAGGGTTGGTGGCACTGTCCCCAAAGTGTCCCCAAAGTGTCCCCAAAGTGTCACCAGGGGTTGGTGGCACTGTCCCCAAAGTGTCACCAAGGGAGGTGGCACTGTCCCCAAAGTGTCACCAATGGGGGTGGCACTGTCCCCAAAGTGTCACCAAGGGAGGTGGCAGTGCCCAAAGTGTCACCAGGGGTTGGTGGCACTGTCACCAAAGTGTCACCACGGGTTGGTGGCACTGTCACCAAAGTGTCACCAGGGGTTGGGGACCAGTTCCCAAAGTGTCACCAGGGGTTGGTGGCAGTGCCCAAAGTGTCACCAGGGGTTGGTGGCACTGTCCCCAAAGTGTCACCAAGGGGGGGTGGCAGTGCCCAAGGTGTCACCAAGGGAGGTGGCACTGTCCCCAAAGTGTCACCAAGGGTTGGGGACAGTGCCCAAAGTGTCACCAAGGGGGGGTGGCACTGTCCCCAAAGTGTCACCAAGGGGGGTGGCACTGTCCCCAAAGTGTCACCAGGGGTTGGGGACAGTTCCCAAAGTGTCACCAGGGGTTGGTGGCAGTGCCCAAAGTGTCACCAAGGGAGGTGGCACTGTCACCAAAGTGTCACCAGGGGTTGGTGGCACTGTCCCCAAAGTGTCACCAAGGGTTGGTGGCACTGTCCCCAAAGTGTCCCCAAAGTGTCCCCAAAGTGTCACCAAGGGGGGTGGCACTGTCCCCAAAGTGTCACAAAGGGAGGTGGCAGTGCCCAAAGTGTCACCAAGGGAGGTGGCACTGTCCCCAAGTGTCACCAGGGGTTGGGGACAGTTCCCAAAGTGTCACCAGGGGTTGGTGGCAGTGCCCAAAGTGTCACCAAGGGAGGTGGCACTGTCACCAAAGTGTCACCAGGGGTTGGTGGCACTGTCCCCAAAGTGTCACCATGGGTTGGTGGCACTGTCCCCAAAGTGTCACCAGGGTTGGGGACAGTGCCCAAAGTGTCACCAAGGGGGGTGGCACTGTCCCCAAAGTGTCATGAAGGGAGGTGGCACTGTCCCCAAAGTGTCACCAAGGGAGGTGGCACTGTCACCAAAGTGTCACCAAAGTGTCACCACGGGTTGGTGGCACTGTCCCCAAAGTGTCACCAGGGGTTGGTGGCACTGTCCCCAAAGTGTCACCAAGGGGGGTGGCACTGTCCCCAAAGTGTCACCAAGGGAGGTGGCAGTGCCCAAAGTGTCATGAAGGGAGGTGGCACTGTCCCCAAAGTGTCACCACGGGTTGGTGGCACTGTCCCCAAAGTGTCACCAAGGGGGTTGGCACTGTCCCCAAAGTGTCACCAAGGGAGGTGGCAATGCCCAAAGTGTCACCAAGGGAGGTGGGCACTGTCACCAAAGTGTCACCAAAGTGTCACCAGGGGTTGGTGGCACTGTCCCCAAAGTGTCACCAAAGTGTCACCAAGGGAGGTGGCACTGTCCCCAAAGTGTCACCAAGGGGGGGTGGCAGTGCCCAAAGTGTCACCTGTCACCCCTTGGGGCCAGTCCGAGGTCACTCAGGTGACACTTGGGGACACGTGGGGACAGTTGGGGACACACCTGGGGACACTCAGTGCCATTTGGGGACACTCGGAGATACTCAGTGACATTGGTGACACTCAGGTGACAGCGGTGACACTCAGGTGACCCTCAGGTGACACCGGTGACACCGGTGACGCTCAGGTGACACTCAGGTGACACCCAGGTGACACTCAGGTGACATTGGTGACACCCAGGTGACATTGGTGACACTCAGGTGGCACTGGTGACACCGGTGACCCCCAGGTGACCCCCAGGTGACACCGGTGACGCTCACACGGACACGGAGCCCTCCCGGAAGTCGCTGGGCCCCAGCAGGGCGTTGACCAGCACGGGGTGACCTCGGTGACACTCGGCCTGCGCCGCCCTCAGCACGGCCACCACCCTGTCCCCGCTGTCCCCGCTGTCCCCGATGTCCCCGCTGTCCCCGGTGTCCCCTTTGTCCCCTCCGGTGTCCCCGGCGCTGTCCAGGACGAAGCCGCGGCCTCCCAGCGCCGCCGCCACCGCGTGGTAATCTGGGGACACACGGGTGGCACTGTCACCAACGGGGGTGGCATTGTCACCAGGGGTGGAACTGTCACCGATGAGGTGGCACTGTCACAGGGGATGGCACTGTCACAGGGGTGGCACTGTCACCGATGAGGTGGCACTGTCACAGGGGTGGCACTGTCACCAGGGGGTGGCACTGTCACAGGGGGTGGCACTGTCACCAACGGGGGTGGCACTGTCACCGATGAGGTGGCACTGTCACAGGGGGTGGCACTGTCACATGGTGGCACTGTCACAGGGGTGGCGTTGTCACCAGGGGTGGCACGGTCACCAGGGGGTGGCACTGTCACAGGGGTGCCTCTGTCACCAACGGGGGTGGCACTGTCACCGATGAGGTGGCACTGTCACAGGGGTGGCATTGTCACCAGGGGTGGCACTGTCATAGGGGTGGCACTGTCATAGGGGTGGCACTGTCACAGGGGTGGCATTGTCACCAGGGGGTGGCATTGTCACAGGGGTGGCACTGTCACAGGGTTGGCATTGTCACCAGGGGTGGCACTGTCACCAGGGGGTGGCACTGTCACCGATGAGGTGGCATTGTCACAGGGGTGGCATTGTCACCAGGGGAGGCATTGTCACCAGGGGGTGGCATTGTCACAGGGGTGTCATTGTCACAGGGGGTGTCATTGTCACAGGGGTGGCGTTGTCACAGGGGTGGCACTGTCACCAGGGGTGGCATTGTCACAGGGGTGGCACTGTCACCAGGGGTGGCATTGTCACCAGCAGGGGTGGCACTGTCACCAGGGGGTGGCACTGTCACCAACAGGGGTGGCACTGTCACCAGGGGTGGCATTGTCATTGACAGGGGTGTCATTGTCACCAGGGGGTGGCACTGTCACAGGGGTGGCATTGTCACAGGGGTGGCACTGTCACCAACAGGGGTGGCACTGTCACCAGGGGTGGCACTGTCACAGGGGGTGGCATTGTCACCAGGGGTGGCACTGTCACAGGGTTGGCACTGTCACCAGGGGGTGGCACTGTCACCAGGGGCCCAGTGGCACAAGGACACCGGGGGTGGCCTGAGCTGGTGTCCCCTCAGTGTCCCCTCAGTGTCCCCTCAGTGTCCCCTCAGTGTCCCCCTGCCGTCCCCAGTGCTCCCTGATCACTGGTCAGTGGTCACTATGGGTCACTCAGGGGTCACTCAGGGGTCACTCAGTGGTCAGTTGGTCAGTTGGTCAGTGGTCAGGGGTCACTCAGTGGTCACTCAGTGGTCAGGGATCACTCAGTGGTCAGTTGGTCAGTTGGTCACTCACCGCTGAAGGCCCCTGCATAGTGACTATGGGTCACTATGGGTCACTCAGGGGTCACTCAGTGGTCAGTTGGTCAGTTGGTCACTCACCGCTGAAGGCCAGCCTGCAGCCCACGGCGCTGCCCAGCAGGGGGAGCCGCTGTCCCCAGTGTCCCCCCACCCCAGTCACTATGGGTCACTCAGGGGTCACTCAGTGGTCAGTTGGTCAGTTGGTCAGTGGTCAGGGGTCACTCGGGGTCACTCAGTGGTCAGTTGGTCAGTTGTCAGGGGTCACTCAGTGATCAGGGGTCACTCAGTGGTCACTCAGGGGTCACTCAGTGGTCAGTTGGTCAGTTGGTCAGTTGTCAGGGGTCACTCAGTGGTCACTCAGGGGTCACTCAGTGGTCAGTTGGTCAGTTGGTCAGTTGTCAGGGGTCACTCAGTGGTCACTCAGGGGGTCACTCAGTGGTCAGTTGGTCACTCACCGCTGAAGGCCAGCCTGCAGCCCACGGCGCTGCCCAGCAGGGGGAGCTGCTGTCCCCAGTGTCCCCCCTGCCCCGGTCACAATGGGTCACTCAGGGGTCACTCAGTGGTCACTCAGGGGTCATTCAGTGGTCAGGGGTCACTCAGTGGTCAGTTGTTCAGTTGGTCAGTTGGTCACTCACCGCTGAAGGCCAGCCTGCAGCCCACGGCGCTGCCCAGCAGGGGGAGCTGCTGTCCCCAGTGTCCCCTCCCCGGTCACTATGGGTCACTCACGGGTCACTCAGGGGTCACTCAGGGGTCAGGGGTCACTCAGGGGTCACTCAGTGGTCAGGGGTCACTCAGTTGTCAGGGGTCACTCGGTGGTCAGTTGGTCAGTTGGTCACTCACCACTGAAGGCCAGCCTGCAGCCCGCAGCGCTGCCCAGCAGGGGGAGCTGCTGTCCCCAGTGTCCCCCCTGCCCCAGTCACTATGGGTCACTCAGTGGTCACTCAGGGGTCACTCAGGGGTCAGTTGGTCAGTTGGTCAGTTGGTCACTCACCGCTGAAGGCCAGCCTGCAGCCCATGGCGCTGCCCAGCAGGGGGAGCTGCTGTCCCCAGTGTCCCCCCCGCCCCAGTCACTATGGGTCACTCAGGGGTCAGGGGTCACTGAGGGGTCACTCAGGGGTCACTCAGGGGTCAGTTGGTCAGTTGGTCAGTTGGTCACTCACCGCTGAAGGCCAGCCTGCAGCCCACGGCGCTGCCCAGCAGGGGGAGCTGCTGTCCCCAGTGTCCCCCCCGCCCCAGTCACTATGGGTCACTCAGTGGTCAGGGGTCACTCAGGGGTCACTCAGGGGTCACTCAGTGGTCAGTTGGTCAGTTGGTCACTCACCGCTGAAGGCCAGCCTGCAGCCCACGGCGCTGCCCAGCAGGGGGAGCTGCTCGCGGCTGATCTGCGTCCAACCGGCGTCGTTCCCAACCAGGGCAATGACCGGGACCTGGGGACACGGGGACAGAGGGACACAGGGACAGAGGTGACACAGGGACCTGGGGACACAGGGACAGAGGGGACACAGGGACAGAGGTGACACAGGGACCTGGGGACACGGGGACAGAGGGACACAGGGACAGAGGTGACACAGGGACCTGGGGACATGGGGACAGCGGTGGGACAGACAGAGGGACACAGGGACAGAGGGGACACAGGGACAGAGGTGACACAGGGACCTGGGGACACAGGGACAGAGGTGACACAGGGACAGCGATGGGACAGGGACAGAGGTGACACAGGGACCTGGAGACACAGGGACAGAGGTGACACAGGGGCCTGGGGACACGGGGACAGAGGGGACACAGGGACAGAGGTGACACAGGGGCCTGGGGACACGGGGACAGAGGGGACACGGGGACAGAGGTGACACAGGGACCTGGGGGACATGGGGACAGAGGGGACACGGGGACAGAGGGGACACGGGGACAGAGGTGGGACAGGGACACGGGGACACAGGGACAGTGGTGGGACAGACAAAGGGACAACGGGGACATGGGGACACAGCTGGGACACGGGGACAGAGGTGACACAGGGACATGGGGACATGGGGACAGAGGGACACAGGGACCTGGGGACAGGGGGACAGAGAGACAGAGGGACACAGGGACAGTGACAGGTGACAATGACAGTGACAATGACAGGTGACAATGACAATGACAAGTGACAATGAGAGTGACAGGTGACAGTGGCAGTGACAGTGACAGGTGACAGTGACAGGTGACAATGACAGGTGACAGTGGCAGTGGCAGTAGCAGGTGACAATGAGAGTGACAATGACAATGAGAGTGACAGGTGACAATGAGAGTGACAGGTGACAGTGACAGTGACAGGTGACAATGACAGTGACAACGACAGTGACAGTGACAGGTGACAATGACAGTGACAGGTGACAATGACAGTGACAGGTGACAGTGACAGTGACAGTGACAGGTGACAGTGACAGTGACAGGTGACAATGACAGTGACAGGTGACAGTGACAGTGACAGGTGACAGGTGACAGTGACAGGTGACAACGACAGTGACAGGTGACAATGACAGTGGCAGTGACCTTGTGGCGCACGAAGGTGATCGAACTCCATCAGGCTGAAGCCCAGCGAGCCGTCCCCATAGAGCACCCACACCTGGGGACGTCCCCAAATGTCACCCGTTGTCCCCAGCGGGGACCCTGGGGACGCTCTGGACCCCGCAGTGTCCCCCAGTGTCCCCCGATGTCCCCAATGGCCCCCAGTGTCCCCAGTGTCCCCATTATTCTCCAGTGTCCCCAGTGTCCCCAGTGTCCCCAATGTCTCCATTATCCCCGATGTCCCCATTGTCCCCTTTCTCCCCCATGTACCCCAGTGTCCCAAATGTCTCCAATGTCCCCCACGTCCCCTGATGTCCCCAATGTCCCCAATGTCCCCGATGTCCCCGATGTCCCCAATGTCCCCAATGTCCCCAATGTCCCTGATGTTCCCCATGTCCCCGATGTCCCCGATGTCCCCAATGTCCCCAATGTCCCCGATGTCCCCGATGTCCCCGATGTCCCCAATGTCCCCGATGTTCCCCATGTCCCCCGATGTCCCCCGATGTCCCCGATGTCCCCGTGTCACCTCAGCCTCGGGCCGGCAGAGTTTGGCCCCGAGCGCGAATCCTCCGCCAACGCCCAGAGTGCCGAAGGGACCTGAGGGGACAAAGGGACACAGGGGACAGAGGGGACATCACTGCCATTGCCACCATGACAGCACTGGGGACAGCGGGGACATCACTGCCACCACCCGGTGACAGCACCGACCCTGTCCCCGAGCTGTCCCCCAAGCTGTCCCCCACATGTCCCCCAGGGGGTCTGGCTGTGTCCCTGTGGGGGCCTGGCCAGGTCCCCAAGCTGTCCCCAGTGTGTCCCCAGGGGGTCTGGCCATGTCCCCACTCTGTCCCCACGTGTGTCCCTATGGGGTCTGGCCATGTCCCTACATGTCCCCCCCCCCCAGGGGGTCTGGCCATGTCCCCACTCTGTCCCCCGCTCTGTCCCCAGTGTCCCCAGTGTCCCCAGGAGCTCTGGCCGTGTCCTCACTCTGTCCCCACTCTGTCCCACCCTGTCCCCGCCCTGTCCCCATAGGGGTCTGGCTCTGTCCCCTCCCTGTCCCCCGCTCTGTCCCCACCCTGTCCCCGCTCTGTCCCTATGGGGTCTGGCCATGTCCCCGCTCTGTCCCACTGTCCCCTCTCTGTCCCCATGGGGGTCTGGCCGTGTCCCCTCTCTGTCCCCTCTCTGTCCCCTCCCTGTCCCCTCTCTGTCCCCGCTCTGTCCCCCGCCCTGTCCCCATGGGGTCTGGCCGTGTCCCCTCTCTGTCCCGCTCTGTCCCCTCCCTGTCCCCTCTCTGTCTCTATGGGGTCTGGCCGTGTCCCCGCTCTGTCCCCTCCCTGTCCCCGCTCTGTCCCCACGCTGTCCCCCGCTCTGTCCCTATGGGGTCTGGCCGTGTCCCTCTCCGTCCCCGCTCTGTCCCCCCTCTGTCCCCAGTGTCCCCCGCTTTGTCCCCATGGGGGTCTGGCCATGTCCCCGCTCTGTCCCCACACTGTCCCCTCTCTGTCTCTATGGGGTCTGGCTCTGTCCCCGCTCTGTCCCCTCTCTGTCCCCACTGTCCCCACCCCAGAGTGGCCCTACCGGGGTCCAGCCAGGCCAGTGGCCGCCGTGGCCGGACGATGTAGGCGGCCGTGGCCACGAAGTCGCCGCCGTCGGCCACCAAGAGGCTCTGGGGGGGCAACACCTGGTCCAGGGCCTGCAGCAGCGCCAGCGGGTTCAGGTGACACGGGGGGGGGCACGGCGGCCTTGGCCCTGAGGAGGAGGGGAGTGAGGGGGGGGCCTGACCCCCAAAAATCCCAAAGCAGGGGGGGGCTGACCCCAAAACTCCCAACCTGGGGGGGTCTGACCCCAAAAAATCCCCAAATGAGAGAGGTCTGATCCCAAAAAATCCCAACCTGGGGGGGTCTGACCCCAAAAATCCCAAAGCAGGGGGGGCTGACCCCAAAAATACCAACCTGGGGGGGGGCTGGCCCCCAAAAATCCCAACCTGGGGGGGGTCTGACCCCAAAAATCCCAAAGCAGGGGGGGGCTGACCCCAAAAATCCACAGTGAGGGGGGGCTGACCCCAAAAATCCCAACCTGGGGGGGTCTGACCCCAAAAATCCCAAATGAGAGAGGTCTGACCCCCAAAAATCCACAGTGAGGGGGGGGCTGACCCCAAAAATCCCAAATGAGAGGGGGTCTGATCCCCAAAAATCCCAAATGAGAGAGGTCTGACCCCAAAAATCCCAAATGAGAGGGGTCTGATCCCAAAAATCCCAACCTGGGGGGGCTGACCCCCAAAAATCCCAACCTGGGGGGGTCTGACCCCAAAACTCCCAAAGCAGGGGTGTCTGATCCCAAAAATCCCAAATGAGAGAGGTCTGACCCCCAAAAATCCACAGTGAGGGGGGGCTGGCCCCCAAAAATCCCAACCTGGGGGGTCTGACCCCCAAAAATCCCAACCTGGGGGGGCTGACCCCAAAAATCCCAAATGAGAGAGGTCTGATCCCAAAAATCCCAACCTGGGGGGGCTGATCCCAAAAATCCCAAATGAGAGAGGTCTGACCCCAAAAATCCCAACCTGGGGGGGTCTGACCCCAAAAATCCCAACCTGGGGGGGCTGACCCCAAAATCCCCCAAGCCCCCCCCCCAGACCGGTTGGGAAGGGGTTGTGGTGACCCCAAAATTGGGAACGGGATCCTCACCGCCCCCAAATGCTCCTCAGTGTCCCCAGCCCTGTGTCCCCATCTGTCCCCACTGTCCCCAATGTCCCCAATGTCCCCAGTGTCCCCAGTGTCCCCTCTGTCCCCATTGTCCCCAATGTCCTCAATGTCCCCTCTGTCCCCACTGTCCCCACTGTCCCCAGTGTCCCCAGTGTCCCCAGTGTCCCCAGTGTCCCCTCTGTCCCATCTGTCCCCAATGTCCCCATTGTCCCCAATGTCCCCTCTGTCCCCACTGTCCCCAATGTCCTCAATGTCCCCATTGTCCCCATTGTCCCAAATGTCCCCACTGTCCCCAGTGTCCCCTCTGTCCCCAATGTCCTCAGTGTCCCTGATGTCCCCAATGTCCCCAATGTCCTCAATGTCCCCAGTGTCCCCAGTGTCCCCTCTGTCCCCAATGTCCCCTCTGTCCCCAATGTCCCCATTGTCCCCAATGTCCCAATGTCCCCACTGTCCCCAATGTCCCCAATGTCCCCAATGTCCCCACTGTCCCCATTGTCCCCAATGTCCTCAATGTCCCCATTGTCCCCACTGTCCCCAATGTCCCCAGTGTCCCCACTGTCCCCAATGTCCTCAATTGTCCCCAGTGTCCCCAGTGTCCCCTCTGTCCCCAGTGTCCCCTCTGTCCCCTCTGTCCCCGGTGTCCCCTCACCGGTTCTGCTGCTCCTTCTCCCTCTCCGCCTCCCGCAGCCGCTCCAGCCACTCCCGGGGGCAGGAGAAGCCCTGGAGGCTCTGGGCCAGCGCCACCATGAAGGACCCGGGGTCACCTGCGGGACAAAAACGTGTCACCGGGGTCCCCAAAGTGTCACCGGGGTCCCCAACGTGTCACCTGGAACCCCAAAGTGTCACCTGAGACCTCAAAAATGTCACCAGGGATCTCAAAAATGTCACCAGGGTCCCCAAAGTGTCAACAGGGACCTCAAAAGTGTCACCAGGAACCCAAAACTGCCTCATTCTGACCCAAACCCACCTCTTTTTGACCCAAAACCGCCTCATTTGTGTCCCCAACGTCCCAATTCGTGTCCCCAAAGTCCCATTTTGTGTCTCCAATGTCCCCAGCGCCCCTCACCCCGCACGGCCAGCCGCGGCTTCCAGAACACGTCCGAGTTCCTCAGCAGCCGTGTGCGGTCGCGGTTTGACCCAAACCCACCTCTTTTTGACCCAAAACCGCCCCATTCTGACTCAAAACCACTTCATTTGTGTCCCCAAAATCCCATTTTGTGTCCCCAATGTCCCCAGCGCCCCTCACCCCGCACGGCCAGCCGCGGCTTCCAGACCACATCCGAGTTCCTCAGCAGCCGCATGCGGTCACGGTTTGACCCAAAACCGCCTCATTTGTGACCCCAAAATTGGCTCATTCTGACCCCAAACCACCTAATTTGCGTCCCCAATGTCCCAATTCGTGTCCCCAGCGTCCCTCACCCTGCACGGCCAGCCGCAGCTTCCAGAACATGTCCGAGTTCCGCAGCAGCTGCGCCCGGTCGCGGTTTGACCCAAAACCGCCTCTTTTTGACCCAAAACCGCCCCATTCTGACTCAAAACCACTTCATTTGTGTCCCCAAAGTCCCAATTTGTGTCCCCAAAGTCCCATTTTGTGTCCCCAATGTCCCCAGTGCCCCTCACCCCGCACGGCCAGCCGCGGCTTCCAGAACATGCCCGAGTTCCGCAGCAGCTGCGCGCGGCCGTGGTTTGACCCAAAACCGCCTCATTCTGACCCAAAATTGGCTCATTCTGACCCAAAACCACCTCTTTTTGACCCAAAACCACCTAATTTGTGTCCCCAAAGTCCTGATTCATGTCCCCAGTGTCCCTCACCACGCACGGCCAGCCGCGGCTTCCAGAACACGTCCGAGTTCCGCAGCAGCTGCGCCCGGTCGCGGTTTGACCCAAAACCACCTCTTTTTGACCAAAACCGCCCCATTCTGACCCAAAATTGGCTCATTCTGACCCAAAACCGCCTCATTTTGACCCAAAACCGCCCCATTCTGACCCAAAATTGGCTCATTTTGACCCAAACTCCCCCATTTTGACCCCAAAGTCCTGATTCGTGTCCCCAGCGCCCCTCACCCTGCACGGCCAGCCGCGGCTTCCAGAACACGTCCAAGTTCCGCACCAGCTGCGCCCGGTCGCGGTTCGACCCAAAACCGCCTCTTTTTGACCCAAAACCACCTAATTTGTGTCCCCAATGTCCCGATTCGTGTCCCCAGCGTCCCTCACCCTGCACGGCCAGCCGCGACTTCCAGAACACGTCCAAGTTCCGCAGCAGCTGCGCCCTGGTCGCGGTTCGACCCAAAACCGCCTCATTTGTGACCCCAAAACCGCCCCATTCTGACCCAAAATTGGCTCATTCTGACCCAAAACCACCTCATTTTGACCCAAACTCCCCCATTTTGACCCCAAAGTCCTGATTTGTATCTCCAGCGCCCCTCACCCTGCACGGCCAGCCGTGGTTTCCAGAACACGTCCGAGTTCCGCAGCAGCTGCGCCCGGTCGCGGTTTGACCCAAAACCACCTCATTTGTGACCCCAAAACCGCCTCATTCTGACCCCAAACCGCCTCTTTTTGACCCAAACTCCCCCATTTTGACCCCAAAGTCCCATTTTGTGTCCCCAGCATCCCTCACCCTGCACGGCCAGCCGTGGTTTCCAGAACACGTCCGAGTTCCGCAGCAGCTGCGCCCGGTCGCGGTTTGACCCAAAACCACCTCATTTGTGACCCCAAAACCGCCTCATTCTGACCCCAAACCGCCTCTTTTTGACCCAAACTCCCCCATTTTGACCCCAAAGTCCCATTTTGTGTCCCCAGCATCCCTCACCCTGCACGGCCAGCCGTGGTTTCCAGAACACGTCCGAGTTCCGCAGCAGCTGCGCCCGGTCGCGGTTCACGGCCACCACGGCGGCGCGGCGGCCGAAGAGGCGGCCGTAGGACAGGCGGAAATCGCAGACGGTGCCTTTTTCGGGGGACAGCGGCTCAGGAAGGGGACGGAGGGGACGGCGCCGGGGCGTCCCCGGGGTCCCCGCCCGCCGGCGGTACCTGCCAGCAGCACCAGGTCGGCGTCGCGCAGCGCCTGGCGGCGGTTCTGGCGCAGCAGCAGCGGGCACTCGGGGGGCAGCAGCCCCCGCGCCGCGCCCCCCAAGTAGCAGGGGACACCCAGGGACTGCAGCGACGAGCTGGGGACAGGAGGGGACACTGAGGACGGGCGCAGGGGACAAACGGGGTCCGACTGGCGCCGAACTGGGTCAGACTGGTGCCAAACTGGATGGGTTTGGTACCAAACTGGGTCCGATTGGCACCAAACTGGATCCGACTGGCACCAAACTGGGTCCGATTGGCACCAAACTGGGTCCGATTGGTACCAAACTGGATCGGTTTGGCACCGAACTGGATCCGATTGGCACCGAACTGGATGGGTTTGGTACCAAACTGGGTCCGACTGGGGCCAAACTGGGTCCGATTGGCGCCAAACTGGATCCGATTGGCACCGACTGGATTCAATTGGCACCGAACTGGATCCGATTGGCACTGAACTGGATGGGTTTGGTACCAAACTGGATCCGACTGGTGCCAAACTGGGTCCAATTGGCACCAAACTGGATCCGATTGGCACTGAACTGGATGGGTTTGGTACCAAACTGGATCCGACTGGCACCAAACTGGGTCCGATTGGCACCAAACTGGGTCCGATTGGTACCAAACTGGATGGGTTTGGTACCAAACTGGGTCCGATTGGCACTGAACTGGGTCCGACTGGTGCCAAACTGGGTCTGATTGGTACCAAACTGGATCGGTTTGGCACCGAACTGGATCGGTTTGGCACCGAACTGGGTCCGATTGGCACCAAACTGGGTCCGACTGGCACTGAACTGGATGGGTTTGGTCCCAAACTGGGTCCGATTGGCACCAAACCGGGTCCGATTGGCACCAAACTGGATGGGTTTGGTCCCAAACTGGGTCCGATTGGCACCGAACTGGATGGGTTTGGTACCAAACTGGATCCGATCGGCACCAAACTGGGTCCGACTGGCACTGAACTGGATGGGTTTGGTACCAAACTGGATCCGATTGGTGCCAAACTGGGTCCGATTGGCACCGAACTGGATCCGATTGGTACCAAACTGGATCTGACTGGCGCCAAACTGGGTCCGATTGGTACCAAACTGGATCGGTTTGGCACCGAACTGGGTCTGATTGGCACCGAACTGGGTCTGATTGGCACCGAACTGGGTCCGACTGGCACCGAACTGGATTGGTTTGGTACCAAACTGGATCCAACTGGTGCCAAACTGGGTCCGATTGGTACCAAACTGGATGGGTTTGGTCCCAAACTGGATCCGACTGGTGCCAAACTGGGTCCGACTGGCGCCGAACTGGATCCGATTGGCACTGAACTGGATGGGTTTGGTACCAAACTGGGTCCGATTGGTGCCAAACTGGGTCCGACTGGCACCAAACTGGATCCGACTGGTGACAAACTGGGTCCGATTGGTACCAAACTGGATTCAATTGGCACTGAACTGGATCCGATTGGCACTGAACTGGATGGGTTTGGTACCAAACTGGATCCGACTGGTGCCAAACTGGGTCCGATTGGCACCAAACTGGGTCCGATTGGTACCAAACTGGATTCAATTGGCACTGAACTGGATCCGATTGGCACTGAACTGGATGGGTTTGGTACCAAACTGGATCCGACTGGTACCAAACTGGGTCCGACTGGCACCGAACTGGATTCAATTGGCACTGAACTGGATGGGTTTGGTACCAAACTGGGTCCGATTGGTGCCAAACTGGGTCCGACTGGCACCAAACTGGATCCGATTGGTACCAAACTGGATCGGTTTGGCGCCGAACTGGATCCGATTGGCACTGAACTGGATGGGTTTGGTCCCAAACTGGATCCGACTGGTGCCAAATGGGATTCGACTGGCACCAAACTGGGTCCGATTGGCACTGAACTGGATCCGACTGGAACTGAACTGGATGGGTTTGGTACCAAACTGGATCCGACTGGCACCAAACTGGGTCCGATTGGTACCAAACTGGATTGGTTTGGCACCGAACTGGATCCGATTGGCACTGAACTGGATGGGTTTGGTCCCAAACTGGATCCGACTGGCGCCAAACTGGGTCCGATTGGTACCAAACTGGATCGGTTTGGCACCAAACTGGATCGGTTTGGCACCGAACTGGATCCGATTGGCACTGAACTGGATGGGTTTGGTCCCAAACTGGATCCGACTGGCGCCAAACTGGGTCCGAGTGGCACCAAACTGGGTCCGACTGGTGCCAAACTGGGTCCAATTGGTACCAAACTGGATGGGTTTGGCACCGAACTGGATCCGACTGGCACTGAACTGGATGGGTTTGGTACCAAACTGGATCCGACTGGTGCCAAACTGGGTCCGATTGGCACTGAACTGGATCCAATTGGTACCAAACTGGGTCCAATTGGCACCGAACTGGATCCGATTGGCACTGAACTGGATGGGTTTGGTACCAAACTGGGTCCGACTGGTGCCAAACTGGGTCCGATTGGCACCAAACTGGGTCCAATTGGCACCAAACTGGGTCCCATTGGTACCAAACTGGGTCCGAGTGGCGCCGAACTGGGTCCGACTGGTGCCAAACCGGGTCCGATTGGTACCAAACTGGGTCCAATTGGCACCAAACTGGATCCGATTGGCACTGAACTGGATGGGTTTGGTACCAAACTGGATCCGACTGGCGCCAAACTGGGTCCGATTGACACCAAACTGGGTCCGATTGGTACCAAACTGGGTCCGATTGGTACCAAACTGGGTCCAATTGGCACCAAACTGGATCCGATTGGCACTGAACTGGATGGGTTTGGTACCGAACTGGGTCCGATTGGTGCCAAACTGGGTCCAATTGGCACCAAACTGGGTCCGATTGGTACCAAACTGGGTCCGACTGGTGCCAAACTGGGTCCGATTGGTACCAAACTGGATCTGATTGGCACCGAACTGGATCTGATTGGCACTGAACTGGATGGGTTTGGTCCCAAACTGGATCCGACTGGTGCCAAACTGGGTCCGATTGGTACCAAACTGGGTCCGATTGGCACCAAACTGGATCGGTTTGGCACCGAACTGGATCCGATTGGCACTGAACTGGATGGGTTTGGCACTGAACTGGATCCGATTGGCACTGAACTGGATGGGTTTGGTACCAAACTGGATCCGATTGGTGCCAAACTGGGTCCGATTGGTACCAAACTGGATCGGTTTGGCACCGAACTGGGTCCGACTGGCGCTGAACTGGATGGGTTTGGTCCCAAAATGGATCCGACTGGTGCCAAACTGGGTCCGACTGGCACCAAACTGGGTCCAATTGGTACCAAACTGGGTCCGATTGGCACCGAACTGGATCCGATTGGCACTGAACTGGATCCGATTGGCACTGAACTGGATGGGTTTGGTACCAAACTGGGTCCGACTGGCGCCAAACTGGGTCCGATTGGTACCAAACTGGATCGGTTTGGCACCGAACTGGATCGGTTTGGCACTGAACTGGATGGGTTTGGTCCCAAACTGGATCCGACTGGCACCAAACTGGGTCCGATTGGCACCGACTGGATTCAATTGGCACCGAACTGGATCCGATTGGCACCAAACTGGATCGATTTGGTCCCAAACTGGATCGGATTGGCACTGAACTGGCTCAGTTTGTTCTCAAACTGGATCGGATTGGCCCCAAAAATGGCTCAATCCATGACCCAAACTGGTTCAGTTTGGCCCCAAAAATGGATCAATCCATGACCCAAACTGGCTCAGTTTGGCCCCAAAACCAGCACAATCAGGGCCCCAAACAGGCTCAGTCTGGCCCCAAAAATGGCTCAATCCAGGACCCAAACTGGATCAGTTTGGCCCCAAAAACGGCTCAACCCACGTCCCAAACTGGCTCGGTTTGGCCCCAAAACCAGCACAATCAGGGCTCCAAACTGGCTCGGTTTGGTTCCAAAAATGGCTCAATCCAGGTCCCAAACTGGCTCAGTTTGGCCCCAAAAATGGCTCAATCCATGTCCCAAACTGGCTCAGTTTGGCCCCAAAAATGGCTCGACCCACGTCCCAAACTGGCTCGGTTTGGTCCCAAAACCAGCACAATCAGGGCTCCAAACTGGATCGGTTTGGTTCCAAAAACGGCTCAATCCAGGATCTAAACTGGCTCGGTTTGCTCTCAGACTGGATCCAATTGGCAGTGAACCGGATCAGTTTGGTACCAAAAATGGCTCATTTTGGCCCAAAAAATGGCTCAATCCAGGTCCCAAACTGGCTCATTTTGGCCCAAAAATGGCTCAATCCAGGTCCCAAACTGGCTCCGTTTGGCCCTAAAAGTGGCTCAGTTGAGGACCTGAACTGGCTCAGTTTGGCCCCAAAATGGCTCAAAAATGGCTCAATCTGGGTCCCAAACCGGCTCAGTTTTGTCTCAGACTGGATCGGTTTGGTCCCAAAAACGGCTTTTGTGGGACCCCAGACCCATCCCAGTCCATCCCAGTCCATCCCAGTCCATCCTAGTTCATCCCAGTCCATCCCAGTCCATCCTAGTTCATCCCAGTCCCTCCCAGTCCCTCCCAGTCCATCCCAGTCCCTCCCAGTCCCTCCCAGTCCATCCCAGTCCCTCCCAATCCCATCCCAATCCCATCCCAGTCCATCCCAGTCCCTCCCAAACCCATCCCAGTCCCTCCCAGTCCATCCCAATCCCATCCCAGTCCATCCCAATCCCATCCCAGTCCATCCCAGTCCATCCCAATCCCCTCCCAGTCCATCCCAGTCCCTCCCAGTCCCTTCCAGTCCATCCCAGTCCTTCCCAATCCCATCCCAATCCCCTCCCAAACCCATCCCAGTCCATCCCAGTCCCTCCCAAACCCATCCCAATCCCATCCCAGTCCATCCCAGTCCATCCCAGTCCATCCCAATCCCATCCCAGTCCATCCCAGTCCCTCCCAATCCATCCCAATCCCATCCCAATCCCCTCCCAGTCCATCCCAGTCCCTCCCAAACCCATCCCAGTCCCTCCCAGTCCATCCCAGTCCCTCCCAAACCCATCCCAGTCCCTCCCAGTCCATCCCAATCCCCTCCCAGTCCATCCCAGTCCATCCCAATCCCATCCCAGTCCATCCCAGTCCATCCCAATCCCCTCCCAGTCCTTCCCAGTCCTTCCCAGTCCATCCCAGTCCATCCCAATCCCATCCCAATCCCCTCCTAATCCATCCCAGTCCCTCCCAGTCCCTTCCAGTCCATCCCAGTCCATCCCAGTCCCTCCCAGTCCTTCCCAATCCCATCCCAATCCCATCCCAATCCCCTCCCAGTCCATCCCAGTCCCTCCCAGTCCCTCCCAGTCCCTCCCAGTCCCCCCAGTCCGGCTGACCGCAGCTCCTCGGCCGGCGTGGGGGGCAGCAGCGCCTGGCTGCCCACGAGCACCAGGGGCCGGAGAGCGCGGCTCAGCAGCTCCGAGCAGAGCTGGACCTGGGATTGAGCCGGGAGTAACCCCAAAGAGCCGGGATTAACCCCAAAAACCTGCCCTGGATTAACCCCAAAACCAGGATTAACCCCAGAAACCTGCTCTGGATTAACCCCAAAACCAGGATTAACCCCAAACCAGGATTAACCCCAAAAACCTGCCCTGGATTAACCCCAAAACCAGGATTAACCCAAAACCAGGATGAACCCCAAACAAACTGGGATTAACCCCAAAGAGCCAGGATTAACCCCAGAAACCTGCCCTGGATTAACCCCAAAACCAGGATTAACCCCAAAGAGCCAGGATTAACCCCAGAAACCCGCCCTGGACAACCCCAGAACAAGGATAAACCCAAAACCAGGATTAACCCCAAACAGCCCAGATTAATCCCAAAATCCAGCCCAGATTAATCCCAAAACCTGGTTTAACCCCAAACCAGGCAGGATTAGCTCCAAACCCATCCCAAAATCCTTCAATCCATTCCAAAAACCTGAACCCAAACCCATCCCAAAATCCTTCAATCCATCCCAAAACCCCAAACTTTGGGGTTTCCCTCCAAATCCCCTCAGTCCCACCCCAAAACCCGACCCCAAACCCATCCCAAAATCCTCCAATCCACCCCAAAACCTGACCCCAAACCCATCCCAAAATCCTTCAACCCCATCCCAAAACCCTGACCCCAAACCCATCCCAAAATCCTTCAATCCCACCCCAAAACCCCGACCCCAAACCAATCCCAAAATCCTTCAATCCCACCCCAAAACCCTGACCTCAAACCCATCCCAAAATCCTTCAATTCCACCCCAAAACCCCGACCCCAAACCCATCCCAAAATCCTTCAACCCCACCCCAAAACCCCGACCCCAAACCCATCCCAAAATCCTTCAATCCCACCCCAAAACCCTGACCCCAAACCCATCCCAAAATCCTTCAACCCCACCCAAAACCCCGACCCCAAACCAATCCCAAAATCCTTCAATCCCACCCCAAAACCCCGACCCCAAACCAATCCCAAAATCCTTCAACCCCATCCAAAAACCGCGACCCCAAACCCATCCCAAAATCCTTCAATCCCACCCCAAAACCCCGACCCCAAACCAATCCCAAAATCCTTCAATCCCACCCCAAAACCCTGACCCCAAACCCATCCCAAAATCCTTCAACCCCACCCCAAAACCCCGACCCCAAACCCATCCCAAAATCCTTCAACCCACCCCAAAACCTGACCCCAAACCCATCCCCAAATCCTTCAATCCACCCCAAAACCCCGACCCCAAACCCATCCCAAAATCCTTCAATCCCACCCCAAAACCCCGACCCCAAACCCATCCCAAAATCCTTCAATCCCACCCCAAAACCCTGACCCCAAACCCATCCCAAAATCCTTCAATCCATCCCAAAAACCACAACCCCAAACCCCACAAAAACCTCCCCAAAAAACCCATGAAAAACCCAAAAATCAACGAAAAGAAAAACCCAAAAAACCCAAAAATCAACCCCAAAAACCCCCCAAAACCCCAAAATAAACCACAAAAAGCCCCAAATCCCGGATTTTGGGGTTTTTCCCCGGATTTGGGGTCGCACCTGCTCCGGGGCGGCTCTGGGGACGCGCAGTGGCAGCGGGGTCGCGTCCCGCGGCTCCCAATCAACCCCAAAACCCCACAAAAACCCCAAAAACCCCTCAATCCCTGACCCCAAACCAATCCCCAAATCCTTCAATCCCACCCCAAAACCCTGACCCCAAACCCATCCCAAAATCCTCCAACCCATCCCAAAACCCTGACCCCAAACCAATCCCAAAATCCTTCAATCCATCCCAAAAACCGCGACCCCAAACCCCACAAAAACCTCCCCAAAAAACCCATGAAAAACCCAAAAGTCAATGAAAAGAAAAACCAAAAAACCCAAAAATCAACCCAAAAAAAACCCAAAAAACCCCAAAATAAACCACAAAAAGCCCCAAATCCCGGATTTTGGGGTTTTTTTCCCCGGATTTGGGGTCGCACCTGCTCGGGGGCGGCTCTGGGGACGCGCAGCGGCAGCGGGGTCGGGTCCCGCGGCTCCCAATCAACCCCAAAACCCCACAAAAACCCCAAAAAACCCTCAATCCCTGACCCCAAACCAATCCCAAAATCCTTCAATCCATCCCAAAAACCGCGACCCCAAACCCATCCCAAAATCCTTCAATCCCACCCCAAAACCCCGACCCCAAACCAATCCCAAAATCCTTCAATCCCACCCCAAAACCTGACCCCAAACCAATCCCCAAATCCTTCAACCTCATCCAAAAACCGCGACCCCAAACCCCACAAAAACCTCCCCAAAAAACCCATGAAAAACCCAAAAATCAACGAAAAGAAAAACCCAAAAAAACCCAAAAACCCCAAAATAAACCCCAAAAAGCCCCAAATCCCGGATTTTGGGGTTTTTCCCCGGATTTGGGGTCGCACCTGCTCGGGGGCGGCTCTGGGGACGCGCAGCGGCAGCGGGGTCGGGTCCCGTGGCTCCCAGGCGCCCGCGAAGAGATCCCGCAGGTAATTGTCCAGGTACCTGCGGGGTTTGGGGCTTTTTGTGGGGTTTTGGGGTTTTTGTGGGGTTTTGGGGGTTTTGTGGGGTTTTTGGTGTTTTTTTGGGTTATTTTGGGGTTATTTTCAGGGGTTTCTGTGGGGGTTTTGGGAGGGATTTGTGGGGGGTTTTTTAGGTTTTGGGGTTTTTTGTGGGGTTTTTGTGGGTTTTTTTGGCTATTTTTGGGTTCTTTTCAGGGGTTTTGGGAGGGATTTGTGGGGGGGGGTTTAGGTTTTGGGTTTTTTTGTAGGGTTTTTGTGGGCTTTTTTTAGGTTTTGGGGTTTTTGTGGGGTTTTTGTGGGGTTTTTTAGGGTTTTAGGGTTTTTGTGGGGTTTTGTGGGGTTTTTTTTTGATTTTTTGGGTTATTTTTGGGTTATTTTCAGGGGTTTCTGGGGGGGTTTTGGGAGGGATTTGTGGGGGTTTTTTTAGGTTTTGGGGTTTTTTGTGGGGTTTTTTAGGGTTTTGGGGTTTTAGTGGGGTTTTAGTGGGGGTTTTGTAGGGTTTTGGGGTTTTAGTGGGGTTTTTGTGGGGTTTTTGTAGGGTTTTGGGGTTTGGGGGGTTTTGTGGGTTTTTTTTGGATTTTTTGGGGTTATTTTTGGGTTCTTTTCAGGGGTTTCTGGGGGGTTTCGGGGGGGTTTTGGGAGGGATTTGTGGGGGTTTTTTTAGGTTTTGGGGTTTTTGTGGGGGTTTTGTGGGTTTTTTGTAGGGTTTTGGGGGTTTTCTGGGGTTTTGTGGGGTTTTTTGGATTTTTTGTGGGTTTTTTGGTGGTTTTTTGGGTTATTTTCAGGGGTTTCTGTGGGGTTTTGGGGGGGTTGGGAGGGATTTGTGGGGGTTTTTTAGGTTTTGGGGTTTTTGTGGGGTTTTTGTGGGGGTTTTGTAGGGTTTTGGGGTTTTCTGGGTTTTTGTGGGTTTTTTGGTGGTTTTTTGGGTTATTTTTGGGTTATTTTCCGGGGTTTCTGGGGGGTTTCGGGGGGGGTTTTGGGAGGGATTTGTGGGGTTTTTTTTAGGTTTTGGGGTTTTTGTGTGGTTTTTGTGGGGTTTTTGTGGGTTTTTTGGTGGTTTTTGGGTTATTTTTGGGTTCTTTTCAGGGGTTTCTGTGGGGTTTCTGGGGGGGTTTGGAGGGATTTGTGGGGGTTTTTTTAGGTTTTGGGGTTTTTGTGGGGTTTTGGGGTTTTTGTGGGTTTTTTGGTGGTTTTTTGGGTTATTTTTGGGTTATATTCAGGGGTTTCTGTGGGGTTTCGGGGGGGGTTGGGAGGGATTTGTGGGGTTTTTTTTAGGTTTT
The DNA here is from genome assembly GCA_037837765.1 of Delichon dasypus. Lineage (NCBI taxonomy): Eukaryota > Metazoa > Chordata > Aves > Passeriformes > Hirundinidae > Delichon > Delichon dasypus. Next base: position 225,676 of record JBBAXF010000078.1, on the reverse strand, counting down.
GGGGTTTTTGTGTGGTTTTTGTGGGGTTTTTTTGGATTTTTTTGGTGGTTTTTTGGGTTATTTTTGGGTTATTTTCAGGGGTTTCTGGGGGGTTTTGGGGGGGGTTGGGAGGGATTTGTGGGGGGGTTTTTAGGTTTTGGGGTTTTTGTGGGGTTTTTGTGGGGTTTTTGTAGGGTTTTGGAGTTTGGGGGATTTTGTGGGGTTTTTTGGATTTTTGTGGGGTTTTTGGGTTATTTTGGGGTTATATCCAGGGGTTTCTGGGGGGTTTCTGGGGGTTGTTTTTTTAGGTTTTGGGGCTTTTTGTGGGGTTTTTGCTTTTTTTCTTGGTTATTTTTGGGTTATTTTCAGGGTTTCTGCCGGCGTTTTCTGGGATTTGGGGTTCGGGGGGGGTTGTGGGGTTTTTGCGGATATAGTGGGGTGCTTGGGGGTATTTTGGGGGTGTTTTTGGGGTGTTTTGGGGTGTTATTTTGGGGTGGTTTGGGGTTGTTTTGGGTTATTTTGGGGGTGTTTTGGGGTGTTATTTTGGGGTGGTTTGGGGTTGTTTTGGGTTATTTTGGGGGTGTTTTGGGGTGTTATTTTGGGGTGTCTTTGTGGTGTTTTTGGGTTGTTTTGAGGTGTTATTTTGGGGTGGTTTGGGGTTGTTTTGGGTTATTTTGGGGGTGTTTTTTGGGGTGTTTTTGTGGTGTTTTTGGGTTATTTTGGGGGTTATTTTGGGGTGGTTTCACGGTGGTTTTTTGTGGTGTTTTAGGGCTGGCTTTGGGGTTGTTTTTGGGTGTTATTTGGGTGGGTTTGAGGTTGTTTATGGGGGTCTTTGTGGTGTTTTGGGGGTTATTTTGAGGCTGTGTTTTGGGGTGTTTTGGGGATGTTGTTTGGGGTTATTTCGGGGCGTTTTGGGGGTGTTTTCGGGGTGTTTTTCTCACCACTGGACCAGTTTCCCCCGCAGCCCCCGCGGGGTTTTGGAGCCCACGAGCTCCTTCTGCACCACGTGGAAGGGGTAGAGGACATCGATGGCAGCTCCACGAACACGGGGCCTGGGGCACCCCAAAAACACCCCAAATCCATCGGGAGCCACCCCAAATCCATGGGGAGTCACCCCAAAATCCCATGGAGCGGTTTGAGCCCCAAAATCCCACAGCAGGACCCCAAAAATCCCTCTGGGAACCGGCCCCAAACCCTCCGGAGCTGATCCCAAATTCCATCCCCAGACATCCAAAAAAATCCCAAATCCAGGTGGAGTCACCCCAAAATCCCATGGAGGGGTTTGAGCCCCAAAATCCCACAGCAGAACCCCAAAAACCCCCAAAATCCCTCTGGGAACCGGCCCCAAACCCTCTGGAGCTGATCCCAAAATCCATCCCCAGACATCCCCCAAAAAAATCCCAAATCCATGGGGAGCCACCCCAAAATCCCATGGAGGGGTTTGAGCCCCAAAATCCCACAGCAGAACCCCAAAAACCCCCAAAAATCCCTCTGGGAACCGGCCCCAAACCCTCCGGAGCTGATCCCAAATTCCATCCCCAGACATCCCAAAAAATCCCAAATCCAGGTGGAGTCACCCCAAAATCCCATGGAGGGGTTTGAGCCCCACATCCCACAGCAGAACCCCAAAAATCCCTCTGGGAACCGGCCCCAAACCCTCCGGAGCTGATCCCAAAATCCATCCCCAGACATCCCAAAAAAATCCCAAATCCGTAGGGAGTCACCCAAAATCCCATGGGGGGGTTCGAGCCCCCAAATCCCACAGAAGGACCCAAAAAAACCCCAAAACCCCCCAAAAATCCCTCTGGGAACCGGCCCCAAACCCTCCGGAGCTGATCCCAAAATCCATCCAAAAAAAACCCAAAAAAATCCCAAATCCGTAGGGAGTCACCCCAAAATCCCATGGAGGGGTTCGAGCCCCAAAATCCCACAGAAGGACCCAAAAAACCCCAAAAATCCCCAAAAATCGCTCTGGGAACCGGCCCCAAGCCCTCCGGAGCTGATCCCAAATTCCATCCCCAGACATCCCAAAAAAATCCCAAATCCATGGGGAGCCACCCCAAAATCCCATGGAGGGGTTTGAGCCCCACATCCCACAGAAGGACCAAAAAAACCCCAAAAAATCCCCAAAAATCCCTCTGGGAACCGGCCCCAAACCCTCCGGAGCTGATCCCAAATTCCATCCCCAGGCATCCCAAAAAATCCCAAATCCGTAGGGAGTCACCCCAAAATCCCATGGGGGGGGTTGAGCCCCACATCCCACAGAAGGACCCAAAAAAACCCCAAAACCCCCCCAAAATCCCTCTGGGAACCGGCCCCAAACCCTCCGGAGTTGATCCCAAAATCCATCCAAAAAAACCCCAAAAAATCCCAAATCCAGGTGGAGTCACCCCAAAATCCCATGGAGGGGTTTGAGCCCCAAAATCCCACAGCAGGACCCAAAAACCCCAAAAATCCCGCTGGGAACCGGCCCCAAACCCTCTGGAGCTGATCCCAAAATCCATCCAAAAAAACCCAAAAAAATCCCAAATCCAGGTGGAGTCACCCCAAAATCCCATGGGGGGGTTGAGCCCCAAAATCCCACAGCAGAACCCCAAAAACCTCCAAAACCCCCCAAAAATCCCTCTGGGAACCGGCCCCAAACCCTCCGGAGCTGATCCCAAATTCCATCCCCAGACATCCCAAAAAAATCCCAAATCCAGGTGGAGTCACCCCAAAATCCCATGGGGGGGTTCGAGCCCCAAAATCCCACAGCAGGACCCCAAAACCCCCCAAAAAATTCCAAAAAAATCTCTGGGAATCAATCCCGAATTCCCCGTCCTGGGGCTGATTTTGGGATTCCCACCCCAAAAACTCTTTTCTGTGAGAATTTTGGGATTCCAGTCCTTGGGAATTTTGGGATTCCACCCAATCCCATGGTCTGATTTTGGGATTTCCACCCCAAGACTCCTTTCCATGGGAATTTTGGGATTCCAATCCACAGGAATCTTGGGATTCCAATCCCTTTGGAATTCTGAGATTCCAGTCTCACAGGAATTTTGGGATTCCAGCCCCACGGGAATTTTGGGATTCCAGCCCCATGGGAATTCTGGGATTCCAACCCTTTGGAATTCTGGGATTCCAGCTCCACGGGAATTTTGGGATTCCAGCCCTTTGGAATTCTGGGATTCCAGCCCCACGGGAATTTTGGGATTCCAGCCCATGCCAGTTTTGAGATTTCAGCCCCTGGGAAATTCGGGGATTCCAATTTACAGGAATTTCGGGATTCCAACCCCTGGGAATTTGGGGATTCCCACCCCGCCCCCCCCCCCCAAAAATTCCCGTCCCCCTGGAATTCCGGGATTCCCACCGGGCGTCCCCTCCATGGCGGTGGCGATGGCGCGGCGCAGCGCCGGGACGATGTCGCGCACGGCGCGGACGGAAAACGCGGATTTACAGAGCGTCCGGAAAAGCGGCACCTGCGGGATGTCCTGGAGCGCGCCGCGGCCCTGGAACCGGGAATTCGGGAATTTGGGAACGGGAATCGGGAATGTGGGAACAGCGGGATGTCCTGGAGCGCGCCCCAGCCCTGGAATCGGGAATTCGGGAATTTGGGAACAGCGGGATGTCCTGGAGCGCGCCGCGGCCCTGGAACCGGGAATTCGGGAATTTGGGAATTTGGGAACAGCGGGATGTCCTGGAG
>JBBAXF010000078.1:144845-221915 GCA_037837765.1 Delichon dasypus | reverse complement strand
GGTGGGAAATGTGAGGGGAAAAGGGCTGGAAATGTGAGAAAAGAAAATGGTGAGAAATATGAGGGGAGAAAATGGAAAATGTGAGGGGGGAAGAAGGGCGGGAAATGTGAGAAGGGAAAAAGGGAAATGTGAGGGGAGAAAATGGCGGAGAAACTAGAGGGGAGAAAATGGGGAAACGTGAGGGGAGAAAATAGTGAGAAACGTGAGGGGAACAAATGGGAAATGTGAGGGGAGAAAATGGGAAATGTGAGGGGAGAAAATGGTGGGAAATGTGAGGGGAAAAAGGCTGGAAATGTGAGGGGAGAAAATGGGAAATGTGAGGAGAAAAGAGTGGGAAATGTGAGGGGAGAAAAAGGGAAACGTGAGGGGAGAAAATGGGAAATGTGAGAAAAGAAAATGGGAAATGTGAGGAGAAAAGAGTGGGAAATGTGAGGGGAGAAATGGGCGGGAAATGTGAGGGGGAAAAAATGGTGGGAAATGTGAGGGGAAAAGGGCTGGAAATGTGAGAAAAGAAAATGGTGAGAAATATGAGGGGAGAAAATGGAAAATGTGAGGGAGGAAAAAGGGCGGGAAATGTGAGGGGGAAAATGGCGGGAAAGGTGAGGGGAGAAAATGGGATATGTGAGGGGGAAAAAGGGTGGGAAACATGAGGGGGGAAGAAGGGCGGGAAACGTGAGGGGAGAAAATGGCGGAGAAACGTGAGGGGAGAAAATGGTGAGAAACGTGAGGGGGAAAAATGGGAATGTGAGGGGAGAAAATGGGAAATGTGAGGAGAAAAGAGTGGGAAATGTGAGGGGGAAAATGGCGGGAAACTGAGAGGGGAAAAAGGGAAATGTGAAGGGAGAAAATGGGAAATGTGAGGGGAAAAGGACTGGAAATGGTGAGAAAAGAAAATGGTGAGAAATATGAGGGGAGAAATGGAAAATGTGAGGAGGAAAAAGGGCGGGAAACGTGAGGTGGAAAGAAGGGCGGGAAACGTGAGGGGGAAAATGGTGAGAAACGTGAGGGGGAAAAATGGGGAAACGTGAGGGGGAGAAAATGGTGGGAAATGTGAGGGGAAAAGGGCTGGAAATGTGAGGGGAGAAAATGGGAAATGTGAGGAGAAAAGAGTGGGAAATGTGAGGGGAGAAATGGGCGGGGAAATGTGAGGGGGAAAAATGGCGGGAAAACATAAGGGGGGGTAAAGGGCGGGATATGTGAGGGGAGAAAATGGCGGAGAAACTAGAGGGGGGAAAAATGGGTATGGGAGGGGAAATGGGCGGGAATTGTGAGAAAAGAAAATGGTGAGAAAGAGGAGGGTGAAAATGGAAAATGGTGAGGGGAAAAAGGGTGGGGAAACAGGAGGGGGAAGAAGGGCGGGAAATCGTGAGGGGAGAAAATGGCGGAGATACGTGAGGGGAGAAAATGGTGAGAAAAGTGAGGGGGAAAATTGGGAAATGTGAGGGGAGAAAATGGGAAACGTGAGGAGAAAAGAGTGGGAAACGTGAGGGGGGAAAAAGGGCGGGAAATGTGAGAGGGGAAAAAGGGGAAATGTGAGGGGAGAAAATGGAAAATGCGAGGGGGGAAAAAGGGCGGGAAACATGAGGGGGGAAAAAGGGTGGGAAATGTGAGGGGAGAAAATGGTGAGAAACGTGAGGAGAAAAGAGTGGGAAATGTGAGGGAGGAAAAAGGGCGGGAAATGTGAGGGGAGAAAATGGTGAGAAACGTGAGGGGGAAAAATGGGAAATGTGAGGGGAACAAATGGGAAATGTGAGGGGAGAAAATGGGAAATGTGAGGGGAGAAAATGGGAATGTGAGGGGGGAAAGAGCGGAAAGGTGAGGAGAGAAATGGTGAGAAACGTGAGGGAAAGGGACGGGAAAAGTGAGGGGAGAAAATGGGAAATGTGAGGGGAGAAAATGGGAACTGTGAGGGGAGAAAATGGGAAATGTGAGGGGGCGAAAAGGGCGGGAAACATGAGGGGGAAAAGTCAAACTCCTAAACTTGGATTTTAAAAGCGGAATTTAAATGTGCTCTAGAATGAAATTGTGTTCTAAATCCAGATCAAATTATTTGTGCATAATTAATTATCAACCGTACATGCCGCACGTATAATCTGTGATCGATACCTGATTTGATTACGAAGGAAAACCTAACTGCAAAAAATGCAGATCACAAAGAATTGAATTGGCGAGTTCTGAAATGACGCACAGCTGACGTTTAAATAATTTAATCATTAAATTAATCAACGTGCGATCGATACTTACCGAAACTTAACAACCACAATAAATGAATTGAAAACAGATTCAATTACAAACAGTTAATTACCAATTATACAATTTATTCAACGTTTCAATGCACGAACCCACGGCGACCTCAGGCAATTCCCAAAAATCTGGGAATTCCGCCCCCGTCAGCCGCCGGAATGACGGAATCGGGGGCAGCTCTGAGGAATTCCGCTTTCCCAGTTATTTCTGATGAACAACATCCAAGACAACAACACCTACTGGATGGGGGTGACGGACAAGCAGCACGAAGGGAAATGGACCTGGGTCACCGGCAAATCGATCACGTTCAGGTAAAAATTCCTGCCAGGAAACCCCAAAACAACCCGAAAATTAACGAGGGAGATAAAGCCCACCCCCCCAAAAAAACCCCGAGATTTTGAGAGTTTTACGTGGGGAAAATGGGATTACGGCGGGATTCTGCCTGGCACCGGAAGAAAAATGGAGATTTTTGGGGATTTTTTTTTTTTCCCCGCTCATTTATTACCCCTCGTTTATTTTCTCTTTCCCCCGTTTTTCCGGCTTTTCCCAGCTTTGGGACGTGTGGATGGAGGACCCGGACAAGGAGCACAAGGACTGCGGGATGATGAAACCCAACGGCGCTGGATCAACGAGCGCTGCTCCAAATCCAACCGCTGGATCTGCGAGAAATCCTGGGATTGCAATTTCTCACCTCTTTTCCTCGACGCTGAGAAATTCCCACTGGATCATTGAAAACAAAAAAAAACCCAAAACCCCAAAAAACGGAATTTCAAAGCCGTTTGCCCAAAGCTGGACGAGCTCCGGGGGCATCCGGAGGCTCTGGGTTCCGTTTTGGTTTTTTTTTTTTGCTTTTGAATGATCTGGAAATTTCCTAAAAATCCATCAAATTTCCTAAAAAAACCCCCCATGAACTCCCTAAAAAAATCCAGAAATTCTCTTTAAAATGCATAAATTCCCTTAAAAATCCATAAATTCTCTAAAAAAATCCATAAACTCCCTAAAAAATCCATGAATTCCCTAAAAAATCCAGAAATTCTCAAAAAAATCCAGAAATTCTCTTAAAAATCCATAAATTCCTTAAAAATCCATAAATTCTCTAAAAAATCCATAAACTCCCAGAAAAATCCATAAACTCCCTAAAAAATCCATGAATTCCCTAAAAAAATCCAGAAATTCTCTAAAAAAATCCAGAAATTCCCTAAAAAAATCCATAAATTCCCTAAAAAATCCAGAAATTCCTAAAAAATCCATGAATCCCTAAAAAATCCATAAATTCCCTAAAAAAATCCAGAAATTCTCAAAAAAAATCCAGAAATTCTCTTAAAATGCATAAATTCCCTAAAAATCCATAAATTCTCTAAAAAAAATCCATAAACTCCCAGAAAAATCCATAAACTCCCATGAAAAAATCCATAAACTCCCTAAAAAATCCATAAATTCCCTAAAAATCCAGAATTCCCTAAAAAATCCATGAATTCCCTAAAAAAATCCATGAATTCCCTAAAAAAATCCAGAAATTCTCTAAAAAAAATCCAGAAATTCTCTAAAAAAAATCCAGAAACTCCCAGAAAAAATCCATAAATTCCCTAAAAAAATCCATGAATTCCCTAAAAAAATCCATAAATTCCTAAAAAAATCCATGAATTCCCTAAAAAAATCCAGAAACTCCCAGAAAAAATCCATAAATTCCCTAAAAAAATCCATGAATTCCCTAAAAAAATCCATAAATTCCCTAAAAAATCCAGAAATTCCCTAAAAAAAATCTGTAAAAGCCACGAGGACCTCGGTAAAATCCCCGTGATTCCCCAAACCACGGCAAAAAAAAAGGGGAATTTCAGCTCAAATGAGGTCTCCAAGAAAAATAATTACCCCAAAATGTCCCAAAATTCCCTCCCCCACCAAAACCCCCACAGTCCATCCCCCCAAAAAATCCCCAAAAAATTACCCCAAATCCCCAAAAATTACCCCAAAATTCCCTCCCCCACCCAAAAACCCCCACAGTTCACCCCCCAAAAAACCCCAAATCCCCCAAAATTACCCCAAAATGCTCCAAAATTCCCTCCCCCACCCAAAAACTCCCACAATTCACCCCAAAATCCCCAAAAATTACCCCAAACCCTCCAAAATTCCCTCCCCCACCCAAAAACCCCCACAAATCACCCCAAAAACCCCAAAATGCTCCAAAAATTCCCTCCACCACCAAACCCCCTCCAGTTCACCCCCAAAAACCCAAAATTACCCCAAAACCTCCAAAATTCCCTCCCCCACCCAAAAAAACCCCACAGTTCACCCCAAAAATCCCAAAATCCCTCCAAAATTACCCCAAAACCTCCAAAATTCCCTCCCCCACCCAAAAAACCCCCAAAATTCACCCCAAACCCCCCCCAAAAAAACCCCCAAACCCTCCAAAATTCCCTCCCCCACCCAAACCCCCCCCCAGTTCACCCCCAAAACCCCAAAATCCCAAAAAATTATGCTCAAAAAAAAAAGCCTGACTCAGCAAAATCCCGCGTTTGTCCCGAATCCTCGTTGGCGGAGGGAAAACGGCGCTGGGAGCGCACGGGGGGAACTGGGAGGGGACTGGGAGGGGACTGGGGGCTACTGGGAGCACTGGGAGGGGACTGGGGGTTACTGGGAGCACTGGGAACAGGCACTGGGGGTTACTGGGAGCACTGGGAACACTGGGAACAGGGACTGGGGTTACTGGGAGCACTGGGAACAGGCACTGGGGGTTACTGGGATCACTGGGAGCACTGGGAACAGGAACTGGGGGTTACTGGGATCACTGGGAGCACTGGGAACAGGCACTGGGGGTTACTGGGAGCACTGGGAACACTGGGAACAGGGACTGTGGGTTACTGGGAGCACTGGGAACAGGCACTGGGGGTTACTGGGAGCACTGGGAACACTGGGAACAGGCACTGGGGGTTACTGGGAGCACTGGGAGGGGACTGGGGGTTACTGGGAGCACTGGGAACAGGCACGGGAGCACTGGGAGCACTGGGAACAGGGACTGGGGGTTACTGGGGCACTGGGAGGGGACTGGAGGTTACTGGGAGCACTGGGAACAGGCACTGGGAGCACTGGGAACACTGGGAACAGGGACTGGGGGTTACTGGGAGGAACTGGGAGCACTGGGAACAGGCACTGGGGGTTACTGGGAGGGAACTGGGAGCACTGGGAACAGGACTGGGGGTTACTGGGAGCACTGGGAATCAGGCAGGAGTACTGGGAGCACTGGGAACAGGCACTGGGGGTTACTGGGAGCACTGGGAACACTGGGAACAGGGACTGGGGGTTACTGGGAGCACTGGGAACAGGCACTGGGGGTTACTGGGAGCACTGGGAACACTGGGAACAGGCACTGGGGGTTACTGGGAGCACTGGGAGGGGACTGGGGGTTACTGGGAGCACTGGGAACAGGCACTGGGAGCACTGGGAGCACTGGGAACAGGGACTGGGGGTTACTGGGGCACTGGGAGGGGACTGGAGGTTACTGGGAGCACTGGGAACAGGCACTGGGAGCACTGGGAACACTGGGAACAGGGACTGGGGGTTACTGGGAGGGAACTGGGAGCACTGGAACAGGCACTGGGGTTACTGGGAGGGAACTGGGAGCACTGGGAACAGGGACTGGGGGTTACTGGGAGCACTGGGAATCAGGCAGGGAGTACTGGGAGCACTGGGAACAGGGACTGGGGGTTACTGGGAGCACTGGGAACAGGCACTGGGGGTTACTGGGGGCACTGGGAGGGGACTGGAGGTTACTGGGAGCACTGGGAACAGGCACTGGGGGTTACTGGGAGCACTGGGAGCACTGGGAACAGGAACTGGGGGTTACTGGGAGCACTGGGAACAGGGACTGGGGGTTACTGGGAGCACTGGGAACAGGCACTGGGGGTTACTGGGAGCACTGGGAGCACTGGGAACAGGCACTGGGAGCACTGGGAACAGGGACTGGGGGTTACTGGGATCACTGGGAACAGGCACTGGGGGTTACTGGAGCACTGGGAACAGGCACTGGGGGTTACTGGGGAACACTGGGAACAGGCACTGGGAGCACTGGGAACAGGGACTGGGGGTTACTGGGGCACTGGGGGTTACTGGGGCACTGGGAGGGGACTGGGGGTTACTGGGAGGGAACTGGGAGCACTGGGAACAGGCACTGGGGGTTACTGGGAGCACTGGGAACAGGCACTGGGAGGGACCGGGCGGCACTGGAACGAGAACTGGGTGGCACTGGGAGGGTACTGGGGGTTATTGGGAGGGCAATGAGGGTTCCTCGGGGGGGCACTGGGAGCACTGGGAACAGGCACTGGGAGCACTGGGAGCACTGGGGGTTACTGGAGCACTGGGAGCACTGGGAGGGGACTGGGGGTTACTGGGAGCACTGGGAACAGGCACTGGGGGTTACTGGGGGTACTGGGAACAGGCACTGGGGGTTACTGGGAGCACTGGGGGTTACTGGGAGCACTGGGAGCACTGGGAACAGGCACTGGGGGTTACTGGAGCACTGGGAACAGGGACTGGGGGTTACTGGGAACACTGGGAACAGGCACTGGGAGTTACTGGGGGCACTGGGAACACTGGGAACAGACACTGGGGGTTACTGGGAGCACTGGGAACAGGCACTGGGCGTTACTGGGAGCACTGGGAATCAGGCAGGGGGCACTGGGAGCACTGGGAACAGGGACTGGGGGTTACTGGGAGGGAACTGGGAGCACTGGGATCAGGCACTGGGGATTACTGGGAGCACAGGGAACAGGGACTGGGGGTTACTGGGAGCACTGGGAACGGGGACTGGGGATTACTGGGAGCACTGGGAACAGAGGGAGCTCTGGGCTGGAGGGTACTGGGAGGGCACTGGGATGTTACTGGGAGCACTGGGAGGGCACTGAGGGTTACTGGAGCACTGGGGATTACTGGGAGCACTGGGAACAGGCACTGGGGGTTACTGGGAGGGCACTGGGATGTTACTGGGAGCACTGGGAGGGCACTGGGAGCACTGATGGGGAAAAGGGCGGGAAAACATGAGGGGGAAATGGGAAACGTGAGGGGGAAAAGGGAAACGTGAGGGGGAAACGGGAAATGTGAGGGGGAAATGGGAAACGTGAGGGGAAAGGGGAAACGTGAGGGGGAAATGGGAAACGTGAGGGGGAAATGGGAAACGTGAGGGGAAAGGGGAAAAGGGTGGGAAATGTGAGGGGGAAACGGGAAACGTGAGGGGGAAATGGGAAATGTGAGGGGGAAAAGGGCGGGAAAAACGTGAGGGGGAAATGGGAAACGTGAGGGGGAAAAGGGCGGGAATTGTGAGGGGAAAAACGTGAGGGGGAAATGGGAAACGTGAGGGGAAAGGGGTGGGAATTCTCCGGTGCCAGGGCTGATTTAGGCACCAACCCAGAGCCCATGGATGCACTAATGAGGCTTTTGAGCCTTTTTTGGAGAAAAAACCCAGGGGGCGGAGGGGGCAAAAACTAATTTTGAGAGGTAAATTAGCAAAAAAAAAAAAAAAAAAAAAGGCTAAGTTTTGGATTTTTGGGAGTAATTTATCCCCAAAACGAGGCATTTCAGGCAACTTCCAGTCGCCATCCTCGTGCTTGACCGTCAGCCCCAGCCAGAACATCTGGCACTCCAGGATGAGGTTTGCCAGAATTTCTGGAAATTGGGAAATAAAGCAAAATAAAGAAGAATCAGGAGATGAAGGGAATCGAGTCTGGACAAGAGAATCAGTTCGGAAGAGCTGAGGAGTCACACGTGGGACAGAAATGGAAGTTTTCCGGTTAAGGAACGGGGGAAGGTGGTGGGATTCCGGATATTTGGAGGAATATTCCCATCCTGTGTGATCAAGGACCTCTCACACCCCATCCCTGGGCATTCCCATATTCAGATCCCTGAGGAACGAGTGACTTCCCCACTCCATCCCTGGGCATTTCCATACCCAGATTCCTGAGGGAATGAGGGAGGCCCTCACCCCACCCCTGGGGATTCCCATATCCAGATACCTGAGGGAATGAGGGAGGCCCTCACCCCATCCCTGGGCATTCCCATATCCAGATACCTGAGGGAATGAGGGAGGCCCTCACCCCATCCCTGGGCATTCCCATATCCAGATACCTGAGGGAACAACGAAGGCCCTCACCCCATTCCTGGGCATTCCCATATCCCGATCCCCGAGGGAATGAGCGATCCCCAGTCCATCCCGGGTGACCCCTCACGGCTCTCGCGCATCCCTGCGGTCTCCAATTGCGCCTCTCCTCCTCCACACACGGCTCCTCGACGCCCCATAGGAGGAACCGCCTGTCAATCATCGCCACCAGCCAATAGAAATCGCGAATCTCCCTAGGGGGCGGGACCGCCTCCGAGAGCCGGAGGGAGGGACTCCGCCTCGTACTCGCGCGTCCATTGGCTGTCTCAGAGCTTCTCTCCTGCAATTGGCTCAGACTCCTGTCAATCACATCCGAGCCTTCAGGTGAAGCGGCGGGGCTCGTTGTCCTCTCCTGTCAGCCAGGTGCCAGTCCAAGCGAGAGGCGGCAGATGATTGGCTGTTTTACCCATCAATCACCCGCACCACCTGAGCCGGCCATTCGTCGCTTCCCACACCGCTTCCACTGCTCCGCACCTGAGCCTGCCATTCGCCGCTTCCCCACCGCTTCCCACCGCCTCTCACGGGGGTGGAGGTGCCAAGCATCTCCTTAGCTCTCATTGGATAAACGCTCCGCCCATCAACTCCATTGAGCAATCCCATTGGTTAGAGAGGCCGGCAGGCGGGGCTCAGCACAGCAGCTGCCCCTCGTGATTGGCGAAGACGCGGCGGGTGGGCGGGCCCAGACGCGGAACTCGAGCGCTGATTGGGCGCGGGGCGGCCCCGCTGTCAGTCAGCGCCGGCCGGGGCGGCGGCGGCAGCGGCGGCGGCGGCGGCGGCTCCGCGATGGCGGCGGGCGCGGGGCTCCCGGTGAGGGGGGACGGCGCGGAGCCCCCCCGAGGGAGCGGCCGGAGGTCGCCGTGGCCACGGAGCGCAGGTGCGAGGGGCCGGGGTGGGGATGGAGGGGCTGTCATTGAACAATGGAGGCGTCCTCCCCTCGGGGGTGAGGGGGGATGGCGGGGCGGGGCATCGCCGCCCTGAGGGGGAAAATGGGGGTGACACCCCCCCCCGATGGGGCGCGGCGCTTCCCGCCCTTTTTGTGTGAGGGGGGTGACAGCCCTGAGGGGCCGTGGGAGTCACCTCCCCTTTGGGGGGGCGTCTTGGGGTGACTCCTCTCGAGGGGCGGTTTGGGGTCACCCCCATTTTTGGGGGGCTTGGGGTCACCCCCTTTGTGAGGGGCTTTGGGGTCACCCCCATTTTTGGGGGTCTGGGTTCACCCCCATTTTGGAGGGGTTTGGGGTCACCCCCTTTGTGAAGGGCTTTGGGGTCACCCCATTTTTGGGGGTCTGGTTCACCCCCATTTTGGAGGGGTTTGAGGTCACGCCCTTTGTGAGGGGCCTTAGGGTCACCCCCATTTTAGGGGGGTTGGGGTCACCCCATTTGTGAAGGGCTTTGGGGTCACCCCCATTTTTAGGGGGGTCTGAGTTCATCCCACTTTGTGGGGATTTTTTGGGCTGATTCCTCCTCTTTTTGAATATTAGGGTCACCCCCCCTTTGATTTTTTTTTTTTGCCTTCCCCTCCTTTTTGGGGGTTTTGGGGGTCTCCCCTCTTTGAGGGGCTTTTGGGGTCACCCCTCTTTGTGGGGGTCTTGGTCTGCCTCCCCTTTGTGGATTTATTTTTGGGTCCAACTCCTCGTTTTTTGGGGTTTTTGGGGTCAAATCCCCCCCAGGTCTGAGGGACGGCTTTAAGGGGGGGGGGATTTTGGGGCTGTCACCCCCAAATTGGGGAGATTCGGGGTTTCCCCCCCATTTTGGGGCTCTCTGGGCTCTTTTCCCTTCAAATCCCGAGATTTTGGTTAAAAACGAAAAGATTAAAAACCAAACCCCGGCCCCCAAGTCCATCCTCACGTCTTTATTTTGGGGGGATCTCCCCCTCCTTGATCCCCCGATTCCGTGCCTGGATTGGGGGGCTCCGTTTTGGTGCTAAATTTAAAATATTTTCCCCCCTCCCCGTTTTTGGTCGTTTTTGATTCGGGGGATTGAAAATTCCCAGCAGTTTTTCCTCAGCGTCAAAATCTGGGATTTCACCTCGTTTTTATCCATTTTTTCCCCTTTTTTTCCCAACTCGGGATCGTCCCACGGGAATCTTTGGGGTCGAATCCGTCTTTTTTTGCTTTTTTCCGTCTTTTTTTTTTAATTTCCGATCCTTGAAACGGGATTTTGGGGAAAATTGCCGGGAGTTTGGGTGGTTTGGGCTCTGTGAAAATGCAAAAATCGCTGCTGGGTTTGGGGCGGAATTCCTGGTTTTGAGGAGTTTTGGGAAAATCGGGGGAAAAAAATCCAAACTGGGCAAAAATCGGGGGGAAAAAAGGCACAAAGGGAAATGGCAGAAAAAGAAAAGGGATGGGGTGGAAAGGGCGGAAAAAAGGGGGAAAATGCAGGGAAAAAAGGGGAAAATAGGGGAAAAGCAGAAAAAAGGGGGAAATGGTGGAGAAATGGGGCGGAAAAGTGGGATTTTGGGGCAGAAATGTGGGATTTTGGGGCGGAAATGTGGGATTTTGGGGCGGAAATGTGGGATTTTGGGGCGGAAATGTGGGATTTTGGGGCGGAAATGTGGGATTTTTGGATGGAAATGTGGGATTTTGGGATGGAAATGTGGGATTTTGGGGCGGAAATGTGGGATTTTGGGGCGGAAATGTGGGATTTTGGGGCGGAAATGTGGGATTTTGGGATGGAAATGTGGGATTTGGGGGCGGAAAAGTGGGATTTTGGGGAGGAAATGTGGGATTTTGGGGCGGAAATGTGGGATTTTGGGGCGGAAATGGTGGGATTTTGGGATGGAAATGTGGGATTTTGGGATGGAAATGTGGGATTTTGGGGCGGAAATGTGGGATTTTGGGGAGGAAATGTGGGATTTTGGGATGGAAATGTGGGATTTTGGGGCGGAAATGTGGGATTTTGGGATGGAAATGTGGGATTTTGGGGCGGAAATGTGGGATTTTAGGATGGAAATGTGGATTTTGGGGCGGAAATGTGGGATTTTGGGGCGGAAATGTGGGATTTTTGGGCTGAAATGCGGGATTTTTGGGGATGGAAATGTGGGATTTTGGGATGGAAATGTGGGATTTTGGGGCGGAAATGTGGGATTTTGGGACGGAAATGTGGGATTTTGGGATGGAAATGTGGGATTTGGTGTCGGAAATGTGGAATTTTGGGGCAGAAATGTGGGATTTTGGGATGGAAATGTGGGATTTTGGGGCGAAAATGTGGGATTTTGGGACGGAAATGTGGGATTTTGGGATGGAAATGTGGGATTTGGGGGCGAAATGTGGGATTTTGGGATGGAAATGTGGGATTTTGGGGCGGAAAAGTGGGATTTTGGGCGGAAATGTGGGATTTTGGGATGGAAATGCAGAATTTTGGGGCGGGAATGCGGGATTTTGTGTCGGAAATGTGGGATTTGGTGTCGGAAACACGGGATTTTGGGTCAGAAACGCGGGATTTTGGGTTGGAAATGTGGATTTTGGGATGGAAATGTGGGATTTTGGGGTGGAAATGTGGGATTTTGGGGTGGAAATGTGGGATTTTGGGCAGAAATGCGGGATTTTGGGCAGAAATGCGGGATTTTGGGGCGGAAATGTGGGATTTTGGGACGGAAATGTGGGATTTTGGGGCGGAAATGTGGGATTTTGGGACGGAAATGTGGGATTTTGGATGGAAATGTGGGATTTTGGGGCGGAAATGTGGGATTTTGGGGCAGAAATGTGGGATTTTGGGACGGAAATGTGGGATTTTGGGGCGGAAATGCGGGGTTTGGGTCAGAAACGTGGGGCTTTGGGTCAGAAAATGTGGGATTTGGGACTGAAACACAGGATTTTGTGCTGAAATGTGGGAAATTTTGGGCCGAAACGCGGGATTTGGTGTCGGAAACGTGGGATTTTGGGGTCAGAAACGCGGGATTTGGTGTCAGAAACTTGGGATTTTGGGTCGGAAACGCGGGGTTTTGTGCCAAAATGCAGGATTTCGGGTCGGTAACGTGGGATTTTGGGTCGGAAACACGGGGTTTGGTGTCGGAAACGCGGGATTTTGGGTCTGAAATGCGGGATTTTGGGCCAAAACACGGGGGTTTGGGGACAGAAATGTGGGGTTTTGGTCTGAAATGTGGATTTTGGGGCGGAAACGCTGGATTTTGGTGTCGGAAACTTGGGATTTTGTGCCAAACCGCAGGATTTTGGGGTCGGAAGTGTGGGATTTGGTGTCAGAAACGTGGGATTTTGTGCTGAAACACGGGATTTGGGCTGAAACGCGGGATTTTGGCAGCAATGTGGAATTTTGGTCTGAAATGTGGGGTTTGGTGTCGGAAATGTGGGATTTGGGGCTGAAACACAGGATTTTGTGCTGAAATGTGGGATTTTTGGTCTGAAATGTGGGATTTTTGGTCTGAAATGTGGGATTTGGTGTCGGAAACGCGGGATTTTGATCCGAAACGCGGGATTTTGGGTCAGAAACGTGGGATTTGGTGTCGGAAACGCGGGATTTTGGGCCAAAACACGGGTTTTTGTGCCAAAAATGCAGGATTTCGGGTCGGTAACGCGGGATTTTGGGTCGGAAATGCGGGATTTGGTGTCGGAAACACGAGATTTTGGGTCAGAAACGCGGGGTTTTGGTGTTGGAAACGCGGGATTTTGGGTCTGAAATGCGGGATTTTGGGCCAAAACACGGGGTTTGGGGACAGAAATGTGGGATTTTGGTCTGAAATGTGGGATTTTGTGCCGAACCGCAGGATTTGGGCGGCAATGTGGGATTTTGGTCTGAAATGTGGGGTTTGGTGTCGGAAACGAGGGATTTTGGGCTGAAACGTGGGATTTTGGGGCGGAAATGCGGAGTTTGGGTCAGAAACGTGGGGCTTTGGGTCAGAAACGTGGGGATTTGGGACTGAAACGCAGGATTTTTGTGCTGAAATGTGGGATTTTTGGGCCGAAACGTGGGATTTGGTGTTGGAAACGCGGGATTTTGGGCCGAAACGCGGGATTTTGTGTCGGAAATGTGGGATTTGGTGTCGGAAACGTGGGATTTTGGGTCAGAAACGCGGGATTTTGGGTCAGAAACGTGGGATTTTGTGTCAGAAACACGGGATTTTGTGCCGAAACACGGGGTTTTGGGGTCGGAAACGTGGGATTTGGTGTTGGAAACGCTGGATTTTGATCTGAAACGCGGGGTTTTGTGCCAAAATGCAGGATTTCGGGTCGGTAACGTGGGATTTTGGGTCGGAAACACGGGGTTTGGTGTCGGAAACGCGGGATTTTGGGTCTGAAATGCGGGATTTTGGGCCAAAACACGGGGGTTTGGGGACAGAAATGTGGGGTTTTGGTCTGAAATGTGGGATTTTGGGGCGGAAACGCTGGATTTTGGTGTCGGAAACTTGGGATTTTGTGCCAAACCGCAGGATTTTGGGTCGGAAGTGTGGGATTTGGTGTCAGAAACGTGGGATTTTGTGCTGAAACACGGGATTTTGGGCTGAAACACGGGGTTTTGGGGTCGGAAACGTGGGATTTGGTGTTGGAAACGCGGGATTTTGGGCCGAACGCGGGATTTTGTGTCGGAAATGTGGGATTTGGTGTCGGAAACGTGGGATTTTGGGTCAGAAACGCGGGATTTTGGGTCAGAACGTGGGATTTTGTGTCAGAAACACGGGATTTTGTGCCGAAACACGGGGTTTTGGGGTCGGAAACGTGGGATTTGGTGTTGGAAACGCTGGATTTTGATCTGAAACGCGGGGTTTTGTGCCAAAACGCAGGATTTTGTGTCGGTAACGCGGGATTTTGGTCGGAAACGCGGGATTTGGTGTCGGAAACACGAGATTTTTGGGTCAGAAATGCGGGATTTTGGGTCGGAAACGCGGGATTTGGTGCCGAACCGCGGGGTTTTGTGCCGAAACACGAGATTTTGGGTCGGAAACACGAGATTTTTGGGTCAGAAACGCGGGATTTGGTGTCGGAAACGCGGGATTTGGTGTCGGAAACGCGGGATTTTGGGTCGGAAACGCGGGATTTGGGGTCGGAAACGCGGGATTTGGTGTCGGAAACGCGGGATTTGGTGTTGGAAACGCGGGATTTTGGGTCGGAAACGCGGGATTTGGGGTCGGAAACGCGGGATTTGGTGTTGGAAACGCGGGATTTTGGGTCGGAAACGCGGGATTTTGGGTCGGAAACGCGGGATTTGGTGTTGGAAACGCGGGATTTTGGGTCGGAAACGCGGGATTTTGGGTCGGAAACGCGGGATTTGGTGTCGGAACCGCGGGATTTGGTGTCAGAAACGCGGGATTTTGGGTCGGAAATGCGGGATTTTGGTCAGAAACGCGGGATTTTGGGTCGGAAACGCGGGATTTGGTGTCGGAAACGCGGGATTTTGTGCCGAACCGCGGGGTTTTTGGCGTTGCCAGGTGAGCGCGGGCCGCCATGGCCTCTCCGGCCGCCAGCCCCGACTCCTCGAGCCACGAGGGGCCCTCGGGCCCCGGAGCGACGCCGACGTCCGACGCCGAGAACCTGAGCCCCGACGAGCTGGAGCTGCTGGCCAAGCTGGAGGAGCAGAACCGGTGAGGGGAACCGGAATTCCAATGGTTTCAGGTGGATTTGGGGCAATATCTCCAGTTTTGGGGTCATTTTTGGGGAATATCTCCATTTTTGGGGAAATATCTCCATTTTTGGGGAAATATCTCCATTTTTGGGGTCATTTTTGGTGGAATATCTCCATTTTTGGGGAATATCTCCATTTTTGGGGAATATCTCCATTTTTGGGGAATATCTCCATTTTTGGGTGAATATCTCCATTTTTGGTGGAATATCTCCATTTTTGATGGAATATCTCCATTTTTGGGGAATATCTCCATTTTTGGGGGAATATCTCCATTTTTGGGGGAATATCTCCATTTTTGGGGAATATCTCCATTTTTGGGGGAATATCTCCATTTTTGGGGAATATCTCCATTTTTGGGTGGAATATCTCCATTTTTGGGTGGAATATCTCCATTTTTGGGGAATATCTCCATTTTTGGGTGGAATATCTCCATTTTTGGTGGAATATCTCCATTTTTGGTGGAATATCTCCATTTTTGGGGGAATATCTCCATTTTGGGGGGAATATCTCCATTTTGGGTGGAATATCTCCATTTTTGGTGGAGTATCTCCATTTTGGGTGGAATATCTCCATTTTTGATGGAAATATCTCCATTTTTTGGGGAATATCTCCATTTTTGGGGTCATTTTTGGGGGAGTATCTCCATTTTTGATGGAATATCTCCATTTTTGGGGAATATCTCCATTTTTGGGGAATATCTCCATTTTGGGGAATATCTCCATTTTTGGGGGAATATCTCCATTTTTGGGTGGAATATCTCCATTTTTGGTGGAATATCTCCATTTTTGGGGAATATCTCCATTTTTGGGTGGAATATCTCCATTTTTGGTGGAATATCTCCATTTTTGGTGGAATATCTCCATTTTTTGGTGGAATATCTCCATTTTTGATGGAATATCTCCATTTTTGGGTGGAATATCTCCATTTTTGGGTGGAATATCTCCATTTTTGGTGGGAATATCTCCATTTTTGGGGGGAATATCTCCATTTTTGGGGAATATCTCCATTTTTGGGGAATATCTCCATTTTTGGTGGAATATCTCCATTTTTGGGGAATATCTCCATTTTTGGGTGGAATATCTCCATTTTTGAGGAATATCTCCATTTTTGGGTGGAATATCTCCATTTTTGGTGGAATATCTCCATTTTTGGGTGGAATATCTCCATTTTTGGGGTGGAATATCTCCATTTTTGGGGAATATCTCCATTTTGGGTGGAATATCTCCATTTTTGGGTGGAATATCTCCATTTTTGGGGGAATATCTCCATTTTTGGGGAATATCTCCATTTTTGGGGGGAATATCTCCATTTTTGATGGAATATCTCCATTTTTGATGGAATATCTCCATTTTTGGGGGAATATCTCCATTTTTGGTGGAATATCTCCATTTTTGGGGAATATCTCCATTTTTGGGGGGAATATCTCCATTTTTGGTGGAATATCTCCATTTTGGGGGGAATATCTCCATTTTTGGGGGAATATCTCCATTTTTGGGGAATATCTCCATTTTTGGGGAATATCTCCATTTTTGATGGAATATCTCCATTTTTGGGGAATATCTCCATTTTTGGTGGAATATCTCCATTTTTGGGGGAATATCTCCATTTTCTGGAATTTCGGGAGGTTTTGGGGGAATCTCACATCATTTTGGGTGATTTCGGGTTTATCCCTCCTCCTCTGGGTCCATTTCGTGCCAATTCCTCCACCTTTGGGGACATTTCGGGGCAATTAAAGGCAATTTTGGGATAATTAAAGGCAATTTTGGGATAATTAAAGGCAATTTTGGGTCAGTCCCTCCTCCTCTGGTGACATTTTGGGGCAGTTTGGGGCCAATTTTGGAGTCACTCTCCTCCTCTGGGTCAGTTTTGGGTCAGTCTCTCCTCCTTTGGGGTCATTTTTGGGTCAGTTTGGGGTCACTCCTCTGGTCAGTTTGGGGTCAGTTTGGGGTCAGTTTTGGGTCACTTTGGGTCAGTTTGGGGTCAGTTTTGGGTCACTTTGGGTCAGTTTGGGGTCAGTTTGGGTCACTTTGGGTCACTTTGGGGTCAGTTTTTGGGTCCGTTTGGGTCAGTTTTGGATTGATTTGGGGTCAGTTTTGGGTCACTCTCTCTGGTCAGTTTGGGGTCACTTTGGGGTCAGTTTTGGGGTCACTTTGGGGTCAGGTTTGGGTCACTCCCTCTGGTCCGTTTGGGTCACTTTTGGGGTCAGTTTTGGGTCACTCTCTGGTCAGTTTGGGGTCAGTTTTGGGTCACTCCCTCTGGTCCATTTGGGGTCACTTTGGAGTCACTTTGGGGTCAGTTTTGGGTCCGTTTGGGTCAGGTTTGGGTCACTCTCTCTGGTCAGTTTGGGGTCAGTTTTGGGTCCGTTTGGGTCAGTTTGGGTCACTCTCTCTGGTCAGTTTGGGGTCAGTTTTGGGTCCGTTTGGGTCAGTTTGGGTCACTTTTGGGGTCAGTTTTGGGTCACTCTGTGGTCAGTTTGGGGTCAGTTTTGGGTCACTCCCTCTGGTCCATTTGGGGTCAGTTTTGAGTCACTTTGGGCTCAGGTTTTGGGTCCGTTTGGGGTCAGGTTTGGGTCACTCTCTCTGGTCAGTTTGGGGTCACTCTCTCTGGTCAGTTTGGGGTCAGTTTGGGGTCAGTTTTGGGGTCAGTTTTTGGGTCACTCTCTCTGGTCAGTTTTGGGTCAGTTTTGGGTCAGTTTTGGGGTCAGTTTTTGGGTCACTCCCTCTGGTCAGTTTGGGGTCAGTTTGGGGTCAGTTTTGGGGTCCGTTTGGGTCAGTTTTGGGTCACTCCCTCTGGTCAGTTTGGGGTCAGTTTGGGTCAGTTTTGGGTCAGTTTTGGGTCACTCTGGTCAGTTTTGGGTCAGTTTTGGGTCACTTTGGGTCACTTTGGGGTCAGTTTTTGGGTCCGTTTGGGTCAGTTTTGGATTGATTTGGGGGCAGTTTTGGGTCACTCTCTCTGGTCAGTTTGGGTCACTTTGGGGTCAGTTTTGGGGTCACTTTGGGGTCAGGTTTGGGTCACTCCCTCTGGTCCGTTTGGGTCACTTTTGGGGTCAGTTTTGGGTCACTCTCTGGTCAGTTTGGGGTCAGTGTTTTGGGTCACTCCCTCTGGTCCATTTGGGGTCACTTTGGAGTCACTTTGGGGTCAGTTTTTGGGTCCGTTTGGGTCAGGTTTGGGTCACTCTCTCTGGTCAGTTTGGGGTCAGTTTTGGGTCCGTTTGGGTCAGTTTGGGTCACTTTTGGGGTCAGTTTTGGGTCACTCTGTGGTCAGTTTGGGGTCAGTTTTGGGTCACTCCCTCTGGTCCATTTGGGGTCAGTTTGGAGTCACTTTGGGCTCAGGTTTTGGGTCCGTTTGGGGTCAGGTTTGGGTCACTCTCTCTGGTCAGTTTGGGGTCAGTTTGGGGTCAGTTTTGGGGTCAGTTTTTGGGTCACTCTCTCTGGTCAGTTTTGGGTCAGTTTTGGGTCAGTTTTGGGGTCAGTTTTTGGGTCACTCCCTCTGGTCAGTTTGGGGTCAGTTTGGGGTCAGTTTTGGGGTCCGTTTGGGTCAGTTTTGGGTCACTCCCTCTGGTCAGTTTGGGGTCAGTTTGGGGTCAGTTTTGGGTCAGTTTTGGGTCACTCTGGTCAGTTTTGGGTCAGTTTTGGGTCACTTTGGGTCACTTTGGGGTCAGTTTGGGGTCACTCCCTCTGGTCCATTTGGGATCCATTTGGGGTCAGTTTTTGGGTCAGTTTTTGGGTCACTCTGGTCAGTTTGGGTCACTTTGGGGTCAGTTTTGGGTCCGTTTGGGTCAGTTTTGGGTCACTCCCTCTGGTCAGTTTGGAGTCAATTTTGGGTCATTTTGGGGTCAGCTTTTGGGTCAGTTTGGGGTCAGTTTGGGGTCAGCTTTTGGGTCAGTTTGGGGTCAGTTTGGGGTCAGTTTTGGGTCAGTTTGGGGTCAGTTTTGGGTCAGTTTTGGGTCAGTTTGGGGTCACTTTGGGGTCAGGTTTTGGGTCCGTTTGGGTCAGGTTTGGGTCACTCCCTCTGGTCAGTTTGGGGTCAGTTTTGGGGTCATTTTGGGTCACTCTCTCTGGTCAGTTTTGGGTCAGTTTGGGGTCAGTTTTTGGGTCCGTTTGGGTCAGTTTTGGGTCACTCTCTGGTCAGTTTGGGTCACTTTGGGGTCAGTTTTGGGTCAGTTTTGGGTCACTCTCTCTGGTCAGTTTGGGTCACTTTGGGTCAGTTTGGGGTCACTTTGGGGTCAGGTTTTGGGTCACTCTCTCTGGTCAGTTTTTGGGTTACTCTCTCTGGTCAGTTTGGGGTCAGTTTGGGGTCACTTTGGGGTCAGTTTTGGGTCCGTTTGGGTCAGTTTTGGGTCACTCTCTCTGGTCAGTTTGGGGTCAGTTTGGGTCACTTTGGGTCACTTTGGGTCAGTTTGGGGTCACTTTGGGGTCAGTTTGGGGTCCGTTTGGGTCACTCTCTCTGGTCACTTTGGGGTCACTTTGGGTCACTTTGGGGTCACTTTGGGGTCAGTTTTTGGGTCCATTTGGGTCAGTTTGGGGTCACTCTCTCTGGTCACTTTGGGGTCACTTTGGGGTCAGTTTTGGGTCCGTTTGGGTCAGGTTTGGGTCACTCTCTCTGGTCAGTTTGGGGTCAGTTTGGGTCAGTTTGGGGTCACTTTGGGTCAGTTTTGGGGTCCGTTTGGGGTCAGTTTTGGGTCACTCTCTCTGGTCAGTTTGGGGTCAGTTTGGGGTCACTTTGGGGTCAGTTTGGGGTCACTTTGGGGTCACTTTGGGGTCCATTTGGGTCAGTTTTGGGTCCGTTTGGGTCAGTTTTGCCTCTCCCCAGGCTGCTGGAGGCCGACTCCAAGTCGATGCGCTCGGTGAACGGCTCGCGGCGCAACAGCGGCTCCTCGCTGGTGTCCAGCTCCTCGGCCTCGTCCAACCTCAGCCACCTGGAGGAGGACACCTGGATCCTCTGGGGCCGCATCGTCAACGAGTGGGACGAGTGGAGGAAGAAGAAGGAGAAGCTGCTCAAGGTGACGCCGCTTTCTCGTGGTTTGGGGTGAAACTGTCCGGTTTGTCGTGTTTGGGGATGGATTTATCCAATTTATCACGTTTGGGGATGGAATTGTCCAATTTGTTGGGTTTTGGGATGGGTTTCATGTTTGGGGATGGAATTGTCCAATTGCTGGGTTTTGGATGGATTTCTCCAGTTTGTTGTGTTTTGGGATGGATTTGTCCAATTTATCGTGTTTTGGGGATGGATTTGTCCAATTTGTTGGGATTTGGGGTGGATTTCTCCAGTTTGTCGTGGTTTGGGATGGATTTGTCAATGGGATGAGTTTTGGGATGGATTTCTCCAGTTTGTCGCGTTTTGGGATGGTTTTATCCAATTTGCTGGGTTTTGGGATGAAATTGTCCAATTTGTTGTGTTTTGGGATTGATTTCTCCAGTTTGTTGTGGTTTGGGATGCATTTATCCAGTTTGTTGGGTTTTGGATGAAATTGTCCAATTTGTTGTGTTTTGGGATTGATTTCTCCAGTTTGTTGTGGTTTGGGATGGATTATACATCAAATTTGTCGTGTTTTGGGATGGTTTTGTCCAGTTTGTTGTGTTTTGGGGGGGATTTGTCCATTTTGTTGTGTTTTGGGGTGGGTTTCTCCAGTTTGTCGTGTTCTGAGATGGATTTCTCCAGTTTGTTGTGGTTTGGGTTGGATTTCTCCAGTTTGTCATGCTTCAGGGTGAAATTGTCCAATCCATTGATTTTTGGGATGGATTTCTCCAGTTTGTCGTGTTTGGGATGGATTTGTCCAATGGGATGAGTTTTGGGGTGGGTTTCTCCAGTTTGTCGTGGCTTAGGACTGATTTCTCCAGTTTGTTGTGTTTTGGGATGGATTTGTCCAATTTGTTGGTTTTGGAATGGATTTCTCCAGTTTGTCGTGTTTTGGAATGGATTTCTCCAGTTTGTTGTGTTTTGGGATGGTTTTATCCAATTTGTTGTGGTTTGGGTGAAACTGTCCAGTTTTTGGTGGTTCGGGGTGAAATTGTCCAATCCATTGATTTTTGGGATGGATTTCTCCAGTTTGTCGTGTTTTGGGATGGATTTGTCCAATTTGTCGTGGTTTGGGATGGATTTCTCCAGTTTGTTGTGTTTTGGAATGGATTTCTCAGTTTGTCATGTTTTGGGATGGATTTGTCCAGTTTGTCGCGTTTTTGGATGCATTTATCCAGTTTGTCGTGTTTTGGGATGAAATTGTCCAGTTTGTCGCGGTTTGGGATGGTTTTATCCAATTTGTTGTGGTTTGGGTGAAACTGTCCAGTTTTTGGTGGTTTGGGGTGAAATTGTCCATCCATTGATTTTTGGGATGGATTCTCCAGTTTGTCATGGTTTGGGATGGATTTCTCCAATCCATTGATTTTTGGGATGGATTTCTCCAGTTTTTTGTGTTTTGGGGTGAAACTGTCCAGTTTCTCATGTTTTGGGATGGGTTGATCCAGTTTGTCGTGGTTTGGGATGGATTTCTCCAAGTTGTCGTGTTTTGGGATGGATTTCTCCAGTTTGTCGTGTTTTGGGATGGAATTGTCCAATTTGCTGGATTTTGGGATGAAATTGTCCAATTTGTCGTGGTTTGGATGGATTTCTCCCAGTTTGTCGTGTTTTGGATGGGTTGATCCAGTTTGATGTGGTTTGGGATGGATTTGTCCAATTTTGCTGGGGTTTGGGATGGATTTCTCCATTTTGTCGTGTTTTGGGATGGAATTGTCCGATTTGTTGTGTTTTGGGATGGATTTCTCCAGTTTGTTGTGGTTTGGGATGGATTTATCAAATTTGCTGGGTTTTGGGATGGATTTGTCCAATTTGTCGTGTTTTGGGATGGATTTGTCCAATGGTATGAGTTTTGGGATGGATTTCTCCAGTTTGTCGTGTTTTGGGATGGATTTCTCCAGTTTGTCATGGTTCGGGGTGAAATTGTCCAATCCATTGATTTTTGGGATGGATTTCTCCAGTTTGTTGTGTTTTGGGCTGGATTTATCCAATCATGTTGTGTTTCTGGGCTGATTTGTTCAGCTGGACACGTTTTGGGATGGATCTATCCAGTTTTTTATGTTTTGGGTTGGATTTGTCCGACAGGAGACACAGCTCGGGTCCTGTTCTGGCCATCCTGGGTTTTCACCACGTCTGGGGTCACACTGACCTCAGTGTCCCCAATGTCCCCACTGTCCCCATTGTCCCCATTGTCCCCATTGTCCTCATTGTCCCCATTGTCCCCAGGAGCTGATCCGGAAGGGGATCCCGCACCATTTCCGGGCCATCGTGTGGCAGCTGCTGTGCAGCTCTGGGCAGCAGATGTGGGGTCACCTTTGGGGTTTTGGGGGTCACAGTTGGGTTTTGGGGTCACGTTTGGGGTCACATCTGGGGTGACGGCCGCTGTCCCTGTCCCCAGGAGCTGATCCGGAAGGGGATCCCGCACCATTTCCGGGCCATCGTGTGGCAGCTGCTGTGCAGCTCTGGGGCAGGGACAGTGGGGTTTGGGGTCAATAGGATGAGTTTGGGGTCACGTTTGGGGTTTTTGGGGTCACCTTTGGGGTGACAGACACCGTCGCTGTCCCCAGGAGCTGATCCGGAAGGGGATCCCGCACCATTTCCGGGCCATCGTGTGGCAGCTGCTGTGCAGCTCTGGGGCAGCAGATGTGGGGTCACATTTGGGGTCACGTTTGGGGTCACATTTGGGGTTTCGGGGTCACATTTGGGTTTTGGGGTCACCTTTGGGGTGACAGACGCCGTCCCTGTCCCAGGAGCTGATCCGGAAGGGGATCCCGCACCATTTCCGGGCCATCGTGTGGCAGCTGCTGTGCAGCGCGGCCGAGCTGCCGCTCAAGGCGCAGTACTCGGAGCTGCTGCGGATGTCGTCGCCCTGCGAGCGCCTGATCCGCAGGGACATCGCCCGCACCTACCCCGAGCACGACTTCTTCAAGGGCCAGGACAGCCTGGGCCAGGAGGTGCTCTTCAACGTCATGAAGGTGACACTGACCTGGGGACGTTGGGGACATTGGGGACATTGGGGACATTGGGGACAGGGACTGGGGTGGGACAGGGCCAGGAGATGCTCCTCAACGTCATGAAGGTGACACGAAGTCTGGGGACATTGGGACATGGGGACACTGCCTGAGGTGGGACAGGGCCAGGAGGTGCTCTTCAACGTCATGAAGGTGACACGAGTCTGGGGACATTGGGGACACTGGGGACGTTGGGGACATTGGGGACAGGGATGTGGGGTGGGACAGGGCAGGAGGTGCTGTTCAACGTCATGAAGGTGACACTGACCTGGGGACATGGGGACACTTGGGACGGGGATTTGAGGTGGGACAGGAGATGCTCCTCAGCGTCATGAAGGTGACACTGACCTGGGGACACGGGGGTGGCACTGGGACAGGGATCTGGGGTGGGACAGGGACAGGAGGTGTCTTCAACATCATGAAGGTGACACTGATCTGGGGACATTGGGGACACTTGGGCCAGGGATCTGAGGTGGGACAAGAGATGCTCTTCAAAGTCATGAAGGTAACATGGATCTGGGACGTTGGGGACGGGGATCTGAGGTGGGACAGGGCCAGGAGATGCTCCTCAACATCATGAAGGTGACACGGATCTGGGGACATTGGGGACACTGGGGACAGGGACTGGGGTGGGACAGGGCCAGGAGGTGTCTTCAACATCATGAAGGTGACACAGATCTGGGAACACTGGGGACATGGGGACACTGCCTGAGGTGGGACAGGGCCAGGGATGGGACAGGAGATGCTCCTCAGTGTCATGAAGGTGACACAGATCTGGGGACACTGGGGACACTGGGGACAGGGACTGGGGTGGGACAGGGACAGAAGATGCTCCTCAGTGTCATGGAGGTGACACTGACCTGGGGACATGGGGACACTTGGGACGGGGATTTGAGGTGGGACAGGAGATGCTCTTCAGCGTCATGAAGGTGACACTGACCTGGGGACACGGGGGTGGCACTGGGACAGGATCTGAGGTGGGACAGGGAGGGGGACAGGAGGTGTCTTCAACGTCATGAAGGTGACACTGACCTGGGGACATTGGGGACGTTGGGGACAGGGACTGGGGTGGGACAGGGATGGAGACAGGTGATGTTCCTCAACATCATGAAGGTGACCCAGATTTGGGGACACTTGGACAGGAGGTGACACTGACCTGGGGACCTCCCTGGGGTGGGTGGGGCTGGAGAGGCCTCAGGAGAGGTTGGGGCCACCCCAGACTCAGGTTTGGTCCCACCCCAAACTCATTTCTGTGGGATTTTATCCCACCCCAAACTCATTTCCGTGGGATTTGGGTTCCACCCTGAATTTTGAGGGATTTTATCCCACCCCAAACTCATTTCTGTGGGATTTTATCTCACCCCAAACTCATTTTTATGGGATTTTATCCCACCCCAAACTCATTTCTGTGGGATTTTATCTCACCCCAAACTCATTTCTGTGGGATTTTATCTCACCCCAAACTCATTTTTATGGATTTTATCCCACCCAAACTCATTTCTGTGGGATTTTATCCCACCCCAAACTCATTTTTATGGGATTTTATCCCACCCCAAACTCATTTCTGTGGGATTTGGGTTCCACCCTGAATTCTGAGGGATTTTATCTCACCCCAAACTCATTTCTGTGGGATTTTATCTCACCCCAAACTCATTTCTGTGGGATTTGGGTTCCACCCTGAATTCTGTGGGATTTTACCTCACCCCAAACTCATTTCTGTGGGATTTTATCTCATCCCAAACTCATTTCTGAGGGATTTGGGTTCCACCCTGAATTCTGAGGGATTTTATCTCACCCCAAACTCATTTCTGTGGGATTTTATCTCACCCCAAACTCATTTTTATGGGATTTAATCCCACCCCAAACTCATTTCTGTGGGATTTTATCTCATCCAAACTCATTTCTGTGGGATTTTATCTCACCCCAAACTCATTTCTGTGGGATTTTATTTTCCCTCCCAATCTCCTGGAACCACAAATTTTTCACCTTTTCCTCCCCAAATTTCCTCCTTCCCGACCTCATTTTTCCCGTTTGTTTGGGAATTCTCACCCAAAAATTCACTTTTTTCCTTTTTTTTTTGGAGATCGAAATCCAACTTTTCAGCCACATCCCAATGCTGGGATCCCAAAATTCCCAATTTCTGTGATCGGGGCTTCGGGAGCAGGGGCTGTGACCCCAAATCCATGGGAATTTTGGGATTTTTGGGATTTTTCCAGGAATGTTCAGAGCAGGGGCTGTGACCCCAAATCCATGGAATTTTGGGATTTTCCAGGAATGTTCGGAGCAGGGGCTGTGACCCAAATCCATGGAATTTTGGGATTTTTCCAGGAATGTTCCGAGCAGGGGCTGTGACCCCAAATCCACGGAATTTTGGGATTTTTCCCATTTTTCCAGGAATATCTGGAGCAGGGGCTGTGACCCCAAATCCATGGAATTTTGGGATTTTTCCCATTTTTCTGGGAATGTCTGGAGCAGGGGCTGTGACCCCAAATCCATGGAATTTTGGGATTTTCCCATTTTTCCAGAATGTTCAGAGCAGAGCTGTGACCCCAAATCCATGGAATTTTGGGATTTTTCCCATTTTTCCAGGAATATCTGGAGCAGGGGCTGTGACCCCAAATCCATGGAATTTTGGGATTTTCCCCATTTTTCCAGGAATGTCTGGAGCAGGGGCTGTGACCCAAATCCATGGAATTTTGGGGATTTTTCCCATTTTTCCAGGAATGTCCAGAGCTAGGGGCTGTGACCCCAAATCCATGGAATTTTGGGATTTTCCCCATTTTTCAGGAATGTTCAGAGCAGGGGCTGTGACCCCAAATCCATGGAATTTTGGGATTTTCCCCATTTTTCCAGGAATGTTCAGAGCAGGGCTGTGACCCCAAATCCATGGAATTTTGGGATTTTCCCCATTTTTCCAGGAATGTTCGGAGCAGGGGCTGTGACCCCAAATCCATGGAATTTTGGGATTTTCCCCATTTTTCCAGGAATGTTCAGAGCAGGGGCTGTGACCCCAAATTATGGAATTTTGGGGATTTTTCCATTTTTTCCAGGAATGTTCGGAGCAGGGGCTGTGACCCCAAATCCATGGAATTTTGGGATTTTCCCATTTTTCCAGGAATGTCAGAGCAGGGGCTGTGACCCCAAATCCATGGAATTTTTGGGATTTTCCCCATTTTTCCAGGAATGTCTGGAGCAGGGGCTGTGACCCCAAATCCATGGAATTTTGGGATTTTTCCCATTTTTCCAGGAATGTCTGGAGCAGGGGCTGTGACCCCAAATCCATGGAATTTTGGGATTTTCCCCCTTTTTCCAGGAATGTCTGGAGCAGGGGCTGTGACCCCAAATCCATGGAATTTTGGGATTTTTCCAGGAATGTTCAGAGCAGGGGCTGTGACCCCAAATCCATGGAATTTTGGGATTTTCCCCATTTTTCCAGGAATGTCTGGGGCAGGGCTGTGACCCCAAATCCATGGAATTTTGGGATTTTCCCCATTTTTCAGGAATGTCTGGAGCAGGGGCTGTGACCCCAAATTATGGAATTTTGGGATTTTTCCCATTTTTCCAGGAATGTCTGGAGCAGGGGCTGTGACCCCAAAATCCACGAATTCAGGGATTTTCCCCATTTTTCAGGAATGTTCAGAGCAGGGCTGTGACCCCAAATCCATGGAATTTTGGGGATTTTTCCCATTTTTCAGGAATGTCTGGAGCAGGGGCTGTGACCCCCAAATCCATGGAATTTTGGGATTTTCCCCATTTTTCCAGGAATGTCTGGAGCAGGGGCTGTGACCCCAAATCCATGGAATTTGGGGATTTTCCCCATTTTTCCAGGAATGTTCAGAGCAGGGGCTGTGACCCCAAATCCATGGAATTTTGGGATTTTTCCAGGAATGTTCAGAGCAGGGGCTGTGACCCCAAATCCACGGAATTTTGGGATTTTTCCCATTTTTCCAGGCCTATTCCCTGGTGGATCGGGAGGTCGGGTACTGCCAGGGCAGCGCCTTCATCGTGGGACTGCTGCTGATGCAGGTGAGAATTCCGGGAGTTTTCTGGGAATTCGGGTTTTTTTCTGGGAATTCCAGGAGTTTTCTGGGAATTCCGGGTTTTTTTCTGGGAATTCTGTGAGTTTTCTGGGAATTCCAGGGCTTTTTTCTGGGAATTCCATGAGTTTTCTGGGAATTCCAGGGCTTTTTTCTGGGAATTCCGGGGGTTTCTGGAAATTCTGGGGTTTTTTTCGGGAATTCCATGAGTTTTCTGGGAATTCCATGGGTTTTCTGTGAATTCTGTGAGTTTTCTGGAATTCCCGTGAGTTTTCTGGGAATTCAGGGCTTTTTTTCCGGGAATTCCAGGAGTTTTCTGGAAGTCCGGGAGTTTTCTGGGAATTCAGGGCTTTTTTCTGGGAATTCCGGGGGTTTTCTGGGAATTCTGTGAGTTTTCTGGGAATTCCAGGAGTTTTTTTCTGGGAATTCCAGGAGTTTTCTGGGAATTCCGTGAGTTTTCTGGGAATTCCAGGGCTTTTTTCTGGGAATTCCGGGGGTTTTCCTGGAAATTCTGGGGTTTTTTCGGGAATTCCGGCCGTTACGTGGGAATTCGAGGGGGTTTGGGGGCAATTCCGGAGGTTCGGGGGAGGAATTTCAGGATGTTTTTGGGAATTCCAGAGATTTTCTGGCAATTCAGGGGTTTTGTGGGAAGTCCCAGGGTTTCGTTGGAATTCCCGAGGTTTGTGATGGGAATTCCTGAGGTTCTGATGGAATTCCTGAGGTTCTGACAGGAATTTCTGGTTTTTTTGGGAATTCCAGGTGTTTTTGGGGTGCAGATGTCCGAGGAGGAGGCGTTCAGTGTTTGATGGGAATTCCCGAGGTTCTGATGTGAAATCCCGAGGTTCTGATGGGAATTTTGGGGTTCTGATGGGAATTCCCGAGGTTCTGACGGAATTCCTGAGGTTTGTGATGGGAATTTTGGGGGTTCTGATGTGAAATCCCCGAGGTTCTGATGGAATTCCCGAGGTTCTGACGGGAATTCCCGGGTTTTTGTGGAATTCTGGGTGTTTTTGGGGTGCAGATGCCCGAGGAGGAGGCGTTCAGTGTGTGATGGGAATTCCTGAGGTTCTGATGGGAAATTTTGGGGTTCTGACGGGAATTCCGGGTGTTTTTTTTGGGAATTCCGGGTGTCGTTGGGGTGCAGATGCCCGAGGAGGAGGCGTTCAGTGTTTGATGGGAATTCCCGAGGTTCTGACGGGAATTCCCGGGGTTTTTTTGGGAATTCCGGGTGTCGTTGGGGTGCAGATGCCGAGGAGGAGGCGTTCAGTGTTTGATGGGAATTCCCGAGGTTCTGATGGGAATTCCCGAGGTTCTGGTGGGAATTCCGGGTGTTTTTGGGATACAGATGCCCGAGGAGGAGGCGTTCAGTGTGTGATGGGGATTCCCGAGGTTCTGATGGGAATTCCCGAGGTTCTGACGGGAATTCCGGGTGGTTTTTTGGGAATTCTGGGTGTTTTTGGGTGCAGATGCCCGAGGAGGAGGCGTTCAGTGTTTGATGGAATTCCCGAGGTTCTGACGGGAATTCCCGAGGTTCTGACGGGGAATTCTCGAGGTTCTGAGGGGAATTCCGGGTGTTTTTGGGGTGCAGATGCCCGAGGAGGCGGCGTTCAGTGTGTGATGGAATTGCCGAGGTTCTGACAGGAATTTTGGGGTTCTGCTGGGAATTCCTGAGGTTTCTGCTGGGAATTCCCGAGGTTGTGATGGGAATTCCAGATTTTTTGGGATACAGATGCCCGAGGAGGAGACGTTCAGCGTTTGATGCGAATTCCCTCAGTTCTGATGGGAATTCCCGAGGTTCTGACGGGAATTCCCGGGTTTTTGTGGGAATTCCTGAGGTTCTGACAGGAATTCCCGGGTTTTTGTGGGAATTCCGGGTGTCGTTGGGGTGCAGATGCCCGAGGAGGAGGCGTTCAGCGTTTTGATGCGAATTCCCACAGTTCTGACGGGAATTTTGGGGTTCTGATGGGAATTTTGGGGTTCTGATGGGAATTTCCGAGGGTTCTGATGGGAATTCCCGGGTTTTTTTGGGAATTCGGGTGTTTTTGGGGTGCAGATGCCCGAGGAGGAGGCGTTCAGCGTGTGATGGGAATTCCCGAGTTTCTGATGGGAATTCCCAAGGTTCTGACGGGAATTCCCGGGTTTTTGTGGGAATTCCGGTGTCGTTGGGGTGCAGATGCCCGAGGAGAGCGTTCAGTGTTTGATGGGAATTCCGGGTGTTTTTTTTGGGAATTCGGGTGTGTTTGGGGTGCAGATGCCCGAGGAGGAGGCGTTCAGTGTGTGATGGGAATTCCCGGGTTTCTGACGGGAATTCCCGAGTTTCTGACGGGAATTCCGGGTGTTTTTTTGGG
Organism: Delichon dasypus; assembly: GCA_037837765.1. Lineage (NCBI taxonomy): Eukaryota > Metazoa > Chordata > Aves > Passeriformes > Hirundinidae > Delichon > Delichon dasypus. Next base: position 192,544 of record JBBAXF010000078.1, on the reverse strand, counting down.
AATTCGGGTGTGTTTGGGGTGCAGATGCCCGAGGAGAGGCGTTCAGTGTTTGATGGGAATTCCCGGGTTTTTTGGGAATTCCGGGTGTGTTTGGGGTGCAGATGCCCGAGGAGGAGGCGTTCAGTGTTGATGGGAATTCCCGGGTTTTTTTGGGAATTCCGGGTGTTTTTGGGGTGCAGATGCCCGAGGAGGAGGCGTTCAGTGTTTGATGGGAATTCCGGGTGTTTTTTTGGGAATTCCGGGTGTCGTTGGGGTGCAGATGCCCGAGGAGGAGGCGTTCAGCGTCTTCGTGCGCCTGATGCAGGAGTACCGCCTGCGCGAGCTCTTCAAACCCAGCATGGCCCAGCTGGGGCTCTGCATCTACCAGTTCGAGTTCCTGCTGCAGGTGGGACACGGATGGACACGGGACACGGACACGGGACATGGGACACGGGACACGGGATGGACACGGGACACGGGACACGGGACACGGGACACGGGACACGGGATGGACACAGGGACACGGGACATGGGACCCGGGACATGGGATGGACACGGGACATGGGACACGGGATGGACATGGGACACGGGACATGGGATGGACACGGGACACAGGAGACACAGGACATGGGATGGACATGGGACATGGGACACGGGATGGACACAGGGACACGGACATGGGGACACACCCGGGGCTCTGCATCTACCAGTTCAAGTTCCTGCTGCAGGTGGGGACACACGTGGGACACGGGATGGACACGGGATGGACACGGGACGGACATGGGACATGGGATGGACATGGGATGGACGTGGGATGGACACGGGGACACGGACATGGGGACAGACACGGGGCTCTGCATCTACCAGTTCGAGTTCCTGCTGCAGGTGGGGACACACATGGGACACGGGATGGACACGGGATGGACACGGGACACGGGATGGACACGGGACACGGGACACGGGATGGACACGGGACACAGGATGGGCACGGGGACACGGACATGGGGACAGACACGGGGCTCTGCATCTACCAGTTCGAGTTCCTGCTGCAGGTGGGGACACGGGATGGACACGGGATGGACACGGGATGGACACGGGACGGACACGGGACACGGGATGGACATGAGCTGGACATGGGGACACGGGGACAGGGACATGGGGACGGACACGGGGACAGGACAGGGATGGGGACAGGGACAGACCCAGAAATGCCATTTTTGTCCCCACATCCCGACCCCCAATTCCTGCTTTTATCCCTGAATCCCACCCCCAAATTCCCATTTCATCCCCAAATTCCCATTTCATCCCCAAATTCCCATTTTTTCCCCCGGATCCGACCCCGAGTTCCCGTTTTCATCTCCGAATCCTCACCCCGAGTTCCCGTGTTCATCCCCGAATTCCTGGGTTTTTTCCCCAAATCCGACCCCGAGTTCCTGTTTTCATCCCCAAATTCCCATTTTCATCCCCAAATCCCCGTTATTTCCCCTGAATCCAACCCCCAAATTCCCATTTTTCCCCCCAAATTCCCATTTTCATCCCCGAATTCCCATTTTCATCCCCAAATCCCCATTTTTTCCCCAAATTCCCATTTTCATCCACAAATTCCCATTTTCATCCCAAATTCCCGTTTTTGCCCCTGAATCCCACCTTGAATTCCCGTTTTTCCTCCAAATTCCCATTTTCATCCCCAAATCCCCATTTTTCCCCCCGAATCCGACCCCGAGTTCCCGTTTTCATCCCCGAATTCCCATTTTCATCCCCAAATCCCCGTTATTTCCCCTGAATCCAACCCCCAAATTCCCATTTCATCCCCAAATTCCCATTTTTTCATCCCCGAATTCCCGTTTTTCCCCCCAAATTCCCATTTTCATCCCCAAATTCCTGGGTTTTCCCCCCGAATTCCCGTTTTCCACCCAAATCCAACACCGGGTTCCCATTTTCATCCCCCAAATTCCCATTTTCATCCCGAATTCCCGTTTTCCACCCAAATCCAACACCGGGTTCCCATTTTCATCCCCAAATTCCCATTTTCATCCCCAAATTCCCATTTTCATCCCCGAATTCCCGTTTTTTCCCCCCAAATTCCCATTTTCCCCCCTGAATTCCCATTTTTCCCCATTTTCCCCCCAAATTCCCGTTTTTCCCCCGAATTCCCATTTTCATCCCCCGAATTCCCATTTTCATCCCCCAAATTCCCGTTTTTTTCCCCCCGAATTCCCATTTTTCCCCATTTTTCCCCCAAATTCCCGTTTTCCCCCCTGAATTCCCGTTTTTTCCCGTTTTTTCCCCCCAAATTCCCATTTTTCCCCCCAAATTCCCGGTTTTCCCCCCGAATTCCCGTTTTTTCCCCGTTTTTCCCCCGAATTCCCATTTTTTCCCTGGTTTTCCCCCGAATTCCCGTTTTTCCCCCATTTTTCCCCCCAAATTCCCGTTTTTCCCCCCGAATTCCCGTTTTCCCCCCAAATTCCCATTTTTTCCCCCCGAATTCCCGTTTTCCCCCCCAAATTCCCGTTTTCCCCCCCGAATTCCCGTTTTTCCCCCCGAATTCCCATTTTTTCCCTGGTTTTCCCCCCCGAATTCCCGTTTTTTCCCCGTTTTCCCCCCAAATTCCCATTTTTCCCCCCAAATTCCCATTTTTCCCCCATTTTTCCCCCCAAATTCCTGTTTTTCCCCCTGAATTCCCATTTTTCCCCCGTTTTTTTCCCCCCGAATCCCCGTTTTCCCCCCCAATCCGACGCGGCGTTCCCGTTTCTCGGCCGCCAGGAGCAGCTGCCGGAGCTGAACGTTCACTTCCGCTCGCAGAGCTTCCTCACCTCCATGTACGCCTCGTCCTGGTTCCTCACGCTCTTCCTCACCACCTTCCCCCTGCCCGTGGCCACGCGCGTCTTCGACATCTTCATGTACGAGGTACCCCAAGAACGGCGCCGCGACACCCCAAAACGGGGCGCGGGGGGTCACGGGACCCCCAAAATGGGATCAGGGTGGAGAAAATCCCCCCAAAACGGGGCTCGGGGGGTCACGGGACCCCCAAACCGGGCTGGGGGTGGAGAAAATCCCCCCAAACCGGGGCTCGGGGGGTCACGGGACCCCCAAAATGGGCTCAGGGTGGAGAAAATCCCCCCAAAACGGGGCTCGGGGGGTCACGGGACCCCCAAAAAGGGCTCGGGGTGGAGAAAATCCCCCCAAACCGGGGCTCGGGGGGTCACGGGACCCCCAAACCGGGCTGGGGGTGGAGAAAATCCCCCCAAACCGGGGCTCGGGGGGTCACGGGACCCCCAAAATGGGCTCAGGGTGGAGAAAATCCCCCCAAAACGGGGCTCGGGGGGTCACGGGACCCCCAAAAGGGCTCGGGGTGGAGAAAATCCCCCCAAACCGGGGCTCGGGGGTCACGGGACCCCCAAACCGGGCTGGGGGTGGAGAAAATCCCCCCAAACCGGGGCTCGGGGGGTCACGGGACCCCCAAGATGGGCTGGGGTGGAGAAAATCCCCCCAAAACGGGGCTCGGGGGGTCACGGGACCCCCAAAACGGGTTTGGGGTGGAGAAAATCCCTCCAAACCGGGGCTCGGGGGGTCACGGGACCCCAAAAAGGGCTGGGGGTGGAGAAAATCCCCCCAAAACGGGGCTCGGGGGGTCACGGGACCCCCAAGATGGGCTGGGGTGGAGAAAATCCCCCCAAAACGGGGCTCGGGGGGTCACGGGACCCCCAAAACAGGTTTGGGGTGGAGAAAATCCCCCCAAAACGGGTTTGGGGGAGGTTACAGACCCCAAACCGGGCTGGGGGTGGAGAAAATCCCCCCAAAACGGGTCTGGGGGAGGTTACAGACCCCCAAAACGGGGCTCGGGGGGTCACGGGACCCCCAAAACGAGCTGGGGGTGGAGCAAATCCCCCCAAAATGGGCTGGGGGAGGTTACGGACCCCCAAAACGGGTCTGGGGGAGGTTACAGACCCCCAAACCGGGGCTCGGGGGGGTCACGGGACCCCCAAAACGGGTTTGGGGTGGAGAAAATGCCCCAAAACGGGGCTGGGGGAGGTCACAGCCCCCCAAAATGGGCTGGGGGAGGTCATGGGACCCCCAAACCGGGGCTCGAGGGGTCACAGACCCCCAAAACGGGTTTGGGGTGGAGAAAATCCCCCCAAAATGGGGCTCGGGGGGGTCACGGGACCCCCAAAATGGGTTTGGGGTGGAGAAAATCCCCCCCAAATGGGTTTGGGTTTGACCAAACTCCTCACAAACGAGGTTGGGTTTGATCGAATCCCTCCAAATCTGGGGTGGATCCAAATCTGCCAAAAGCAGTCCTGGGAACGGCTCAGGTGACCCAGGGATGACCCGAGGTGGCCCCGGGGTGGCCACGGTGAGCTGGGGTGGCCATGGTGGCCCCGAGGTGGCCGTGCTGGCCCTGTGGTGGCCGTGTTGATACGGGGTGGCCGCAGCATCCCCAAGGTGGCCGAGGTGGCCAAGGTGGCCTCAGTGTCCCCGTGCTGTCCCCTTGGTGGCCGCAGTGTCCCCAGGGTGGCTGTGCTGTCCCCGTGCTGTCCCCAAGGTGGCCGTGTTGTCCCCACTGTGGCTGCAGTGTCCCTGCAGTGGCCGAGGTGGCCTCAGTGTCCCTGCGGTGACGCCACGGTGGCCTCAGTGTCCCCGTGGTGGCCGAGGTGGCCTCAGTGTCCCCATGGTGGCTGTGGTGGCCGCAGTGTCCCCGTGGTGGCCGCGCTGTCCCCGCGGTGGCCGTGCTGTCCCTGCGCTGTCCCCGCGATGACACTGTGGTGGCCGCGCTGTCCCCGTGCTGTCCCCGCAGTGTCCCTGCGGTGACGCGGCAGTGGCCGTGCTGTCCCCGTGGTGACTGTGGTGGCCGCGCTGTCTCCGTGCTGTCCCCACGCTGTCCCCGCGCTGTCCCCGCAGTGTCCCTGCGGTGACACGGTGGTGGCCGTGCTGTCCCCGCGGTGGCCGTGGTGGCTGCAGTGTCCCCACGGTGGCCGTGCTGTCCCCACGCTGTCCCCGCGGTGGCCGCGCTGTCCCCGCGCTGTCCCCACGCTGTCCCCGTGCTGTCCCCGTGCTGTCCCCGTGCTGTCCCCACGGTGGCCGCGCTGTCCCCGCGGTGACTGTGGTGGCCGTGCTGTCCCCATGCTGTCCCCGTGCTGTCCCCGTGCTGTCCCCGCGGTGGCTCTGGTGGCCGTGCTGTCCCCGCGCTGTCCCCACCGTGGCCATGCTGTCCCTGCGGTGGCTCTGGTGGCCACGCTGTCCCCGTGCTGTCCCCGTGCTGTCCCCGCGCTGTCCCTGTGCTGTCCCCGTGCTGTCCCCGCAGTGTCCCCGCGGTGGCCGTGCTGTCCCCGTGCTGTCCCTGCGGTGGCTCTGGTGGCCGTGCTGTCCCCATGCTGTCCCCGCGCTGTCCCCACGGTGGCCGTGCTGTCCCTGCGGTGGCTCTGGTGGCCGTGCTGTCCCCGCGGTGGCCGCGCTGTCCCCGCGGTGGCTCTGGTGGCCGTGCTGTCCCCGCGGTGACGCGTTGGTGCCGCCGGCAGGGGCTGGAGATCGTGTTCCGCGTGGGGGTGGCGCTGCTGCAGTTCAACCAGGCCGAGCTGGTGCAGCTGGACATGGAGGGAATGTCCCAGGTACGGCCCCGGCGGCACCCAGGGGTGCCCTGCGCTGGGGTGGGGTGGGGCTGCTCGGTGGGGTGGGGTTGGGGTGAGTTTGGTCAATGGATGAGTTTGGGATGAGTTTGGGGTGAGTTTAGGGTGAGTTTGGATGGATTTGGGTGAGTTTGTTCAATGGGATGAGTTTGGGTGGATTTGGATGGATTTGTTCAATGGGGTGAGTTTGGGTGGATTTGGTTGATTCCCATTGAATTCCCCGATTCCTGTTGATTCCCCGTTCCCGTTGAATTTCCTGATTCCCGTTGAATTCTCCCCGATTCCCGCTGAGTTCCCACTGAATCCCTGCTGAGTCCCAGCTGAATTCCTGCTGAATTCCTGTTGATTTCCCGTTGAATTCCCGTTGATTTTCCCTGATTCCCGCTGAATTCCTGTTGAATTCCCACTGAATTCCCACTGAATTCCTGTTGAATTCCCACTGAATCCCCGCTGAGTTCCCGTTGATTTTCCCCGATTCCCATTGAATCCCTGTTGAATTCCCATTGAATTTCCCCGATTCCCATTGAATTCCCACTGAACCCCTGCTGAATTCCCATTGAATTCCTGCTAAATTCCCGTTGAATTTCCCCAATTCCCATTGAATTCCCACTGAATTCCTGTTGAATTCCCGCTGAATCCCCGCTGAATCCCCGCTGAGTTCCCGCTGAGTTCCCATTGATTTTCACCGATCCCCATTGAATCCCTGCTGAATTCCCATTGAATTCCCGTTGAATCCCCGCTGAGTTCCCGTTGAATTTCCCCGATTCCCATTGAATTCCCACTGAACCCCTGCTGAATCCCCGCTGAATCCCCGCTGAGTTCCCGTTGATTTTCCCCAATTCCCATTGAATTCCCGTTGAATCCCCGCTGAGTTCCCGTTGAATTTCCCCGATTCCCATTGAACCCCTGCTGAATCCCCACTGAGTTCCCGTTGGTTTTCCCCGCTCCCTGCTGAATCCCCGCTGAATCCCCGCTGAATTCCCATTGAATTTCCCCAATTCCCATTGAATTCCCACTGAACCCCTGCTGAATCCCCGCTGAATCCCCGCTGAGTTCCGTTGATTTTCCCCAATTCCCATTGAATCCCCGTTGAATCCCCGCTGAGTTCCCGTTGATTTTCCCCAATTCCCATTGAATCCCGTTGAATCCCCGCTGAATTCCCGTTGAATTTCCCCGATTCCCATTGAATCCCTGCTGAATCCCTGCTGAATTCCCGCTGAATTCCCGTTGAATTTCCCCGATTCCCATTGAACCCCTGCTGAATTCCCATTGATTTTCCCCAATTCCCGTTGAATTCCCGCTGAGTTCCCGTTGAATTTCCCCGATTCCCATTGATTTTCCCCGCTGGATCCCCGCTGGATCCCCTGCAGTATTTCCAGAAGGTGATCCCGCACCAGTTCGACGCGTGCCCGGACCAGCTGATCCTGCGCGCCTGCCAGGTCAAGTACAACCCGCGCCGCATGAAGAGGTCAGCGCCGCCTGTGTCACCTGTGTGTCACCTGTGTCACCCGTGTGTCACCTGTGTCATCTGTGTGTCACCTGTGTCACTGTGTGTCACTTGTGTGTCACCTGTGTGTCACCTGTGTGTCACCTGTGTCACTGTGTGTCACTGTGTGTCACCTGTGTGACACCTGTGTGTCACCTGTGTGTCACCTGTGTCACCTGTGTCACTGTCACCTGTGTCACCTGTGTGACACCTGTGTCACCTGTGTCATCTGTGTGTCACCTGTGTGGTCACCTGTGTCACCTCTGTCACTGTCACCTGTGTCACCCGTGTGTCACCTGTGTCACCTGTGTGTCACCTGTGTCACCTGTGTGTCATCTGTGTGTCACCTGTGTGTCATCTGTGTCACCTGTGTGTCATCTGTGTCACCTGTGTGTCACCTGTGTGTCACCTGTGTGTCATCTGTGTCACCTGTGTGACACCTGTGTCATCTGTGTCACCTCTGTCACTGTCACCTGTGTCACCTGTGTGTCACCTGTGTCACACCTGTGTGTCATCTGTGTCACCTGTGTGTCACCTGTGTGTCACCTGTGTGTCATCTGTGTCACCTGTGTGTCACCTGTGTGTCACCTGTGTCACCTGTGTGTCACCTGTGTGTCACCAGTGTGTCACCTGTGTGTCACCTGTGTGTCACCAGTGTGTCACCTGTGTGTCACCTGTGTCATCTGTGTGTCACCTGTGTGTCACCTGTGTCACCTGTGTGACACTGGCACCAGTGTGTCACCTGTGTCATTGTCACCTGTGTCACTGTGTCACCTGTGTCACCTGTCACTGTCACCTGTGTCACTGTCCCCAGCATTGTCTCTGTGTCCGTGTGTCCATGTGTCCCCGTGTCCGTGTGTCCCCGTGTCCCTGTGTCCCTGTGTCCCCGTGTCCCCGTGTCCGTGTGTCCATGTGTCCGTGTGTCCGTGTGTCCCCGTGTCCGTGTGTCCATGTGTCCGTGTGTCCGTGTGTCCCCGTGTCCGTGTGTCCCCGTGTCCGTGTGTCCCCGTGTCCCTCTGTCCCTCTGTCCCCATCCCTGTCCGTGTCCCCGCAGGCTGGAGAAGGAATACGCCGCCCTCAAGAGCAAAGAGATGGAGGAGCAGATCGAGATCAAGGTGAGACCTGGGGACACCTGGGGACACCTGGGGACACCTGGGGACAGCTGGGACACACCTGGGGACACCTGGGACATCTGGGGACAGCTGGGACAGCTGGGGACACCTGGGGACACCTGGGGACACCTGGGACACTGGGGACACCTGGGGACATCTGGGGACACTTGGGGACACCTGGGGACACTTGGGGACACCTGGGGACAGCTGGGGACATCTGGGACAGCTGGGGACACCTTGGGTCATCCCAGGGCCACCAAAGCCACACTGGCTGTCCCCAGCTGTCCCCAGCTGTCCCCAGGGTGGGTGACACTTGGGGACATCCCCTCCCCCTTTCCTGGGCTAATCCCACTTTTTTCCCCCCGCTGTTGTCCCCTCATTGTCCCCTCATTGTCCCCTCCCTGTCCCCTCCCTGTCCCCTCTCTGTCCCCTCTCTGTCCCTCAGCGGCTCCGCTCTGAGAATCGGTTGCTGAAGCAGCGAATCGAGACCCTGGAGAAGGTGAGGACCCCAAAACCCCCCCCAAAATACCCCCAAAACACCTCAAAAACACCTCAAAAACACCCAAAAACACCTCAAAAACACTGCATGGAACCCAAAACACCCCAAAATACCCCCAAAACACCTCAAAAACACTGCATGGAACCCAAAAATGCCCCAAACACACCTCAAACACTCCTCAAAACCACTGCATGGAACCCTAAAAAACCCCAAAAACACCCCAACCCCCCCCCCAACACCTCAAACACTCCAGAAACACTTCAAAACACCCCAAAACACCTCAAAAACACCTCAAAACACCCAAAAAACCCCTCAAAAACACCTGAAAACACCTCAAACACTCCAAAAACACTGCATGGAACCCAAAAATGCCCCAAAACACCTCAAAAACACCCAAACACACCTCAAACACTCCAAAAACACCCAAAACCACCTCAAAACCACTGCATGGAACCCAAAAACGCCCCAAAACACCCCAAAAACACCCAAACACACCTCAAACACTCCAAAAACACTTCAGAACACCCAAAAATACCTCAAAAACACCCCAAAACCACCGCATGGAACCCAAAAATACCCCCAAAACACCTCAAAAACACCTCAAAAACACTGCATGGAACCCAAAAATATCGAAACACACCCAAAAACACCCAAACACATCTCAAAAACCCTGCATGGAACCCCAAAATAAACCCCCAAGAATCCCCCCAAAACCACGAAAACACCCCGGAAAACCTCAAAATACTTAATGGAACCCCCCCCAAAACACCAAAACCATCTCAAAAACCCCAAAAATCTGCATGGAACCCCAAAAAACACCCAGGGAATCCTCAAAAAACCCCAAAGCAACCCAGGAACCCCAAAAAACCCCTCCCAAAAACACCCCAAAAACACCTGGGGAACCCCAAAAAAGCAAAAAAAAATCCCAGGGAATCCTCAAAAAGAACCCCAAAACCATCTTGGGGAGCCCCAAAAGCATCACAGGGGATCCCAGAAATCCCAAAAACACCTGGGGAACCCCAAAAACATCCCAGGGAATCCCCAAAAAAACCCCAAAACAACGTGGGAACCCCAAAGAATCCCAAAAACAACCCCAAAAACACCTGGGGAACCCCAAAACCATCCCAGGGAATCCTCAAAAAACCCCAAAGCAACCTGGGAACCCCAGAAAAACCCCCCAAAAATCCCCAAACACCCCAAAAACACCCGAGGAACCCAAAAAAACCCTAAAAACATCTTGGGGAGCCCCAAAAGCATCGCGGAGATCCCAGAAACCCCAAAAACACCTGGGGAACCCCCAAAAACCCCAAAACATCTTGGGGAACCCCAAAAAATCCCCCAAAAATCCCCAAAACACCTGGGGAACCCCAAAAAAACCCTAAAAACATCTTTGGGAGACCCAAAAGCATCACAGGGGATCCCAGAAATCCCCAAAACACCTGGGGAACCCCAAAAACATCCCAGGGAATCCCCAAAAAAACCCCAAAGCAACCTGGGAACCCCAAAAAACCCCCAAAAAATCCCAAAAACACCTGAGGAACCCCAAAAAACCCCAAAATAATCTTGGGGAGCCCCAAAAGCATCACAGGGGATCCCAGAAACCCCAAAACACCTGGGGAACCCCAAAAACATCCCAGAGAATCCTCAAAAAAACCCCAAAACAACCTGGGAACCCCAAAAAACCCCTCCCAAAAATCCCCAAACAACCCCCAAAAACACCTGGGGAACCCCAAAAACATCCCAGGGAATCCCAAAAAAACCCCAAAGCAACCTGGGAACCCCAAAAAATCCCAAAAACACCTGAGGAACCCCCAAAAATCCCCCAAGGAACCCCAAACGCCTTCTGAGAAACCCAAACCTCATTTTGGGGTAAAAATTCCCATTTTGGGGTACAAAATTCCCCGTTTTGGGGTAAAAAATCCCCGTTTTGGGACAAGATTGCCCCGGTTTTTGGTAAAAAATCCGGATTTTAAGGCAAAACCTCCCTGGTCTGGGATGAAATCCCCTGGTTTTGGCAGGAAAACGTCCGATGTTGAGGTGAAATCCCTCATTTTGGGACAAAAATCTCCCTTTTTTGAGGTAAAATCCTCTCATTTTGGGACAAAAATCCTTCATTTTGAGGTAAAATACCCCATTTTTGAGGTAAATTCCTCCTATTTAGGGACAAAATCGCTCGATTTTGAGCCACAATCCCGTTTTGATGTCAAATCCTTCCATTTGGGGCCAAAATCCCTCATTTTGAGCCAAAATCCCCCATTTTGAACCAAAATCCCGTAATTTTGAACCCAAATCCCCCATTCTGAGGTAAAATTCCCCTATTAGGGACAAAATCCCTCATTTTGGGCCCTGAATCCCAAATTCTGAGCCAAAATCCCACAGTTTTGAGCCAGAATCCCCCACTTTGAACCAAAATCCTGGAATTTTGAACCCAAATCCCCCATTCTGAGGTAAAATCCCCTGTTTGGGACAAAATCCCTCATTGTGAGGTAAAATCCTCCACTTTGGGCCAAAATCCCTCATTTCCAGGTAAAATCAGCCAGTTTCGAACCCAAATCCCCCATTCTGAGGTAAAATCCACCTGATTGGGACAAAATCCCTCATTTTGAGGTAAAATCTCCCCTTTTTGAGGTAAAATCCCCCATTTTAATCCAAAATCCCCCAATTTTGCGGTAAAATCCCCCAATTTCGAACCCAAATCCCTCATTCTGAGGTAAAATCCCCAATTTCGAACCCAAATCCCCCATTCTGAGGTAAAATCCCCTAATTTGGGACAAAATCCCTCATTTTGAGGTAAAATCTCCCCTTTTTGAGGAAAAATCTCCCATTTTAATCCAAAATCCCCCAATTTTGAGCCAAAATCCCCCAATTTTGAGGTAAAATCCCCCAATTTTGAGGTAAAATCCCCAATTTCGAACCCAAATCCCCAATTCTGAGGTCAAATCCCCCAATTTCGAACCCAAATCCCTCATTCTGAGGTAAAATCCTCCCATTTGGGACAAAATCCCTCATTTTGAGGTAAAATCTCCCCTTTTTGAACCCAAATCCCCCAATTTCGAACCAAAATCCCCCATTCTGAGGTAAAATCCCCAATTTCGAGCCAAAATCCCCCAATTTTCAGGCAAAATCCCCAATTTCGAACCCAAATCTCTCATTCTGAGGTAAAATCCCCAATTTCGAACCCAAATCCCCCAATTTTGAGCCAAAATCCCCCAATTTTGAGCCAAAATCCCCCAATTTTGAGGTAAAATCCCCCGTTTTGAACCCAAATCCCTCATTTTGAGGTAAAATCCTTCCACTTTGGGGCAAAATCCCTCATTTTCAGGTAAAATTGGCCAATTTTGAAGCAAAATCCCCCCATTTTGAGTTAAAATCCCTCATTCTGAGGTAAAATCCCCCCGTTTGGGACAAAATCCCGCATTTTGAGGTAAAATCCCCCAATTTTGAACCCAAATCCCCATTCTGAGGTAAAATCCCCCAATTTTGTGGTAAAATCCCCCAATTTTGAACCCAAATCCCTCATTCTGAGGTAAAATCCCCAATTTCGAACCCAAATTCCCCATTTTGAGGTAAAATCCCCAATTTCAAACCCAAATTCCCCATTTTGAGGTAAAATCCCCCAATTTCGAACCCAAATCCCCAATTCTGAGGTAAAATCCCCAATTTCGAACACAAATCCCTCATTTTGAGGTAAAATCTCCCATTTTTGAGGTAAAATCACCCATTTTAATCCAAAACCCCCCATTTTTGAGCCAAAATCCCCCATTCTGAGGTAAAATCCCACAATTTCAAACCCAAATCCCCCATTCTGAGGTAAAATCCCCTAATTTGGGACAAAATCCCTCATTGTGAGGTAAAATCCCCCATTTTGAACCAAACCCCCCCAATTTTAAACCCAAATCCCCCATTCTGAGTTAAAATCCCTCATTTTGTGGTAAAATCCCCCCGTTTCGAACCCCAATCCCTCACTTCGGGCCCCGAATCCCCTTTTTCTGTGCTCCCCCCCCTCGCTCCGGGCACAAACCTCCTCAATCCCTGGGGAATTCGGGGAATTCCGGGAATTCCGGGGCTGCCGGTGCCGGGTGCCTCTGGCGCTGTCGCCGCTGTCGCTGCTGTCGCCGCTGTCGCTGTCGCTGCTGTCGCTGTCCCTGACCCGGCTCTCTCGCTGTCCCCTCCCCTCAGGAGAGCGCGGCCCTGGCCGATCGCCTCATCCAGGTACTGCTTCCTTTTGCCCCTTTTTCCACCCATTTCCTTTTCCTCCTTTGCCTCTTTTTTTTGTTTGTTTGTTTTTCCTTCCCCCGGCCCCGTTTTGGGGCGGATTTTCCCCTTTTTTTTTTTTTTTTCCCAACTTTTGATGTTATTTTTTTTTCCTGCTTTTTCCGGAGGCTCCCGCGCACCTCGGGGCTGGGATTTGGGGGGATTTGGGGGGATTTTGAGTAAATTGGGGTGAAAAGCAGCGATTGGAGGAGTTTGGATGGAATTTGGGGTGGGGGAGGGAAGGGAGGGGACAAATGGCCCTGGAGGTCCTCGTGGGGCTGGTGGCACCTCGGTGTTCTCAGTGTCACCTCGGTGTCCTCAGTGTCACCTCCCTGTCCTCGGTGTCACCTCCCAGGGCTGGTGGCACCTCAGTGTCCTCAGTGTCACCTCGGTGTCAGCTCCCAGAGCTGGTGGCACCTCCCTGTCCTCGGTGTCACCTCCCAGAGCTGGTGGCACCTCGGTGTCCTCAGTGTCACCTCTGCATCCTCACTGTCACCTCCCTGTCCTCGGTGTCACCTCCCCAGGGCTGGTGGCACCTCAGTGTCCTCATTGTCACCTCCCGGGGCTGGTGGCACCTCTGTGTCCTCAGTGGCACCTCTGCATCCTCATTGTCACCTCCCTGTCTTCGGTGTCACCTCCCAGAGCTGGTGGCACCTCGGTGTCCTCAGTGTCACCTCGGTGTCACCTCCCAGGGCTGGTGGCACCTCCCTGTCCTCATTGTCACCTCCCTGTCCTCGGTGTCACCTCCCCGGGGCTGGTGTCACCTCTGTGTCCTCAGTGTCACCTCGGTGTCAGCTCCCAGAGCTGGTGGCACCTCCCTGTCCTCATTGTCACCTCCCTGTCCTTGGTGTCACCTCCCCGGGGCTGGTGGCACCTCGGTGTCCTCAGTGTCACCTCTGTGTCTTCATTGTCACCTCGGTGTCACCTCCCAGAGCTGGTGGCACCTCCCTGTCCTCATTGTCACCTCCCGGGGCTGGTGGCACCTCGGTGTCCTCATTGTCACCTCTGCATCCTCATTGTCACCTCCCTGTCCTCGGTGTCACCGCCCTGGGGCTGGTGGCACCTCCCTGTCCTCATTGTCACCTCCCTGTCCTTGGTGTCACCTCCCCAGGGCTGGTGGCACCTCGGTGTCCTCAGTGTCACCTCGGTGTCACCTCCCAGAGCTGGTGTCACCTCTGCATCCTCATTGTCACCTCCCTGTCCTCGGTGTCACCTCCCAGGGCTGGTGGCACCTCGGTGTCCTCAGTGTCACCTCCGCATCCTCATTGTCACCTCAGTGTCCTCGGTGTCACCTCCCAGAGCTGGTGTCACCTCTGTGTCCTCAGTGTCACCTCGGTGTCACCTCCCAGGGCTGGTGGCACCTCCCTGTCCTCAGTGTCACCTCTTTGTCACCTCTCTGTCCTCGGTGTCACCTCCCAGGGCTGGTGTCACCTTGTCCCTGGTGTCACCTCCTTGTCCCTGATGTCACCTCCTTGTCCCTGGTGTCACCTCCTTGTCTCTGGTGTCACCTCCCAGTCTTTGGTGTCACCCGGTGTCACTCCCTTGTCCCCAGCCCCGTTCTGTGGTACCGGTGTCACCCCGGTGTCACCCCGGTGTCACTCACTGTCCCCCCAGTGCCACCACAGCCGCGCTGGCACTGCCCTGGTGGCTGGAGGTGACAGTGCCTCAATGGCCCCATTGTCACCACTGTCCCCAGTGTCCCCAATGTCCCCAATGTCCCCATTGTCCCCAGTGTCCCCAATGTCCCCAGTGTCCCCAATGTCCCCAATGTCCCCAGTGTCCCCATTGTCCCCAGTGTCCCCATTGTCCCCAGTGTCCCCAATGTCCCCACTGTCCCCAGGGCCAGGTGACGCGGGCGCAGGAGGCCGAGGAGAACGACGTCATCCGGCGGGAGCTGGCGCTGGTGAGGCAACGCTGCAGCTCTGCAACGGAGAGCCTGCGACGGGCACAGAGCACCATCCGAGAGCTGCAGGTGTGTCACTGTGTGTGTCACTGTGTGTCACTGTGTGTCACTGTGTGTGTCACTGCGTGTCACTGCGTGTCACTGTGTGTCACTGTGTGTCACCATCACTGTGTGACAACGCTGCAGCTCTGCAACGGAGAGCCTGCGACGGGCACAGAGCACCATCCGAGAGCTGCAGGTGTGTCACTGTCACCTCTGTGTGTCACTGTGTGTCACTGTGTGTCACTGTCACCTGTGTGTGTCACTGTGTGTCACCGTGTGTCACTGTGTGTGTCACTGTGTGTCACTGTCACTGTGTGTCACTGTGTGTCACTGTGTGTCACTGTGTGTGTCACTGTGTGTCATTGTCACTGTGTGTCACCATCACTGTGTGACAACGCTGCAGCTCTGCAACGGAGAGCCTGCGACGGGCACAGAGCACCATCCGAGAGCTGCAGGTGTGTCACTGTGTGTGTCACTGTGTGTGTCACTGTGTGTCACTGTCACCTGGGTGTGTCACTGTCACTGTGTGTCACCGTCACTGTGTGACAACGCTGCAGCTCTGCAACGGAGAGCCTGCGACGGGCACAGAGCACCATCCGAGAGCTGCAGGTGTGTCACTGTGTGTGTCACTGTGTGTCACTGTGTGTCACTGTGTGTGTCACTGTGTGTGTGTCACTGTGTGTGTCACTGTGTGTGTCACTGTGTGTGTCACTGTCACCTGGGTGTGTCACTGTGTGTCACTCTGTGTCACTGTCCCCATGTGTCCCTGTCCCCTGGTGCCAGCACTGCAGCTCTGTCACTGTGTCACTGTGTCACTGTGTCACTGTGTCACTGTCCCTGTGTCACTGTCACTGTGTCACTGTGTCACTGTGTCACTGTGTCCGTGTCCCTGTCACTGTGTCACTGTCACTGTCACTGTGTCACTGTGTCACTGTGTCACTGTCACTGTGTCACTGTGTGTCACTGTCACTGTGTCACTGTGTCACTGTCACTGTCCCTGTGTCACTGTGTCACTGTGTCACTGTCACTGTGTCACTGTGTATCACTGTCACTGTCACTGTCACTGTCACTGTGTCACTGTCACTGAGTCACTGTGTCACTCACTGTGTGTCACTGTCACTGTGTCACTGTCACTGTGTCACTGTGTCACTGTCCCTGTGTCACTGTCACTGTGTCACTGTCACTGTCCCTGTGTCACTGTCACTGTGTCACTGTGTCACTGTGTCACTGTCACTGTGTCACTGTCACTGTGTCACTGTGTCACTGTCACTGTGTCACTGTCACTGTCCCTGTGTCACTGTCACTGTGTCACTGTCACTGTGTCACTGTGTCACTGTCACTGTGTCACTGTCACTGTGTCACTGTGTCACTGTCACTGTCACTGTCCCTGTGTCACTGTCACTGTCACTGTCACTGTGTCACTGTCACTGTCACTGTGTCACTGTGTCACTGTGTCACTGTCACTGTGTCACTGTGTCCCTGTGTCACTGTGTCACTGTCACTGTGTCACTGTCACTGTGTCACTGTCACTGTCACTGTGTCACTGTCACTGTCACTGTGTCACTGTCACTGTGTCCCTGTGTCACTGTGTCACTGTCACTGTGTCACTGTGTCACTGTCACTGTCCCTGTGTCACTGTCACTGTGTGTCACTGTCACTGTCACTGTGTCACTGTCCCTGTGTCACTGTCACTGTGTGTCACTGTCACTGTCACTGTGTCACTGTGTCACTGTCACTGTGTCACTGTCCCTGTGTCACTGTGTCCCTGTGTCACTGTCCCTGTGTCACTGTCACTGTGTCACTGTGTCACTGTCACTGTGTCACTGTGTGTCACTGTCACTGTGTCACTGTCCCTGTGTCACTGTGTCCCTGTGTCACTGTCCCTGTGTCCCTGTGTCACTGTCCCTGTGTCCCTGTGTCACTGTCACTGTGTCCCTGTGTCACTGTCACTGTGTCACTGTCACTGTCACTGTGTCACTGTGTCACTGTGTCACTGTCACTGTGTCACTGTCACTGTCACTGTCACTGTATCACTGTCACTGTGTCACTGTGTCCCTGTGTCACTGTGTCACTGTCACTGTGTCACTGTCACTGTGTCACTGTCCCTGTGTCACTGTCCCTGTGTCACTGTCACTGTGTCACTGTCACTGTGTCACTGTCCCTGTGTCACTGTCACTGTGTCACTGTCCCTGTGTCACTGTCACTGTCACTGTCACTGTGTCACTGTCACTGTGTCATTGTCACTGTGTCACTGTCACTGTCACTGTGTGTCACTGTCCCTGTGTCACTGTGTCACTGTGTGTCACTGTCACTGTCCCTGTGTCCCTGTCCCCACGTGTCCCTGTCCCCTGGTGCCAGCTCTGTCACCGGGCGCCTGTCACGGTCACAAATGTCCCCACCCAGCTCCTGGAGGAGCTCCTGGCTGGTGGGGGACGATGTCTGGGGACATCTGGGGACGTTTGGGGACATCTGGGGACACTGGAGACACTGGAGACAGGGCAACGTCCATCAGACCGAGGAGCTGCTGGCGGGTGGGGACAATGGGGAGGTGACATCTGGTGGCATCAGGGGACATTTGGTGACTCCCATCTGTCAGAGGAGCTCCTGGCGGGTGAGGACAGTGGGGAGGTGACACTTGGGGACATGTGGGGACATTTGGTGACCTTTGGTGAGATTGGTGATCCTTGGTGACCTTTGGGGACATGTGGGGACATTTGGGGACCCTTGGTGACCCTTGGTGACCTTTGGTGACCTTTGGTGATCTTTGGGGACCCTTGGTGACATTGGTGACCCTTGGTGACCTTTGGGGACCTTTGGGGACATTTGGTGACATTGGTGACCTTTGGTGACCCTTGGTGACCCTTGGTGACCCTTGGTGACCTTTGGGGACCTTTGGGGACATTTGGTGACATTGGTGACCCTTGGTGACCCTTGGTGACCCTTGGTGACCTTTGGTGACCCTTGGTGACCTTTGGGGACATTTGGTGACCCTTGGGGACCCTTGGTGACCTTTGGGGACATTTGGGGACAGGGTAACCCGCGCCTGACCGAGGAGTTCGTGGTGGGTGAGGACAATGTGGAGGTGACATTGGTGACCCTTGGTGACATTTGGTGACCTTTGGGGACATTTGGTGACCTTTGGGGACATTTGGGGACATTTGGTGACCTTTGGTGACCCTTGGTGACCCTTGGTGACCTTTGGGGACATTTGGTGACATTTGGTGACCCTTGGTGACCCTTGGTGACCCTTGGTGACCTTTGGGGACATTTGGTGACATTTGGTGACCCTTGGTGACCCTTGGTGACCCTTGGTGACCTTTGGTGATCCTTGGTGACCCTTGATGACCCTTTGGTGACCTTTGGGGACATTTGGGGACATTTGGGGACAGGGTAACCCGCGCCTGACCGAGGAGTTCGTGGCGCACCTGGAGACGGAGCTGGAGCGGTCGCGGCTGCGCGAGAGCGAGACCCTGGGAGCCCTCAAGGAGATGCAGGACAAGGTCCTGGACATGGAGAAGGTGACACCCGGGGACACCTGGGGACATCAGGGTGGCACCGGGGGTGGCAGGGTCCTGTGGGATGGGGAGGGTCCCATGGGTGTCCCTGGGGACAGGGGGTGGCCCTGGGGACAGGGAGGGTTCCAGGAGATGCAGGACAAGGTCCTGGACATGGAGAAGGTGACACCCGGGGACACCTGGGGACGTGGGGGTGGCACCGGGGGGTGGCAGGGTCCTGTGGGGACAGGGAGTGGTGGCCCTGGGGACAGGGTGGGTGCCATGGGTGGCCCTGGGGACAGGGAGCGGTGGCCCTGGGTCACCCTGTGAAGGTCCCCTGCGTGTCCCCACCCGTGTCCCTTTGTGTCCCCTGTCCCCGTTGCTGTCCCTGCGTCCCCACCGATGTCCCCGTGTCCCCATGTCCTCTGTCCATACTGATGTCCCCACGTCCCCTCTGTGTCCCCCCTGCTGTCCCCATGTCCCCTGCGTGTCCCTGTGTCCTCATGTTCCCTGTGACATTCCCTGCTGTCCCCTCATGTCCCCTGATGTCCTCATGTCCCCTGTGTGTCCCTAATGTCCTCTGATGTCTCCTGTGACATTCCCTGCTGTCCCCTGCTGTCCCCTGCTGTTCCCTCATGTCCCCTGCTGTCCCCTGCTGTCCCCCCATGTCCCCTCATGTCCCCTCATGTCCCCAGCGCCGGCCGCTGCTGCCGGACGAGTCCAGCGTGGTTCGGCTGCAGGAGGAGCTGCAGGAGCTGGCACTGAGTGACCTGGGGGACACCTGGCAGGTGAGACATGGGGACATCGGGGACATCGGGGACATCGGGGACACTGGGGACACCTGGCAGGTGAGACATGGGGACATCGGGGACATCGGGGACATCGGGGACACTGGGGACACCTGGCAGGTGCTCCAGTTGTCCCCAGCTGTCCCCAGCTGTCCCCAGGTGTCCCCAGGTGTCCCCAGTTGTCCCCAGATGTCCCCAGATGTCCCCAGCTGTCCCCAGGTGACCCCAGGTGACCCCAGATGTCCCCAGCTGTCCCCAGGTGTCCCCAGCTGTCCCAGGTGTCCCCAGGTGTCCCCGTACCTGACCAGGTGTCCCCAGGTGTCCCCAGCTGTCCCCAGTGTCCCCAGCTGTCCCCAGCTGTCCCAGGTGTCCCCAGCTGTCCCAGGTGTCCCCAGCTGTCCCAGGTGTCCCCAGGTGTCCCCAGCTGTCCCAGGTGTCCCCAGCTGTCCCCAGCTGTCCCAGGTGTGTCCCAGCTGTCCCAGGTGTCCCCAGTGTCCCCAGCTGTCCCCAGCTGTCCCAGGTGTCCCCGTACCTGACCAGCTGTCCCAGATGTCCCCAGGTATCCCCAGGTATCCCCAGGTGTCCCCAGCTGTCCCAGCTGTCCCAGATGTCCCCAGTGTCCCCAGCTGTCCCCAGGTGTCCCCAGATGTCCCCAGGTGTCCCCAGCTGTCCCCAGCTGTCCCCAGGTGTCCCCGTACCTGACCAGGTGTCCCCAGGTGTGCGGCGGGCGCTGGAAGGAGCCGAGAGCGCTGCAGGAGGGAGAAGTGGGACTGGAGCTGAGAGCGCTGCGAGAGCGCGTGCTGCACCTGGAGACACAGGTACGGACTGGGACAGACTGGGACAGACTGGGATAAACTGGGACAGACTGGGATAAACTGGGACTGGCTGGGACAGACTGGGATAAACTGGGACAGACTGGGAGAGACTGGGACTGGAGCTGAGAGCGCTGCGAGAGCGCGTGCTGCACCTGGAGACACAGGTACGGACTGGGACAAACTGGGACGGACTGGGATAAACTGGGACAGACTGGGACAGACTGGGACAGACTGGGATAAACTGGGACAGACTGGGATAAACTGGGATAAACTGGGATAAACTGGGATAAACTGGGACAGACTGGGACAGACTGGGACAGACTGGGACTGGAGCTGAGAGCGCTGCGAGAGCGCGTGCTGCACCTGGAGACACAGGTACGGACTGGGACAGACTGGGATAAACTGGGACAGACTGGGATAAACTGGGACAAACTGGGACAGACTGGAACAGACTGGGACAGACTCGGACAGACTGGGATAAACTGGGACAGGCTGGGACAGACTGGGACAGGCTGGGATAAACTGGGACAAACTGGGACAGACTGGGACAGACTGGGACAAACTGGGATAAACTGGGACAAACTGGGCCACACTGGGACAGACTGGGACAGACTGGGACAGACTGGGAGAGAAGGGACCGGGTTTTATCGCTGATTAGTCCCAGGTTTATCCCGGATCAATCCCAGGTTAACCCCAGATCTATCCTGGATTTATCCCAGGATTTTAATGGCTTAATCCCAGGTTTATCTCCGGTTAGTCCTGGTTTAATCCTGGCTCAATCCCAGGTTAATCCTGGGTTTATCCCGGGTTTATCCCGGTTAATCCCGGTTTATCCTGGGTTTATCCTGGTTTATCCCGGTTTATCCCGGTTCCAGGGGCGGATCCAGCGGTCGGTGCTGGGCCGTGCCGAGCAGGCCTGTGCCGGGCTCCGGGAGCAGGGCTGGGTTTGTACCGGGTTAATCCCGGTTTATCCCGGGTTTATCCCGGTTTATCCCGGTTCTAACCGGGTTTATCCCGGTTCCAGGGGCGGATCCAGCGGTCGGTGCTGGGCCGTGCCGAGCAGGCCTGTGCCGGGCTCTGGGAGCAGGGCTGGGTTTGTACCGGGTTTATCCCAGGTTAATCCCGGGTTTATCCCGGGTTTATCCCGGTTCATCCCGGTTTATCCCGGTTCCAGGGGCGGATCCAGCGGTCGGTGCTGGGCCGTGCCGAGCAGGCCTGTGCCGGGCTCCGGGAGCAGGGCTGGGTTTGTCCCGGTTTATCCCGGTTTATCCTGGGTTAATCCCGGTTTATCCCGGTTTATCCCGGGTTTATCCCGGGTTTATCCCGGTTTATCCCGGTTCCAGGGGCGGATCCAGCGGTCGGTGCTGGGCCGTGCCGAGCAGGCCTGTGCTGGGCTCCGGGAGCAGGGCTGGGTTTGTACCGGGTTTATCCCGGTTTATCCCGGGTTTATCCCGGTTTATCCCGGTTCTAACCGGGTTTATCCCGGTTCCAGGGGCGGATCCAGCGGTCGGTGCTGGGCCGTGCCGAGCAGGCCTGTGCCGGGCTCCGGGAGCAGGGCTGGGTTTGTACCGGGTTTATCCCGGGTTTATCCCGGGTTTATCCCGGTTCATCCCGGTTCCAGGGGCGGATCCAGCGGTCGGTGCTGGGCCGTGCCGAGCAGGCCTGTGCCGGGCTCCGGGAGCAGGGCTGGGTTTGTACCGGGTTTATCCCGGGTTTATCCCGGTTTATCCCGGTTTATCCCGGGTTTATCCCGGTTTATCCCGGTTTATCCCGGTTCCAGGGGCGGATCCAGCGGTCGGTGCTGGGCCGTGCCGAGCAGGCCTGTGCCGGGCTCCGGGAGCAGGGCTGGGTTTGTACCGGGTTTATCCTGGTTTATCCCGGGTTTATCCCGGTTTATCCCGGTTTATCCCGGTTTATCCCGGTTCCAGGGGCGGATCCAGCGGTCGGTGCTGGGCCGTGCCGAGCAGGCCTGTGCCGGGCTCCGGGAGCAGCTCCGTGCCGCGGCCGCGCAGAGCCAGGGGCTGCAGGCGCAGCTCAGCGAGAGCCACCGGAAACACGCGGAGGCGCAGTGCAAGGTGGGACAGGGGGACAGGGGGGACAGTGGGGGGATTGGGGACAGTGGGGGACAGTGGGGACATTGGGGACAGAGGGGGGATTGGGGACAATGGGGACATTGGGGACACCGGGGACATTGGGGGGATTGGGGACAATGGGGACAGTGGGGGACAGTGGGGACATTGTGGGGATTGGGGACAGGGGGACAATGGGGTCATTGGGGACAGAGGGGGGGATTGGGGACAATGGGGACATTGGGGACATTGGGGACACTGGGGTCATTGGGGGGATTGGGGACAATGGGGACAATGGGGACATTGGAAATATTGGGGACAGTGAGGACATTGGGGACAACAGGGATGCTGGGGACATGGGGTCAGCGGGGACATTGGGGGACACTGGGGGCATTTGGGGACACCGGGGGTGACCCATGGGACTCCTGTGGCACCTCCTCAGGGCACCCCCACGGTGACCTCCCTGTCCCCTCCCCACGGCGACATCCTTGTCCCCTCCCATGGTGACAATCCTGTCCCCTCCCCATGGTGACAATCCTGTCCCCTCCCCACGGTGACAATCCTGTCCCCTCCCTTGGTGACACCCTGTCAGTTTTGGGGTCCCAGTGTCCCCCGTTGTCCCCATGTCCCCTCCGCTGTCCTTCCCTTGTCCCTGGGGGTTGGACTGTCCCCAGGGCGGGTGGGACGGTGGCACTGGGGTGTCCCCGCGGTGTCCCCACGGTGTCCCCACGGTGTCCCTGTTGTGTCCCCAAGGTGTCCCTGGGGTGTCCTGGGTTGTCCCTGGGCTGTCACTGGGTGTCCCCAGGGTGTCCTGGCTGTCTCCGGGTGTCCCAGCGTGTCCCTGGGCTGTCCTTGGTTGTCTGCGGGTGTCCCTGGGCTGTCACTGGGTGTCCCAGGTTGTCCTGGGGTTGTCCCCAGGGTGTCCCTGCAGTGTCCCCAGGGTGTCCTGGGGTGTCCCTGGGCTGTGACTGGGTGTCCCCAGGTTCTCCTGGGGTTGTCCCTGGGCTGTCACTGGGTGTCCCCAGGGTGTCCTGGGGTGTCCCTGGGCTGTCACTGGGTGTCCCCAGGGTGTCCTGGGGTGTCCCTGGGCTGTGACTGGGTGTCCCCAGGTTCTCCTGGGGTTGTCCCTGGGGTGTCCTGGGTGTCCCCAGGGTGTCCTGGGTTGTCCCTGGGCTGTCACTGGGTGTCCCCAGGGTGTCTTGGCTGTCTCCGGGTGTCCCAGCGTGTCCCTGGGCTGTCCCTTGGTTGTCTGCGGGTGTCCCTGGGGTGTCCTGGGTGTCCCCAGGGTGTTTGGGGGTTGTCCCCGGGGTGTCCCCGGGGTGTCCCCGGTGTCCCCGCGGTGACGGCGCTGTCCCCAGAGCAAGGAGGAGGTGATGGCCGTGCGGCTGCGCGAGGCCGACAGCATGGCCGCCCTGGCTGAGATGCGGCAGCGCGTGGCCGAGCTGGAGATCCAGGTACGGGGACACTGGGGGGACACCGGGGACACTGGGGGGACATCGGGGACATTGGGGGGACATCGGGGACATCAGGGGGACACTGGGGGCACGTGGGGACACTGGGGACATCGGGGACATTGGGGACAATGAGGTGACATTGGGGACATTGGGGACATCGGGGACACTGGGCATATGGGGACACTGGGGACATTGGGGACACTGGGGGGACATTGGGGACATCAGGGGGACACTGGGGGCACGTGGGGACACTGGGGACATCGGGGACATTGGGGACATCAGGGGACACTGGGGACATTGGGGACATTGGGGACATCAGGGGACACTGGGGACATTGGGGACATCAGGGGGACACTGGGGGCATATGGGGACATTGGGGACATTGGGGACACTGGGGGGACATTGGGGGGACATGGAGACACTGGGGACATTGGGAACATCAGAGGGACTTTGGGGACATGAGGGACATCAGGGACTTTGGGGACATTGGGGACATTAGGAACATCATGGGGACATTTGGGACATCGGGGAGACATTGAGGACATGGGGACACTGGGGACATCAGGGTCACTGGGGACATCGGGGACATTGGGGACGCTGGGGGGACGTGGGGGACAGTGGGGACACTATGGACATGGGGACGCTGGGGACATGGGGACATGGAGGGGACAGGAGGGGACCCAGGTGGCCTCAGTGTCCCCTGATGTCCCCCGATGTCCCCGGTGTCCCCAGCGGGAGGAGGGGCGCCTGCAGGGCCAGCTGGAGCACTCGGACGCTGCCCAGTACATCCGGCACCTGAAGGGACACATCAGCGAGCTCAAGGCCGAGGTGGGGACCTGGGGACACTGGGGACATTGGGGACACTGGGGGCAGTGGGGACATTGGGGACACTGGGGACACTGGGGACAATGGGGACATTGGGGACATTGGGGGCAGTGAGGACATTGGGGACATGGGGACATGGGGACATTGGGACATTGGGACATTGGGGACATTGGGGATGCTGGGGACAGTGGGTACAATGGGACACTGGGGACAATGGAGACAATGGGGACAATGGGGGCATTGGGGACAATGGGGACACTGGGGGCAGTGAGGACATTGGGGACAATGGGGACACCAGGGACATGGGGGATTGGGGACACACGGGGACATTGGGGACACCCAAGTGGCATCCAGGGGCAGCTGGGGGAGGTGACAGGGCTTGGGGACACCCGGGTGGCACCCACAGATGCTGGGGATCCCCAGCATGGCCCCGGTGCCACCGGTGACATCCCTGGGTGCCACCTCCGTGTCCCCTCAGTGCCACATGGCCTGGGGACAGCTGGTGACAGCGTGTCCCTGTCACCTCTCTCCTGCCCTTCTCTGTCCTCTCTGTACCCATGTCCCCGTGTCCCCTCTGTCCCTCTCTGTCCCCTGTGTCCCCCCGTCCCTTCCTCTGTCCCCCCATCCTCGATGTCCCCATATCCCCGTGTCCCCCTGTCCCCATGTCCCCGTGTCCCCATGTCCCCGTGTCCCACCTCTGTCCCCCGTGTCCCGATGTCCCCATGTCCCTGTGTCCCCCATGTCCCCGTGTCCCCGTGTCCCCATGTGCCCCGCTCTGTCCCCATGTCCCCATGTCCCCCCCTCTGTCCCCATGTCCCCGTGTCCCCGTGTCCGTGTCCCCCAGATCCGGCTGCTCCGGGGGCCGCTGTCCTTCGGCGCGGTGGCCTTGGGGACACGGCTGGGGGACGAGGACTCGCTGGGCTCCTCGGACGAGGAGCTGCCACCGCCCTTCGCCCTCAGCCCGGGGGACATCGGGGACACCGGGGACAGCAGTGACAGCGAGCCCGAGGGGCCACCAGCGGCGCCGTGACCCCAGGGGACACCGGGGACACCGGGGACAGCAGTGACACCGGGGACAGCAGTGACAGCGAGCCCGAGGGGCCACCAGCGGCGCCGTGACCCCAGGGGACACCGGGGACACCGGGGACAGCAGTGACACCGGGGACAGCAGTGACAGCGAGCCCGAGGGGCCACCAGCGGCGCCGTGACCCCAGGGGACACTGGGGACACTGGGGACAGCAGTGACACCGGGGACAGCAGTGACAGCGAGCCCGAGGGGCCACCAGCAGCGCCGTGACCCCAGGGGACACTGGGGACACTGGGGACACCCAGCCTGAGGTGGCACCCATGGCACTGTGACCCCTGGGGACATTGGGGACAGCCCGAGGTGACACCCTGGGGACCCACGGAGACAATAGGGACAGCGGTGACACCAGCAGCGCCGTGACCCCTGGGGACATTGAGGGACACTGGGGACATCGGTGACACTGGGGACAGCAGTGACACCCAGCCTGAGGTGGCACCCATGGCACCGTGACCCCTGGGGACATTGGGGACATTGGGGACAGCCCGAGGTGACACCCTGGGGACCCACAGGGACAATAGGGACAGCGGTGACACTGGGGACAGGCCAGGGGCCACCGTGGGGACATTGGGGACAGGCCAGGGGCCACCCCAGGGACCCCTGGGGACATTGAGGGGACCTGCCAGGGGACACCTGTGGCACCCAGGGGACACCGGGGGACACTGAGGGGACACCTGTGACAAGCAGAGGACACTGGAGGGGACACCCACGACACGCAGGGGACACTGGGGCATGCAGGGGACACCGAGGGGACACACCCGGGACAGGGAAACATCTGGAACAGGGACAGCGACGGATCCCGGGTTGGGGACACATCGGGGACACCCCGGGACCTCTGGACACGGCCGGATCCAGGGACAGGGAGAGATCCCGGGGCACAGCTGGATCCCGGGCACAGCTGGATCCAGGGACGGGGAGAGATCCCGGGGCACAGCTGGATCCCGGGGCACAGCTGGATCCAGGGACAGGGAGAGATCCCGGGGCACAGCTGGATCCTGGGCACAGCTGGATCCAGGACAGGGAGAGATCCCGGGGCACAGCTGGATCCTGGGCACAGCTGGATCCAGGGACAGGGAGAGATCCCGGGGCACAGCTGGATCCTGGGCACAGCTGGATCCAGGGACAGATTCTGGGCACAGCTGGATCCCGGGCACATCTGGATCCAGGGACGGGGAGAGTTCCCGGGGCACAGCTGGATCCAGGGACGGGGACAGATCCTGGGACACAGCTGGATCCAGGGACAGATTCTGGGCACAGCTGGATCCCGGACACATCTGGATCCAGGGACGGGGAGAGTTCCCGGGGCACAGCTGGATCCAGGGACGGGGACAGATCCTGGGACACAGCTGGATCCAGGGACAGATTCTGGGCACAGCTGGATCCCGGACACATCTGGATCCAGGGACGGGGAGAGATCCTGGGCACAGCTGGATCCAGGGACAGATCCCGGGCACAGCTGGATCCCGGACACAGCTAGATCCAGGGACGGGGAGAGATCCCGGGGCACAGCTGGATCCCGGGACAGATCCCGGGCACAGCTGGATCCCGGGACAGATCCTGGGCACAGCTGGATCCCGGGCACAGCTGGATCCAGGACAGGGACAGATCCCGGGCACAGCTGGACACTGGGCACGGCCGGATCCCGGAGCCGGAGCGCTCCTGGATCCTGTGGGACCCCCAAGGACCTGACCGGACCCCCAGGTGGATCCCAGATCCCCCAAATGGATCCCAGACCCTTCCGGGGCCCTGGGTGGATCCTGGGCACCTCTGGATCTCCTGGATGGATCCCAGATCCCCCAGAATGGATCCTGGGGCCCTCTGGATCTCCCCGGATGGATCCTGGATCTCCCCGGATGGATCCCGGACTCTGAACCTCTCTTGGATGGAGCCCAGATCTCCCCGGGCCCCTCCAAACTGGATCCCGGGCCCCTCTGGGTCTCCCCAAATGGATTCTGGAGCTCCCAGATGGATCCCAGGCTCTGAACCCCTCCTGGATGGAGCCCAGATCCCTGGGTGGATCCCGGAGCCCTTGGATGGATCCTGGACCCCTCTGGATCTCCTGGATGGATCCCAGATCCCCCCAAATGGATCTTCAGCCCCTCTGGATGTTCTGGGTGGATCCCGGACCCCAAACTGGTTCTCCTGGATGGATCCCGGACCCCTCTGGATCTCCTGGATGGATCCCGGACCCCTCTGGATCTCCTGGATGGATCTCGGACTCCTCTGGATCTCCTGGATGGATCTTGGACTCCTCTGGATCTCCTGGATGGATCCCGGACTCCTCTGGTTCTCGTGGATGGATCTTGGACTCCTCTGGTTCTCCTGGATGGATCTCGGACTCCTCTGGATGTTCTGGGTGGATCCCGGACTCCTCTGGATCTCCTGGATGGATCTTGGACTCCTCTGGATCTCCTGGATGGATCTCGGACTCCTCTGGATGTTCTGGATGGATCTCGGACTCCTCTGGTTCTCCTGGATGGATCCCGGGCTCTGGTGGATCCTTGGATGGATCCCGGACCCCTCTGGACCCCTGGATGGATCCCAGATCCCAGGTGGATCCCACGGACAGATCCCAGACCGGGCCCATTGTGGGGCCGCCCCGTCCCCTCCCACCCCGCTGTACAGAAATACAAGATCCCAAAAACCTCGGCTCGACCCCAGAATCCTTGGTTTGACCCCAGAGATCCCAAAAATCCTTGGATTCACCCCAAAAACACCATTCAGGACCCCCAGATCCCCAGGAGAGATCCCAAAAATCCTTGGATTGACCCCTCAGAGAAAATCCCAGTTCAATCCCAGTATGATCCCAGTACACTCACACATTTATTGCCTTTCCCCAAATTTCCAGAATCTTCCCGGGGTTTGGGGTTAATTCCCAGGATTTTGGGGTGAATTCCCGGGGTTTGGGGTGGGTGAATTCCTGGGGCTCAGGGGGTCCCTCGCAGTCCCAGGGCAGCGCGGTCCCACAGGGATGATCCCAGTTTGATCCCAGTTTGATCCCAGTTTGATCCCAGTTTGATCCCAGTACACACACACACAGAGTTTTTTGTTATATTTTCCCCAATTCCCGGGATTTGGGGTGAATTCCCGGGGTTTTGGGGTGAATTCCCGGTGTTTTGGGGTGAATTCCTAGGTTTGGGGGTGAATTCCTGGGGTTTTGGGGTGAATTCCCGGGGTTTCGGGGCTCAGGGGGTCCCTCGCAGACCCAGGGCAGCGCGGTCCCGCAGGGATGATCCCAGTTTGATCCCAGTTCAATCCCAGTACACACACACAGAGAGTTTTTGTTATATTTTCCCAAATTCCCGGGATTTGGAGTGAATTCCTGGGATTTTGGGGTGAATTGCCGGGGTTTGGGGTGAATTCCCAGGTTTTGGGGTGAATTCCCAGGATCCTGGGGTCAATTCCCAGGGATTTGGGGTGAATTCCCAGGATTTTGGGGTGAATTCCCGGGATTTGGGGTGAATTCCCGGGGTTTCGGGGCTCAGGGGGGTCCCTCGCAGACCCAGGGCAGCGCGGTCCCGCAGGGATGATCCCAGTTTGATCCCAGTTCAATCCCAGTTCAATCCCAGTACACACACAGTTTTTATTTTCCCCAATTCCCAGGTTTTGGGGTGAATTCCCGGGAATTGGGGTGAATTCCCGGGGTTTGGGGTGAATTCCCGGGAATTGGGGTGAATTCCCGGGAATTGGGGTGAATTCCCAGGGTTCAGGGCTCAGGGGGGTCCCTCGCAGACCCAGGGCAGCGCGCTCCCGCAGGGATAATCCCAGTTTGATCCCAGTTCAATCCCAGTACACACACACAGAGAGTTTTTATTTTCCCCAATTCCCGGGATTTGGGGTGAATTCCCGGGATTTGGGGTGAATTCCCGGGATTTGGGGTGAATTCCTGGGGCTCAGGAGGGTCCCTCGCAGACCCAGGGCAGCGCGCTCCCGCAGGGATGATCCCAGTTTGATCCCAGTTCAATCCCAGCACACACACACAGAGTTTTTGTTATATTTTCCCCAATTCCCGGGATTTGGGGTGAATTCCCGGGGTTTGGGGTGAATTCCCGGGATTTGGGGTGAATTCCTGGGGCTCAGGAGGGTCCCTCGCAGACCCAGGGCAGCGCGCTCCCGCAGGGATAATCGGCCCAGAGCCCGTCGAGCCCCACGGCCGCGCAGTTCTCCCGGGAGCCCCCGTTGGGCTCGCCCAGTGCCACCAACTGAGCCCGGAGAGAAAAACGGGATCGGGGTCACGGAAAGCCCCAAAAAATCCCCAAATTCCATCCAGACCCCCCCCCCCCAATCCCATAACCGATCCCACAATCCCATCATCCCATAATCCATCCCATAACCCCATAACCAATCCCATATCCGATCCCACAATCCCACAATCCCATAACCAATCCCACAATCCCACAATCCCATGTCCAATCCCACAATCCCATGACTGATCCCATATCCATTCCCACAATCCCATAACCAATCCCATAACCAATCCCACAGTCCCATAACCCATCCCACAATCCCACAACCCCGCAGCCCATCCCATAACCCATCCCACAGTCCCATAACCCATCCCACAGTCCCATAACCCATCCCACAATCCCATAACCAATCCCACAATCCCATCATCCCATAATCCATCCCACAGTCCCATAACCAATCCCATATCTGATCCCACAATCCCACAATCCCATAACCAATCCCACAATCCCACAGCCCATCCCATAACCCACCCCACAGTCCCATAACCCATCCCACAATCCCATAACCAATCCCACAATCCCACAACCCCGCAGCCCATCCCATAACCCATCCCACAATCCCATATCCAATTCCATAACCAATCCCACAATCCATAACCAATCCCATATCCCACCCCACAATCCCATAACCAATCCCATATCCAATCCCATAACCCATCCCACAATCCCACAGCCCATCCCATAACCCACCCCACAATCACATAACACATCCCACAATCCCATAACCAATCCCATATCCAATCCCATAACCCATCCCACAATCCCACAGCCCATCCCATAACCCACCCCACAATCACATAACACATCCCACAATCCCATAACCAATCCCACAATCCCATATCCAATCCCACAATCCATAACCAATCCCACAATCCCATATCCATTCCCACAATCCCATAACCAATCCCATAACCCACCCCACAATCGCATAACCCGTCCCACAATCCCATATCCAATCCCACAATCCCATAACCAATCCCATATCCAATCCCATAACCAATCCCACAATCCCACAGCCCATCCCATAACCCACCCCACAATCCCATAACCAATCCCATAACTGATCCCATATCCCACCCCACAATCCCACATCCAATCCCATATCCCACCCCACAATCCCACATCCAATCCCATATCCCATCCCACAATCCCATAACCAATCCCACAATCCCATAACCCATCCCATAACCAATTCCACATCCAATCCCATATCCCACCCCACAATCCCATAACCAATCCCATAACCAATCCCACATCCAATCCCATATCCAATCCCATAACCGATCCCATATCCCACCCCACAATCCCCCCCAGCAGCCCCCCGCCCCTCTGGCGCCCCCCACCTGTTGTTGGGGGTCAGCGCGGTGCCGTTCCCGCGGGTCCAGGTCCCCTCCTGCTCCCGGTCGCGGATCCCGAGCCAGGCGGGCTCCGGAGCCGGGCCTGGACGTGGCGCTGCGGAGAGTGGTGCCGACTGGTACCGACCGGTATGGACCGGTACAGACCGGTACGGACCGGTATAGACCAGTATGGACTGGTATAAACTGGTACAGACCGGTACCGACCAGTATAAACCAGTATGGACCAGTATGAGTGGGTACAGGCCAGTATGGGTGGGTACAGGCCAGTATGGACCAGTACAGACCAGTACAGACCGGTACCGACCGGTATAAACCAGTATGGATGGGTACACACCAGTATGGACAGGCACAGGCCAGTACGGATGGGTACGGAGTGGTACCGACTGGTACCGACTGGTATGGACCAGTATAAACCAGTACGGACTGGTACCAACCAGTATGGACCAATATAGACCAGTACAGACCGGTACCGACCAGTATAAACCAGTATGGATGGGTACAGACCAGTATGGACGGGCACAGGCCAGTACGGATGGGTACGGAGTGGTACCGACTGGTACCGACTGGTATGGACCAGTATAAACCAGTACGGACTGGTACCAACCAGTATGGATCAGTATGGACCAGAACAGACCTGGTACCGACTGGTACCGACCAGTATCAACCGGTACGGACTGGTATAAACTGGTACAGACCGGTACCAACCAGTATGGACCAGTATAAACTGGTATGGACTGGTGCCGACCGGTACGGACCAGTATCGACCAGTATGGACCAGTACGGACTGGTACCGGCCGGTACAGACCAGTACAGATGGGTATGGGCAGTACCGACCGGTATGGACCAGTATAAACCAGTACGGATGGGTACGGGCCAGTATGGACCAGTATAAACCAGTATGGATGGGTACTGACCTGCACCAACCGGTATGGACCGGTATGGACCAGTACAGACTGGTACCAACTGGTACGGACCAGTATAAACCAGTACGGGTGGGTACAGGGTGGTACTGACTGGTACCGATCGGTATGGACCAGTACGAGCCAGTATAAACCAATACGGATGGGTACAGGCCAGTATGGGCCAGTACAGACTAGTATAAACCAGTATAAACCAGTACAAACCAGTACAGATGGGGATGGACCAGTATAGACCAGCACAGACTGCTGTAAATCAGTACAGACCACTACAGAATATTACAGACCAGTATAAGCCAGTATGGACCAGTAGGGACTGGTATAAACCAGTAGGGACTGGTACAGACCAGTATAAACCAGCAGAGACCAGTATGGGCTGGTATATACTGGTATGGACCAGTATAAACCAGTACAGACCAGTATAAACCAGTACAGACCAGTATAAACCAGTGTGGACTGGCAAAAGAAAGTGCAGACCAGTACAGACCAGTACGGACCAGTATGGACTGGTAAAAGATAGTACAGACCAGTACGGACCAATACAGACCAGTATGGACCAGCATAAACCAGTACAGACCAGTACGGACCAGTATAAACCAGTACGGACCAGTATAAACCAGTGTGGACTGGCAAAATATAGTGCAGACCAGAACAGACCAGTACAAACCAGTACAGACCAGTACATAGACCAGTACAGACCAGTACAGACCAGTACGGACCAGTACAAACCAGTACAGACCAGTATAAACCAGTACGGTCCCAGTAACATCCCCTGGACCCATCTGGGATTTGGGGGTTTCGGGATTTGGGAGATTTATGGTTTTGTGGAAATCGGGAATTTGGGGGATTTAGGGAATTTTTGGGATTTGGGGGATTTAAAGGATTTAGGAAGGTGGGGGATTTTAGGGATTTACGGGATTTACGGGATTTAGGGGGAATTTGAGGGGAATTTTTAGGATTTGGGGAATTTGTGGGATTGAAAAGATTTAGGAAGGATTTGGGGGATTTACAGGATTTATGGGATTTAGGGGGGATTTGAGAGGAATTTTTGGAATTTGGGGGATTTTTGGGATTTACAGGATTTATGGGATTTAGGGGGAATTTGTCGGGAATTTTTGGGGTTTGGGAATTTGTGGGATTTAAAGGGTTTAGGAAGGATTTGGGGGATTTTTTGGATTTACAGGATTTTTGGGATTTAGGGGGAATTTGAGAGGAATTTTTGGGATTTGGGGAATTTGTGGGATTGAAAAGATTTAGGAAGGATTTGGGGGATTTACAGGATTTATGGGATTTAGGGGGGATTTGAGAGGAATTTTTGGAATTTGGGGGATTTTTGGGATTTACAGGATTTATGGGATTTAGGGGGAATTTGTCGGGAATTTTTGGGGTTTGGGGAATTTGTGGGATTTAAAGGGTTTAGGAAGGATTTGGGGGATTTTTGGGATTTACAGGATTTTTGGGATTTAGGGGGAATTTGAGAGGAATTTTTGGGATTTGGGGAATTTGTGGGATTGAAAAGATTTAGGAAGGATTTGGGGGATTTAAAGGATTTGGGGAGAACTTGAGGGATTTATGGGATTTGGGGGATTTTAGGGATTTACGGGATTTAGGAGGGATTTGAGGGATTTGAGGGATTTGAGGAATTTTTGGGATTTACAGGATTTACGGGATTTGAGGGGGAATTGGGGATTTTTTCCGGATTTTTGGGATTTGGGGCCTCACCTTTTCCTCCTCGTCGTCGACCTCGAGCAGCTGCGACCCAAAGCCGAGCAGAAAAACCGGGAATTCTCCCAGGAAGCGTTGGAAGTGGAGAAGAAATAACAGGAATTCCGGAAAAAGACCCAGCCCTTGGAGCAGGGCGGGAAACCTGGGGAAATCCCAAAGATTTGGGGATGAAAATGGGGAAAATCCCAAAGATTCGGGGTCGGGATTGGGGAAATCCCAAAGATTTGGGGATGAAAATGGGGAAAAAATGGGAAAAAATCAAGAAAATTTGGGAAATTTTGGGAAATTTCAAGAAAATTCCGGAAATCTCAGGGAAAAAAAAAATCAGGAAAATTCAAGAAAATTCTGGAAAATTCTGGAAAAATCAGGAAATTTCAATAAAAATTTGTGAAAATCCTGGGAGCTGGTGACACCTCCCTGTACTCCCAGGCCTGCGAGCAATTTGGGGAAACTCAGAAAAATTTGGGAAAAAATCAAGAGAATGTGAGAAAATTCAGGGAAAATTCAAGAAAATTCAAGAAAAATCAGGAAAAATTCAAGAAAAATTCAGAAAAAATCCAGAAAATTCCAGAAAAAATCAGTAAAAATTCAGGAAAGCTGTGAAATCTCTCTGTACTCACAAGCCAACAAGCAATTTGGGAAAATGCGGGGAAATTTGAGAAAATTCAGGAAAATTGAGGGGGAAAAAAAATCAAGAAAATTCAAGAAAAATTCTGGAAAATTCCAGAAAAATTCAGTAATAATTCCTGTAAATCCTGGGAAGCTGGTGAAACCCTCCCTGTACTCAGAGGCCCACAATTTGGAAAATTTGGGAAAATTTGGGGAAATTCGGGAAAAGTCAAGAAATTTCAAGAAAAACCCAGAAAATTCAAGAAAAATTCAAGAAAAAAAATCAGGAATATATCAAGAAAATTCCAGAAAATTCCTGAAAAATTCCTGAAAATTCTGGAAAATTCAATAAAAATTCCAGAAAATTCAGGAAAGCTGTGACATCTCTGTGTAGTCACGAGCAATTTGGAAAAATGCAGGAAAATTCAAGAAAAATCAGGGCCAAAAAAAATTGGGAAAAATTCAAGAAATTTTCAAGAAAAATTCAGGAAAATTCAGGAAAATTCTGGAAAATTCCAGAAATTCAGAAAATTCAGGAAAATTCAATAAAAATTCCTGTAAATCCTGGGAAGCTGGTGAAACCCCCCTGTACTCACAGGCTCACAAGCTCACAATTTGGGAAAATTTGGGAAAAGTCAATAAAATTTCAAGAAAAATCCAGAAAATTCAAGAAAAAAAGTCCAGAAAATTTCAATAAAATGCCAGAAAAATCCAGAAAAATCCAGAAAAATCCAGAAAAATCCGGAAAGTTCCGGAAAATTCAGGAAAGCTGTGACATCTCTCTGTACTCACAAGCAATTTGGGAAAATGCAGGAAAATTCAAGAAAAATCAGAGCCAAAAAAAAAAAAAAGGGAAAAATTCAAGACAAATCCCAGAAAAATCCCAGAAAATCCCGGAAAATTCCAGAAAATTCCAGAAAATCCCAGAAATTTCTGGAAAAATCCCAGAAAATCCCGGAAATCCCAGAAAATTCAGGAAAAAAATCCCAGGAATTCCCAGAAAATTCCAGAAAATCCCAGAAATTCCAGGAAAAATCCCAGAAAATCCCAGAAAAATCTCAGAAAAATCCCAGAAATTTCCGGAAAAAATCCCAGAAAATCCCAGAAATTCCCAGAAAATTCCAGAAATTCCAGAAAATTCAGGAAAAAAATCCCAGAAAATCCCAGAAATTTCTGGGGAAAATCCCAGAAAATCCCAGAAATCCCCAGAAAATTCCAGAAAATCCCAGAAAAATCTCAGAAAATCCCAGAAATTCCCAGAAAATTCCAGAAAATCCCAGAAAATTCCAGAAAATCCCAGAAATTCCCAGAAAATTCCAGAAAATCCCAGAAATTCCCAGAAAATCCCGGAAATTTCCGGAAAAAATCCCAGAAAATCCCAGAAATTTCCAGAAACTCCCAGAAACTCCCAGAAACGCCCCCCCCCGACCCCTCTGGAACCCCGCCCCGCGCTCACGCGCCGGCCAGCACGCGTCCTGCTCCGTGCCATGTGCCAGCCAGCGGCTCCAGTCGCCGTCGCCCTCGTGCAGCGTCACGCGCCGGCGCAGATCGTGCCCGAAGTTGAAGCGCAGCCGGGTCCCGGCCAGCTCCAGCAGCGCCCCGGCGCCGCACTCCCAGCGCTGCAGCCGCGACTCGGGCCCGGCAGGGCCCCAGCATCACCAGCGCCCCGCCGGCCGCCACCGTGGCCCCCGCGCACAGGCCGCTGGCCGCGTGCCGCAGGAGCCCGCCCGGGAGCCACTGGAAGCGCTGGCTCGGCGACGCTGGGGAGCACGGAGCCAGCGACAGCGCCTGGCCCGAGGCCGCCACGCAGCCGGAGTGGCGCCGGTTGTAGAGCAGGAAGGAGCTGGACGCTGAGGGGACACCGGGAGGGTGGGGGTGACGTGGTGGCCATCAAGAGTTGGGTGGTGGCCACTGGAATTTGGGTGGTGGCCATCAAGAGTTGGGTGGTGGCCACCATGGAGTGGCCAATGAAGGGCAGGAAGAGCTGGACAATGATGGGACGGGGGACCATGAGGGGACAGGGACATGGGAGAGGTTGGGGACATGGTGGTGGCCATCGGGAGTTGGGCAGTGGCCACCAGGAGCTGCCCAATGGCCACCACGCAGCCGGAGTGGTGCCGGTTGTAGAGCAGGAAGGAGCCGGACGCTGAGGGGACACCGGGAGGGCGGGGGTGACGTGGTGGCCATCGGGAGTTGGGTGGTGGCCATCAAGAGTTGGGTGGTGGCCATCAGAGTTGGGTGGTGGCCATCAAGAGTTGGGTGGTGGCCATCGGGAGTTGGGTGGTGACCACCATGGAGTGGTCAATGAAGGGCAGGAAGAGCTGGACAATGACGGGACAGGGGGACAATGACGGGACAGGGACATGGAGAGGTTGGGGACACGGTGGTGGCCAGCAGGAGCTGCCCAGTGGCCACCACGCAGCCGGAGTGGCGCCGGTTGTAGAGCAGGAAGGAGCCGGACGCTGAGGGGACACCGGGAGGGCAGGGGTGACGTGGTGGCCATTGGGAGTTGGGTGGTGGCCATCAGGAGTTGGGTGGTGGCCAATGAAGGGTAGGAAGAGCTGGACAATGAGTGGACAGGGACATGGAGAGGTTGGGGACACGGTGGTGGCCATGGGGAGTTGGGCAGTGGCCACCAGGAGCTGCCCAATGGCCACCACGCAGCCGGAGTGGCACCGGTTGTAGAGCAGGAAGGAGCTGGACGCTGAGGGGACACCAGGAGGGCAGGGGTGACGTGGTGGCCATCAGGAGTTGGGTGGTGGCCACCAGGATTTGGGTGGTGACCACCATGGAGTGGCCAATGAAGGGCAGGAAGAGCTGGACAGTGAGGGGACAGGGGGACAATGAGGGGACAGGGACACGGAGAGGGTGGGGACACGGTGGTGGCCATCAGGAGTTGGGCAGTGGCCACCAGGAGCTGCTCAGTGGACACCATGGAAGTGGCCAATGAAGGGCAGGAAGAGCGGGACAATGAGGGGACATTGACATGGACAGGTTGGGGACAGGGTGGTGGCCACCAGGAGTTGGGTGGTGGCCACCAGGAGTTGGGTGGTGGCCACCATGGAGTGGTCAATGAAAGGCAGGAAGAGCGGGACACTGAGGGGACAGAGGGACACATGCTGGGGACACCATGGGAGGGGACAGGTGACACCAGAAGGAGTGACACCAGGACAGGTGACACAGGTGACACAGGTGACACCAGGACAGGTGACACAGGTGACAATGACACAGGTGACACAAGTGACACAGGTGACACAGGTGACACTGGTGACACATCACACAGGTGACACAGGTGACACAGGTGACAATGACACAGGTGACAGGTGACAGGTGACACAGGTGACAGGTGACAGGTAACACATCACACAGGTGACACAGGTGACACAGGTGACACCTGGAGAGGTGACAGGTGACACACAGGTGACACAGGTGACAGGTGACACACAGGTGACAGGTGACACAGGTGACACAGGTGACACAGGTGACAATGACACAGGTGACACAGGTGACAGGTGACACACAGGTGACACAGGTGACACAGGTGACAATGACACAGGTGACAGGTGACAGGTGACACACAGGTGACAGGTGACACAGGTCACAGGTGTCAGGTGACAGGTGACAGGTGACACAGGTGACAGGTGACAGGTGACACAGGTGACAGGTAACAGGTGACACATCACACAGGTGACACAGGTGACACCTGGACAGGTGACAGGTGACAGGTGACACACAGGTCACAGGTGACACAGTTGACACAGGTGACACAGGTGACAGGTGACACAGGTGACACAGGTGACACAGGTGACAGGTGACAGGTGACACCCACCTGTGGGTGGTGGCGGCTGCTTCTCCTTCTCGGCTTTCAGGGCGGCCTCGAGTGCCGAGACTGAGGGGACACCGAGGGGACACCGAGGGGACATTGAGGTGACACCACCCAAACCCCCCAAATCGCCCCAAATCCCCCCAAAATTTCACAAAACCTCCCCCAAATCCACAAAAATCCCTCCCAAAATCGCCCCAAAATCGCCCCCAAATCCCTCAATGCCGTCACAAAATCCCCCCGAAATTCCCCAAAAAACCCCCAAAAAAACAACACAACAAAAAACCCCAAAATCCCCCCAAAAAACACGAAATCCCCCCAAAAAACCCAACCCCCTCCTCAAAACCCCAAATCTCCCCAACCCCCCAAATCCCAAAGCTCTTCAAAGACAAAAAAAATCCACAAAGTAAAAAAAAAATCCCACAAAATTCCCCAAAACATCCCCCAAAAAATCCCTCCCGAAATCCCCAAAAATCCCCTTAAAAATCCTCCAAAAATCCCCCAAAAATCGCATAAAATAATAAAAAAAAATCCCCAAAAAGCAAAACAAATCCCCAAACAACCCCCCCCAAAACCCCAAAAATTCCCTCAAATAATCCCCCCCAAAATATCCCCAGAAATCCCAAAAAGACACCCCAAAATAAAAAAAAATCCCCTTAAAAATCCTAAAAAAATACCCCCCAAAATTCCCCCAAAATCCCCGCCAAAAACAAAAACAAAAACAAAATCACACAACCTGAAAAATCCTCCAAAATCCCGAAAAAAATCCCATAAAACTGAAAAAAATCCCCCAAAATCCCAAAAAAATCCCCCCCAAAATAATAATTTTAAAATCCCTTAACCCCCCCAAAAATCCACAAAAAATCCCAAAAAATTCCCTTAAAAATCCCCAAAAATCACCATAAAATCCCCAAATAATCCCAAAAATCCCCCCAAAATTCCCCCCAAAATCCCCTCAACATCAAAAAAAAAAAAAAAAAAAAAAAAAAAAAAAAATCCCCTTTAAAATCCTCCAAATCCCCCAAATTCCCCCCAAAATCCCCCCAAATCCCTCAAAAAATCCTAAAAAATCCCCCCAAAATCCCAAACAAAATCCCAAAAAAATCCCAAAAAAATCCTAAAAATCCCCCCAAAATCCCCCAAAAACACCCCAAAAATCAAAAAAATCCCAAAAAAATCCCCCAAAAATCCCATAAAATAAATTTTAAATTCCCCATAAAATCCAAAAAAATCCCCAAAAAAACCCTCCAAAATAAAAAAAAATCCTCAAAAAATCCCCAAAATCCCCCAAAAATCCCATAAAATAAATAAAAAATTTCCCCATAAAATAAAAAAAATCCCCAAAAAAAACCCTCCAAAATAAAAAAAAATCCTCAAAAAATCCCCCCAAAATCCCCCAAAAATCCCCCAAAAATCCCTAAAAAATCCCATAAAAAATCCCAAAATTCCCCCAAAAATCCCAAAGACAATCCCCAAAATCCAAAAAACCCCTCAAAAAATTCCCCAAAAATTCCAAACAAAATCCCCCCCAAAATCCCCAAAAATAAAAAAAAAATCCCCCCAAAATAAAAAAATCCCAAAAAATCCCCTTAAAAATCCCAAAAAATCCCCCCAAAATCCCATAAAATAAATTTTAAAAATCCACCAAAAAATCCCCCAAAAAACCCCAAAAAATCCCCCAAAATCCAAAAAAATCTCCCCAAAATACCCAAAAATCCCCCCCCCCAAATTAAAAAATCCCCCAAATCCCCCAAAAATCCCAAAGACAATCCCCAAAATCCCAAAAAATCCCCAAAAAATCCCCCAAAAATCCCAAACAAAATCCCCCCCAAATCCTAAAAAATAATTAAAAAATTCCCCCCAAATTCCCCCAAAATAAAAAAAAACCCAAAAAAATCCCCTTAAAAATCCCAAAAAAATCCCCCCAAAATCCCATAAAATAAATTTTTAAAATCCCCCAAAAAATCCCCCCAAAATCCCAAACAAAATCCCCCCAAAATCCAAAAAAATTCCCCCAAAATCCCCAAAAAACCCCCCCAAAAATCTGCCAAAAATCCCCCTAAATTAAAAAAAAAATCCCCTTAAAATTCCAAAAAAATTCCCCAAAAATCCCCCAAAAATCCCAAACAAAATCCCCCCCAAATCCAAAAAAAATCCCCCAAAATCCAAAAAAACCCCCAAAAAATTCCCCAAAAAATCCCCCTAAATTAAAAAAAATCTCCTTAAAATTAAAAAAAAATCCCCAAAAATCCCCTTAAAAATCCCCCAAAAAATCCCCCCAAATCCAAAAAAAATCGCTTAAAAATCCCCAAAAAAATCCCATAAAATCCCAATTAAAATCCCCAATAAAATCCCCAATAAAATCCCCAATAAAAATCCCCAATAAAATCCCCAATAAAAATCCCCAATAAAATCCCATAAAATCCCCAATAAAATCCCAATAAAATCCCAATAAAATCCCAATAAAATCCCCAATAAAATCCCCAATAAAATCCCAATAAAATCCCCAATAAAATCCCAATAAAATCCCCAATAAAATCCCGAATAAAATCCCCAAAAATCCCCAATAAAGATCCCCAATAAAATCCCCAATAAAATCCCATAAAATCCCCAATAAAATCCCAATAAAATCCCCAATAAAATCCCAATTAAAATCCCCAATAAAATCCCCCAAAATCCAAAAAAATCCGCTTAAAAATCCCCCAAAAATCCCATAAATCCCAATAAAAATCCCCAAAAATCCCCAATAAAATCCCAATAAAATCCCCAATAAAATCCCAATTAAAATCCCCAATAAAATCCCCAATAAAAATCCCCAATATAATAAATCCCCAATAAAATCCCCCAAAATCCAAAAAAATCCGCTTTAAAATCCCCCAAAAATCCCATAAATCCCAATAAAAATCCCCAAAAATCCCCAATAAAATCCCTAATAAAATCCCAATAAAATCCCAAATAAAATCCCCAATAAAATCCCCAATAAAATCCCAATAAAAATCCCCAAACCCCCAAACCCCCCCAAATTCCCAAACCCCCCCAATCACTCACTGCGCCGCGCCCCGAGCGTCCCCAGCACCAGCAGCAGCGTCCCCAGGGCCACCAGCGCCACCACCAGCGCCACCACCAGCGCCACCACCGGGGCCACCCGGGCCACCCGGGCCCGCCGCGGGGGGGAGGGGCGCGCCCCGGGGGGGGAGGGGTCCAGGGGCTCGTAGGGGTCCTCGTCGGGGGGGGGGTGGGGACAGCCTGGGGGGGACACGGGGACACTGAGGGGGTGGCACTTGGGGACATCTAAAGGGGTTGGGGACAGCAATGGTGGCACTTGGGGACATAGGGGACATGGAGGGGGTGGCACTTGGGGACAGCCTGGGGGGACACGGGGACACTGAGGGGGTGGCACTTGGGGACAGCAATGGTGGCACTTGGGGACAGCCTGGGGGGACACGGGGACATTGAGGGGGTGGCACTTGGGGACATCTAAGGGGTTGGGGACAGCAATGGTGGCACTTGGGGACAGCCTGGGGGGACACGGGGGACATGGAGGGGGTGGCACCTGGGGACAGCAATGGTGGCACCTGGGGACAGCAATGGTGGCACTTGGGGACAGCCTGGGGGGACACGGGAGCATTGAGGGGGTGGCACTTGGGGACATAGGGGACATGGAGGGGGTGGCACTTGGGGACATCTAAAGGGGTTGGGGACAGCAATGGTGGCACTTGGGGACACCCTGGGGGGATACGGGGATATGGAGGGGGTGGCACTTGGGGACATCTAAAGGAGTTGGGGACAGCAATGGGGACATCGTTCGGGACACTTGGGGACAGCCTGGGGTGGGGACAGCCTGGGGGGACATGGGGGACATCCAGGGGGTGGCACTTGGGGACACTTGGGGGACACGGGGACACTGAGGGGGTGGCACTTGGGGACAGCAATGGTGGCACTTGGGGACAGCCTGGGGGGACACGGGGACACTGAGGGGGCGGCACTTGGGGACACCTGGGGAGACATAGGGACATCCAGGATGTGGCACCTGGGTACAGCCTGGGGGGACACGGGGACACTGAGGGGGTGGCACTTGGGGACATCAGGGGCTGGGGACAGCAAATGGTGGCACTTGGGGACAGCAGGACATCTAAAGGGGTTGGGGACATGGAGGGGGTGGCACTTGGGGACACCTAAAGGGGTTGGGGACAGCAATGGTGGCACTTGGGGACAGCCTGGGGGGGACACGGGGACATTGAGGGGGTGGCACTTGGGGACATCAGAGGTTGGGGACAACCTTGGGGACACCTGGGGACATCTAGTGGGTTGGGGACAGCGCTGGGGACAACTCTGGGGGACACCTGAAGGGGCTGGGGACAGCGCTGGTGGCACTTGGGACATCTAAAGGCCTTGGGGACATCTCTGGCAGCATTTGGGGACATCTAAAGGGGTTGGGGACATCCTTGGGGACACTTGGTGACAGCAGGGGTTGGGCACAGCCCGGTGTCACCTCCTTGGGGACAGCTGGAGGTCGCCAGGGGTTGGGGACACTGCTGGGGACAACACTGGGGACACCTGAAGGGGTTGGGGACACCTCTGGTGGCACCTGGGGACATCTAAAGGCCACCAGGCATTGGGGACACTTCTGGGGACAGTCACAGGGGTTGGGGACAGCTCCCAGGTGCCACCACCCACTCTGGGGACACCTCCTGGACATTGGGGACAGGGGACAGGACAGGGAGAGGACACCGGGGACATTGGGGACAGGAGAGGTGACACCAGGGACATGGAGGTGACACTGGTGACACTGGTGACATTGGGGACAGGACAGGGAGGTGACAATGGGAATGGGGAGGTGACATTGAGGTGACACTGGGGACACGGTGGTGACACTGGGGACAGGACAGGGAGGTGACACCAAGGACAGGAGAGGTGACTCTGGGACATTGGGGACACTGAGGACATTGAGGACAGGACAGGGAGGTGACACTGGAATGGAGAGGTGACATTGAGGTGACATTGGGGACAGGAGAGGTGACACTGGGGACATTGGGATGTGGAGGTGACACTGGGATCAGGGAGGTGACATTGGGGACAGGGGAGGTGACACTGGGGACAGGGGAGATGACACCAGGGACAGGGAGGTGACACTGGAGACATTGGTGACAGGACAGGGAGGTGTCATTGGGGACATTGGGGACAACGGGGACAGGGAGGTGACAATGGGAATGGGGAGGTGACATTGAGGTGACATTGGGGACAGGAGAGGGGACACTGGGGACACTGGGGATGTGGAGGTGACACCAGGGACAGGGAGGTGACACCAGGGACAGGACAGGGAGGTGACAATGGAATGGGGAGGTGAC
The DNA here is from genome assembly GCA_037837765.1 of Delichon dasypus. Taxonomy (NCBI): domain Eukaryota; kingdom Metazoa; phylum Chordata; class Aves; order Passeriformes; family Hirundinidae; genus Delichon; species Delichon dasypus. The sequence goes on along the minus strand of JBBAXF010000078.1, from coordinate 149,089 downwards.
ATCGAGGTGACACTGGGGACATGGTGGTGACACCGGGGACAGGACAGGGAGGGGACACCAAGGACAGGGGAGGTGACACTGGGTACATTGGGGACACTGAGGACATTGAGGACAGGACATTGAGGTGACACTGGGGACATTGGGGACATTGGGGACAGGGAGGTGACATTGGTGACAGGACATTGAGGTGACACTAGGGACATTGGGGACATTGGGGACAGGACAGGGAGGTGACATTGGTGACAGGACATTGAGGTGACACTGGGGACAATGGGGACAGGGAGGTGACACTGGGGACATTGGTGGCCGTACCTTCCCTGGCTCCCTGGGCTTTGTCCAGCGCGGTCTCGATGTTCCCGTACATTGTCCCCAATGTCCCCAATGTCCCCGAGCTGTGTCCCCAGTGTCCCCAGCAGTGTCCCCAGTGTCCCCAATGTCCCCAGCCCTGTCCCCGCTGATAACGCCCGCAGGGGACAAGGGGGGCACAGGATGTCCCCTCCCCTCCCCTCCCCCCCCCGGGGGTGGCCTCAGTGTCCCCTCCCCCCATCCCACAGCGGGGCCGGAGGTGGCACCAGGGGACTGTCCCCAAGGGGGGAGGGGCCGGGTGTCACTGTCACTGTCAGCGGAGTGTCACTGTCACCAAGGTGCCACTGTCACTGTCACCAAGGTGTCACTGTCATCGGGGTGTCACTGTCACTGTCACTATCACTGAGGTGTCATTGTCACCAAGGTGTCACTGTCACTGTCACCAAGGTGTCATTGTCACCAAGGTGTCACTGTCACCGGGGTGTCACTGTCACTGTCACTGTCACTATCACTGAGGTGTCATTGTCACCAAGGTGTCACTGTCACTGTCACCAAGGTGTCACTGTCACCGGGGTGTTACTGTCACTGTCACTGTCACTGTCACCAAGGTGTCCCTGTCACTGTCACCAGGTTATCACTGTCACCAGGGTGTCACTGTCACCAAGGTGTCATTGTCACTGTCAGCGGAGTGTCACTGTCACCAAGGTGTCACTGTCACTGTCACCAAGGTGTCACTGTCACCAGGGTGTCACTGTCACCAAGGTGTCACTGTCACCGGTGTGTCACTGTCACTGTCACCAAGGTGTCACTGTCACCGGGCTGTCACTGTCACTGTCACTGTCACTAAGGTGTCCCTGTCACCGCAGTGTCCTCAAGGTGGTGTCCCCAAGGCCAGTGTGTCCCTGTCACTGGGATGTCCCCATGGCCAGCATGTCACTGTCACCGCAGTGTCCCCCACCCAGGGTGCTGTCCCCAAGCCCAGGATGTCACCAAGGCAAAGCCGTCCCTGTCACTGCAGTGTCCCCAAGGTGGTGTCCCCAAGGCCAGGGTGCCACTGTCACCGAGGTGTCACTGTCACCGGGGTGTCACTGTCACTGTCACTGGGCTGTCCCTGTCACTGTCACTGATGTGTCACTGTCACCGAGGTGTCACTGTCACCGAGGTGTCACAGTCACCGCAGTGTCCCCACCCCAGGGTGCTGTCCCCAAGGCCAGGGTGTCCAAGGTGTCCCCGTCACTGGGGTGTCCCCAAGGCAGGGGTGGCCCCATGTCCTGAGTGTCCCCTGTCACCGCGGTGTCCCCAGGGCAGTGTCCCGAGTGTCCCCAAGCCCAGGATGTCCCCAAGCCCGGGCTGTCCCTGTCACCAGGGTGTCCCTGCAATGGTCTCCAGGGTGTCCCTGTCACAGCAGTGTCCCCAGGGTGGTGTCCCCAGGGCCAGGGTGTCACTGTCCTTGAGGTGTCCCCACACCTGGCATGTCCCCAAGGCTGGGGTGTCCCTGTCACCACAGTGTCCCCAAGCTCTGGGTGTCCCTGTCCCTGTCCCTGTCCCTGTGTCACTGTCCCTGTCCCTGTCCCTCTGTCCCTGTGTCCCTGTCCCTCTGTCCCTGTGTCCCTCTCCCTGTGTCCCTGTGTCCCTGTCCCTGTCCCTGTCCCTGTCCCTCTGTCTGTGTCCCTGTCCCTGTGTCCCTGTCCCTGTGTCCCTGTGTCACTGTCCCTGTCCCTGTCACTGTCCCTGTCTCTGTCCCTGTCCCTGTGTCCCTGTGTCCCTGTGTCCCTGTCCCTGTCCCTGTCCCTCTGTCACTGTCCCTGTGTCGCTGTCCCCTCCGTGTCCCCTCCCCGCCCTCCCTCACCCCAGGATGTCCCCAAGGGGGGGTGGCCGGGCCACACAGGAAGAGCCGCGCGCTATCGGCACCAGCCAGAGCCGGCCACCTCCTGTCCCCTCCTCCTGTCCCCTGTGCCACCTCCTGTCCCCTCTGTGCCACCTCCTGTCCCTCCTCCTGTCCCCTCTGTGCCACCTCCTGTCCCCTGTGCCACCTCCTGTCCCCTCCTGTCCCCTCTGTGCCACCTCCTGTCCCTTGTGTGTCCCCTCTGTGCCACCTCCTGTCCCTCATTATCCCCTTGTTGCCCCTTCAGTGTCCCTCACTGTCCTCCCTGTGTCACCTCAGTGTCCCTCAGTGTCCCCTCAATGTCCCCAGTGTCCCTCATTGTCCCCCATTGTCCCCTCATTGTCCCCTCCTGTGTTCCAGCCCTATTCTTTTCCCATCTGTTGTTTTTATTTTTCTTTTTCCCTTCCAGGACCCATCCCACAAAATTCCAGGGATATTTCCCTTTAATCCAGGTGTGGCCGGGTTCTTTATCCCTTCCAGGACCCATCCTGCATAATTCCAGGGATATTTCCTGTTAAGGGCCCATCGAGGCTCATGGCATGGATGATAAAATTACATCATCCCAAATATTCCAGCCTGGATAAAATCTGGGATTTATAAACACCAGCTCTGGGTTTTCCCAAATATTCCAGCCTGGATAAAATCTGGGATTTATAAACACCAGCTCTGGGTTTTCCCAAATATTCCAACCCGGATAAAATCTGGGATTTATAAACACCAGCTCTGGGTTTTCCCAAATATTCCAGCCCGGATAAAATCTGGGATTTATAAACACCAGCTCTGGGTTTTTCCAAATATTCCCACCTGGATAAAATCTGGGATTTGGAACGCCCCCAAAAATATTTGATTTGCAGGATGGAGATTAAAGAGAAATAAAAAATATTTAATTTGCAGGATGGAGCCACAAAGAGAAATAGAAATTATTTGATTTGCAGGATGGAGATTAAAGAGAAATAAAAATGTTGATTTGATTTGCAGGGTGGAGATTAAAGAAAAATAAAAATAAAATTTATTTGATCTGCAGGATGGAGATTAAATAGAAATAAAAATATTGATTTAATCTGCAGGATGGAGTCACAAGGAGAAATAGAAATTATTTGATTTGCAGGATGGAGATTAAAGAGAAATAAAAAATATTTATTTCATCTGCAGGTTGGAGCCATGAAGAGAAATAAAAATGTTGATTTAATCAGCAGGATGGAGATTAAATAAAAATAAAAATAAGTGTATTTGATCTGCAGGATGGAGATTAAAGAGAAATAAAAAATATTTAATCTGATCGATGGACCCACAAGCAGAAATAAAAATTATTTGATTTGCAGGATGGAGATTAAAGAGAAATAAAAATATTTATTTCACCTGCTGGATGGAGCCATGAAGAGAAATAAAGATGTTGATTTGATCTGCAAGACTGAGATTAAAGAGAAATAAAAATTATTTAATCTGAACAATGGAGCCACAAAGAAAAAGTATTTTATTTTGATTAATGACTGTATTATTATTAGTTAATTATTATTTTAATTAATAAATTGATTAATTATTTCCCAATTTGCTGGCTCTGTTGTCCTCACGCAGGTTAATGAAGACATTTTAACGAGCAGTTGGTCACAGGCGGCAGAGGTTTTGATTAAAGATTTTATTATTAATTATTAATTAATTAATAATTCTGATTAGTTAATTAATGAATTCCCGATTTGCTGGCTCTGTTGTCCCCACGCAGGTGAGCGAAAACATTTTAACGAGACGTCAATCCCAGGCGACAGAGGGTTTGATTATTGATTTTATTATTACTTATTAGTTCATTAATATTTTATTAATAATCGATTAATGAATGAACTCCCGATTTGCCGGCTCCCGGGGCTGCCGCTGCCGGAATTTCCCTTTTCCGCGGGAATTTCTCAGCCCGAGCGCGCAGAGCTGTCAATCATCGGTGGCCTGGCGCCGCACGGGGACAATGACAGGGGACAGGGACAGGTGACAATGACAGGGATGGGTGACAATGACAGGGACATGGGGACAATGACAGGGACACAGGGATGGGTGACAATGACAG